>CAJQZJ010032137.1:4070311-4170215 GCA_907164525.1 Lophiomys imhausi | reverse complement strand
TCTATCTATCTATCTATCTATCTATCTATCTATCTATCTATCTATCTTTAAACAGTCTTTTTTGTTATTTATTACCTCAAGTTACATATCCATCACAGTCCCCTCTCTCCACCTCTCCTGGTCCCGCCCTCACCCTTTTCCCCCTCCCCCTCCTCTCCCATCTATCCTACTCCTCCAGAGTAGGTTGCCCCTACATATCAGCCCCCCTCAGTTCAACAGTCATATGAGGGCTAAGAGCTTCCTCTTGCACTGGAGGCCTGTATGGCAACTCCATTAGGGCGAAGTGTCCCACTAACAGGTAATTTAAAATGAACACTAGTTTCAAATACCAGAAAAATAATATCAAGTAGAGACTTCTAATGATACCTTGGTGTGTGTGTGTGTATGTGTGTGTGTGTGTGTGTGTGTGTGTAAAGAGAGAGAGAAATCACAATATTGTCACATAATTTCACTTTGTCCTTCCTCCAAAACCCTTCCACATATCCATATCTTCTTGCTTTCTTGTTGTTGCATACATATATATTTTTGTGTATTCCTAAATTCAAACTACAAGCTATTCAGTCTGTATAACATTACTTATAAAAGTTTATAGAGCTGACCATTTGATATTTGGTAACCAATTTGTGTGATCTTCACCAGGGAAGACTATTTCTCCTGCTCTCTGAATTCCTTAGTTGCCTGTAGTTTTCCGTGTAGCATCTAGGCCTCATGGGCTTTCCGCAGTCCATTTTAGCAGGTCTGTTGTTTTTCATTTCATGCTTAGGCCGTCATGTTTGTGAGGTGAGACTTTGGTTTAGCTTCTGACATTTGTAGGAGAAGCAGCTTCACAGGGAACTTCATGTCCTCTCTGATTCTTAAAATCTTTCTGTCCCCTCTTTCTTAATGATCCCTGAAGACTAGCTTTCTTAAAGTGTTACTCTTACCATCTGTCAAATTTTTGATTGCTGAACTAGCCATTTGGAAGTTCATTTATTTGCACAACCTTACTTTTTAATTTCTGGAGCAGATACCTTTTGTAAAGTCTTCCTAGGGTTTATCTTGAGAATATATATATATTTTACATATAATCAGTTGCATATCCCTTGCCTGGTCCTTGTTACATTCAAGTGTTCAAATCATTGCATTGATCTCTCATAATAACTGTAATAGAGCCCTTCATAGAAGGGTCTGTTAATCACTCATATTTGCTTCCCCAGTTCACTACCACAGGGTATATCACACTTCATGACTTCTACAAATGCGTATCAAAATACTAAGTAATAGAATGTAAAAGATCAAAATTTCTATATAATGGTTGAGTACTTATACAGGATAATGTAGTGAAGAAAGCCTTTCCAATATTTAACACTAGTTTGATGAAAGAGCATCTCCCAAAAATGATTTGCTGAAAAACTAAAATGCAAACAGGCAGATGAGTAGATTTTATAAATCAGCCTTGTTTACTCTGAAGTAAAATTAAATTCTCAATAAAAGAGTATAGATAGTTTGATTTGCAGAGCAGATTCCAAATGTCAAATGAACAGTTCAAATTAGGAATCTAAAAGGTTTTTATGACTGAACAAAATTAGAAATAGAGCTGAACCACACAGTATGGTTTCCTTATATAAAACGTTTCAAATATTAACTTTTGAGGGCTTTTTGGGGAGCGAGGGGGGAATATTATTAGTATAGGTCTTACTCTGGAGCCAGGCTGGCCTGAAATTCACTATCTAAAAATTCTCTTGCCATGGCCTCTAAAGTATTAATTTTAAAATATTTTAGAATTAAAATCAAGAAGTCACAGAAATGGGGGCTGGAGAAATGTCTGATCATTTAAGAACAATGGCTGCGCTTCCAGAGTATCAGGGTTCTAGTCCCAGCACCCATATGGTGGGTCACAACTGTAACTCCAGTTGCAGTGGATCCAATGCCCTCTTCTGACCTTCATGTACACCAGACACACAAGAGGCACACAGACATACATAAGGCAGAATGTCTATGCACATAAAAATGAAATATTTTTTTTATTAAAAGAAGTGCCAGAAATGTATACACTTATTATAGTATTTCTCCAAGTATCATAACTAGTAAGATACTTATCCAAATATATGGAGATAGATAGGTGGTCTTCAAAAACCTCAAGAGATCTGTAGAACATGGCGTTCAAAAATATTTTCTTTTTTTTTTTAATACTTTATTTTTTTTTCTTCAAGTTACATCTCAGTAACAAACCCCTCCCTGTTCCCCCTTCCTATCCTGCCCTTCCACCCTCTTCCCCCCAGAAGTTTCCCCTTTCAGTCCAACAGATGGTTCCTTCTCTTATAACAGTAAGTATTATACAAAACAATAGATATAAATATGCCACATTTATGAGAGTAAATTGGCCCAGTATACCTTCCCAATGTCCAGTTTATACATATTTGGCCCCTGACTTTAACATTCTACTGTCTAACCAACTCCATGAGTTTAAAGGTCTATATGTGACTCAACATTCATACTATCTTGCAACACACTTTTAAGAGTATCTTCTTAGATCTATAACACCCTCTTGATTCCTAAACAATTCAAAATTTAACTATGAGACTCTAGCTGTCTATTCTTCAACCACCTCAGAGACCTGAGAGGGATAAATATATTTGCTTATATAGGAAGTACAGGGCCTGCAGCTTCCAAAAGTAAGAAAGGACATACCAATGACTGTCTGGACAGTTCCCATTTTCTCTCCATACATTCCAGCATCAATCTTCAGCCTTTGGGTCCTGTTTCTATGACAGACATTTGTTGTAGAGCAGGGATTATGAAGGATTTACCTACCCTGTCTTGGCAGAGTTAGGCTGTCAACTTCCCTGCTACCAAGTTTTGTCCTTTTTGGACAGCATTCTGTCTGCAGTTGGTGCAAGGGGTTTTTTCATGCCAAGAGAAAGGCTTGCCACTAATTCAACCATCTTACAGTGGAGGTTCTTCGATGCTTATCTTCTACTTGGAGTAGAATAGGGGGTGCTGTCAGGCGCTGATATGTCTCGATATAAAAAAAAATCTTGATTTAAGATAACATCTTTGAATGCCATATTCTGCAGATCTCTAGGGGTTTTTGAAGATGCCCTATCCATCTCTTGTATTTAGATAAGCAAATGTTGCTTGTCTCTTAGCAACTTGATTACTGGGTAGTTTAGAGAATATCTGTGATAGACTGTCATAGTAGCTAACAAAGTGACATGTTTGCATGACTAGGAGTTTGTTTTAACTATCCTAGACCGTTTTAGACGGTTGGTATCAAGAGGTCAGAGCTTCACATTTTATTTTTAAGTATCTCTAGGTATGATACCATTGAGAAGCATTACCTTTAAATTTGTATCAATATACAAAGATCTTTTCAATTGTGGTTAAATATACTCTTAATTATGTATCAATATACCAAGATCAATGCCTATGTAGCCCAATATAATCTTAATATTACGTCCATATGCAAGGGTCAATACCATTGTGGCCAACTATAATCTTAATTTTGTATCAATATACAAAGATCAGTACCGATGTAATCCAATACAATCTTATTTTTGCACAATAAACAATGGTCAATACCACTTTAGCCAAATAAACTACTAATTTTGTATCAATATACAAAGGTATAAGGGCATACTCAATAATCTGCTCCTTCTTCTTGGACCTTCCTGTGCTATGTCTATATCTCATTTTTCTCAAGCCCATGCACTCCTACATAGGAGAGGAAGAAGGATACAGAAAAGGAAAAGTAGGAATTCCCTGGGGCTAACCTCCAAAACCCATTAAGACAGGACCATTTATCAGCTTGTAGTCTCTTCCCCTACATAACAGAGTTTTCAGTTATCCTTCAAATAACCAAAAAGAAGGGCGGAGAAACACCCTCCCCACCCTCTGGGCATGGGACGTCGCTCTCTTAAAGTGACTTCCTGCTGATTTGGGTCATAGTAGAACTGTTTGGGGCCCCAACCCAAATGGGAAAAATGATTAAAAATGTTAGTACACTCCTTTTATGTTCAGTCCTTCTGTTCTTAGCTGTTTAGATGACCTAAGGGGTTTGTAGGCAGAAGCTGATCTTGCAGGTTTCACTGAGGTTCCTGTCGGGGCATTGTGAAGAGCTGAGCGGTCCCAGTGACATTGGATTGCTGTGGTGGTTGCAGGCCCTCAATGGAGACAGCTATTGAGGAAGTCTGCCAGGCAGAATCAACTGGGTCACTCGTCCTCCTTGGTGCCTGATTCTGCTCTCTGCTGAGGATTCCGCTGTCCAGCCGTCCCCTGGCTCCCCTAATGGACGCTTTGATTCTCCTGGAACGATAAGAACAGAGCGTGCCCCAATCCCAACCCTAGGACAATTGCCCTCTTTTTTTTTTTTCTGGGGGGAGGGATGGGGGGGCTAGGTAGTACTTCTCCTGAAGCAAATTTGCCTTCTGACAACATACAAAGTGTTATCTTTCAATCCGTGTTAAAGAAGAAATCATTCTGTCACCTTGGAGCTAAACCAGCTCTAGTGTATATATTTTGAGATCCCAAAGGACAATCTGCCTGCATTAAGACGGCCTTTTGTAAGTAGCCTCCAAACCTAGGTCCCTCCAAATCCCATGTGTGTGTCTCTGAACTGTAATTATTGGGATCAGGGACCTGTGTTTCCCATCTGAAGGGATCAAAGATGTGTTCCACCACTCCTGGATCGAAATCTTTCTCTATTTAGAGTTTGCCCTGCATCAGGCTGACCCTGAGCTCCGGGATCTGCCCGTTTCTGTCTCCAGTGTGCTGGGAGCTGGGACCAAGGGTGTACTCTTCTTGAATGGTGGGACCAAGAGTATGCACCCTCACCACCCCACTCCATATGACTCCAGAATACATAAGACCACCAACTCTACGGTGCCCCCCCCCACTCCCCGTCTCCACTGAAGTCAAAGGCATGGGCCAATACCACAATTCTCTTGTATTTTACCTTAGCTCCACGTCTTCTCTACACCTCGAGGTCTGCAAAACAAGGCCGAATGGCTGTATCCTCTGTTCCATTCACAGTGTTTCAGCCCTGCCCCCTGCCTTTTTTTTTTTTTTTTTTTAGTTAATAAATTTATTTGTTTGTTGCTTCAGGTTGCATCCTTATCATATTGTCCTATTTTCCCGCTTCCCAGCCCCACCCTCCAATGCTCTACCCCCTGACCCTTCCGTCTTGTTCCTCTGGGGTGGAGTGTCCCTGCCTAACATTCTCTCACCACAGATCAGGAGTCATATGAGGGCCAAGAGCCTCTTCATTCACCGGGGGCCTATGAGGCAGTACTGCCAGTGAATGGTGTCTCATTGCTACTAGGGGAATACTAAAAAAAAGACCAACAAACACACAAACCCACAAAAACAAAGAATATCCAAAAAAAAAGAGAGGAAAAAGAGAAGGGAAAAGGAAAAAGAAAAAAAGAAAAAAAGAAGGAAAAAGAAAAAGATAAAAAAAAAATTATGTCCCTGTTCCTTTTGATGTGTTGGTTGTAGTACAGATATCCTGTACGATATAGTTAAAATCCTACTATAAGTGAATAGATGCCATGTGCATCCTTCTGAGACTGGGTTAGCTCACTCAGGATGAGCTCCTCTAGATCCATCCATTTGGTTGCAAATTGCATGATTTCATTGTTTCTTATAGGTGAGTAATATTCCATTGTATAGATGTACCACAATTTTTTAATCCATTCTTCAGTTGAGGGACATCTGGGTTGTTTCCACTTTCTAGCTATTACAAATAAGGCTGCTATGAACATAGATGAGGAGACTTCCCTATGTCTCCGTGAGAGGTCCTTTGGGTGTATACCCAGAAGTGGTATGGCTGGGTCCTGAGGCAAGGTTATTCCTAGATTTCTAAGATATCGCCAGACAGACCTCCATAGTGGTTGCATAAGCCTGCACTCCCACCAGCAATGGAGTAGGGTACCCCTTTCTCCACACCCTCGCCAGCATGCGCTATCATTTGAGCTCTTTATTTTAGCCATTCTAACAGGTGTTATGTGGAATCTCAGGGTCGTCTTGAGTTGCATTTCTCTGATGATTAAGGATGTTGAACATTTCTTCAGGTGTCTCTCATCCCTTAGGGATTCCTCCTTTGTGAATTCTCTATTTAGCTACATCTCCCATTTTTTGATTGGATTATTTGGTTTCTTGGCATTTAGTTTCTTGAGTTCTTTGTAGATTTTAGATAATAGCCCTCTATCAGATGTGGGGTTGGTGAAGATTTTCTCCCAGTCTGTTGGTTGCCGTTTTGTTCGAATGACAGTGTCCTTTGCTTTACAGAAGCTTTTCAGTTTCATGAGGTCCCATTTATGGATTGTTGATCTCAGGTCCTGAGCTGTTGGTGTTCTGTTCCGGAAGTTGTCACCTGTGCCAATGAGTTCGAGAGTTTCTCCTATTTTTTCTTCTAGTATCTTTAGTGTGGCTGGCCTTATGTTAAGGTCTTTGATCCAGTTGGAATTAAGTTTTGTATAAGGTGATAGGTATGGGTCTAATTTCATTCTTTTGCAAGTGGACATCCAGTTGGGCCAGCACCATTTGTTGAAGATGCTGTCCTTCTTCCATTGTGCGTTTTTGGCTTCTTTGTCAAAGATTATTTGGCCATAGGTGTGTGGATCCATGTTTGGGTCTTCAATTCGATTCCATTGATCCACTGGTCTGTTTCTATTCCAGTACCATGCTGTTTTTATTACTGTTGCTCTGTAGTACAGCTTGAAATCTGGGATGGTGATACCTCCAGATGTTTTTTCATTGGACAGGATTGATTTAGCTATTCTGGGCTTTTTGTTGTTCCATATGAAGTTGAGAATAGCTTTTTCCAGGTCTATAAAGAATTGTGTTGGTATTTTGATAGGAATTGCATTAAATCTATATATTGCTTTTGGTAGGATAGCCATTTTTATTATGTTGATCTTACCTATCCATGAGCATGGGAGATCTTTCCATCTTCTAAAGGCCTCTTCCATTTCTTTCTTCAGGGGCTTGAAGTTCTTGTGATATAGGTCCTTTACATGCTTGGTTAGAGTTACCCCCAGGTATGTTATGTTGTTTGTGGCTATTGTGAAGGGGGTTGTTTCCCTTATTTCTTTCTCGGTATATTTGTTTGTTGTATAAAGAAGGGCTTCTGATTTTTTTGAGTTAATTTTGTATCCAGCCACCTTGCTGAAGTTGTTTATCAGCTGTAAGAGTTCTTTGGTGGAGTTTTTGGGGTCGCTTATGTATACTCACATATCATCTGCGAATAGGGATAATTTGACTTCTTCATTTCCAATTTTTATCCCTTTGATCTCCTTTAGTTGTCTTATTGCTCTAGCAAGGACTTCAAGTACTATATTGAAGAGATATGGTGAAAGTGGACATCCTTGTCTTGTCCCTGAGTTTAGAGGAAATGCTTCAAGCTTCTCTCCATTTAATTTGATGTTGGCTACTGGCTTGCTGTATATTGCCTTTATTATTTCTAGGTATGATCCTTGTATGCCCGTTCTCTCCAGAACTTTTAGCATGAAGGGGTGTTGGATTTTGTCAAATGCTATTTCTGCATCTAGCGAGATTATCATGTGGTTTTTTTCTTTCACCTTGTTTATGTGGTGAATTACATTGATAGACTTTCATATTTTGAACCATCCCTGCATTCCAGGGATGAAGCCTACTTGATCATGGTGTATGATACTTTTGATGTGTTCTTGAATTCGGTTTGCTAGTATTTTATTAAGTATTTTTGCATCTATGTTCATGAGGGAGATTGGTGTGAAGTTCTCTTTCTTTGTTGGGTCTTTGTGTGGTTTAGGAATCAGAATGACAGTGGCCTCATAGAATGAGTTTGGCAGTGATCTTTCTGATTCTATGTGGTGGAAGAGTTTGAAAAGTAATGGTGTTAGTTCCTCTTTGAAGGTCCGGTAGAATTCCGTGCTAAAGCCATCTGGCACTGGGCTTTTTTTTGGTTGGGAGATTATTAATGACTGTTTCTATTTCCTTAGGTGTTATTGGGCTGTTTAAGCTGTTAATCTGATTTTGATTTAGTTTTGGTAGGTGGAATTTATCGAGGAAATTGTCCATTTCGCTTAGGTTTTCAAATTTAGTGGAATATAGATTTTTAAAGTAATGCCCGAATATTTTCTGGATCTCCTCAATATCTGTTGTTATTTCTCCCTTTTCATTTCTGATTTTGTTGATTTGTGTTCTTTCCCTTTGCCTTTTAGTTAATTTGGCTAGGGGTATGTCTATTTTGTTGATTTTCTCAAAGAACCAACTGTTGGTTTCATTGATTCTTTGTATAGTTCTTTTTGATTCTAAGTTGTTGATTTCAGCTCTAAGTTTGATGATTTCCTGTCTTCTGTTCTTCTTGGGAGTGTTTGTTTCTTTTTTTTCCAATTCACCCAGCTTAGCTGTTAGTTCACTAATATGAGCTGTCACAATTTTCTTTTTGAAAGCATTTAGTGCTATGAACTTTCCTCGTAGCACAGCTTTCAATGTATCCCATAGGTTTGGGTATGTTGTGTCTTCATTGTCGTTGGATTTTAAGAAGTCTTTGATTTCCTTCCTTATTTCTTCCCTGACCCAGTGGTCATCCAGTAAGGAGCTGTTCAATTTCCATGTGTGTGTAGGCTTTCTGTTAATTCTTTTACTGTTGAAGACCAGCTTTATTCCGTGGTGGTCTGATAAGATACAAGGTGTTATTTCAATTTTCTTGTATCTACTGAGACTATCTTTGTGACCAATTATGTGGTCGATTTTGGAGAAGGTTCCGTGGGGTGCTGAGGAAAAGGTGTATTCCTTTGTGTTTGGGTGAAACGTTCTGTAGATATCTGTTAGGTCCATTTGTTTCATGATCTCTGTTAGACTCAATATTTCTGTTTGTCTTCTGTCTTGATGATCTGTCCTTTGTTGTGAGTGGGTTGTTGAAGTCTCCCACTACTAATGTGTTGTGATCGACGTGCACTTTAAGTTTTAGAAGTGTTTCTTTTACGAAAGTAGGTGCCTTTGTATTTGGGGCATAGATGTTCAGTATTGAAATTTCCTCTTGATGAATATTCCCTTTAATGAGTATATAGTGCCCTTCTTTGTCTTTCTTCATTAACTTCAGTTGGAAGTCTGTTTTGTTTGATATTAGGATGGCTACTCCAGCTTGCTTCCTGGGTCCATTTGCTTGGAAAACCTTTTCCCAGCCCTTTACTCTGAGGCAGTGTCTATCTTTCGTAGTTAGATGTGTCTCTTGTATACAGCATAAGGAAGGGTCTTGCTTGTGTATCCACTCTGTAAACCTATGTCTTTTTATTGGGGAGTTGAGTCCATTGATGTTGATGGATATTAGTTACCTGGGGTTGTTATTTCCCATTAGTTTGGTACAGGCGGTGGTCCTGTTCCTCTTTTGGTTTAGTTGCTGATGGGTTTTCTATTCCCTTTGTTTTCTTGGGTGGAGTTTTCTTCTCTGGGTTGGGATTTTCCTTCTAGGATTTTCTGTAGGGCTGGGTTTGTGGGTAGATACTGTTTAAATTTGATTTTGTCATGGAATATCTTGTTTTCTCCATCTATGTTGATAGAGAGTTTTGCTGGGTAAAGTAGTCTGGCTGGGCATCTATGATATCTTAGGACTTGTAGTATATCTGACCAGGCCCTTCTAGCTTTTAACGTTTCTGGGGAGTAGTCAGGTGTAATTCTGATGGGTCTGCCATTGTATGTGACTTGACCTTTTTCTCTTACAGCTTTTAATATTCTTTCTTTGTTCTGTACATTTGGGGTTTCAGTTATTGTGGCGAGAGGAGTTTCTTTTCTGGTCTAATCTGTTTGGTGTTCTATAAGCCTCTTGGATTTTATTTGGCATCTTTTTTTTCAGGTTTGGGAAGTTTTCCTCTATGATTTTGTTGAAGATATTTCCTGGACCTTGGAGTCGGGAGTCTTCTCTTTCCTCTATACCTATAATTCTTAGGTTCTGTCTTTTCATTGAGTCCTTGATTTCGTTGTTGTTGTGGTTGAGAGATTTTTTAGCCTTCTCATTTTCTTTGGATGTTGTACTGATTTCTTCCACTGAATCTTCCATGCCTGAGATCCTGTCTTCCATCTCTTGCATCCTATTGTTGATGGTCACATCCGTAGTTCCTGTTCTCTTCCCTTGGTTCTCCACTTCCTCTTTTAACTCTGACTGTGTTTTCTTTATTGTTTCTATTTCTATTTTCATGTCTTGTATGGTTTTGTTCGTTTTGTACATTTCCTTCTCCAGCTTGCTTGTTTTTGTATGAAAATCTTTCATGACTTTTTCCTTTTCCTGTTCAAGCTCTGTCACCTTGGCTTGGAGCTCTTTAATGGTGTTGTTCCTTGTTTTGATTTGTAGAATTGTGGCTTCTTTGAATTCCTTCATAGATTTAAGTTCTTCTTGCAGGGACTCTATCACTTTCCATAATGCAGAATTGTCAATGTTTTCATGTGTTTCTGTTGGTGTGTGGTCATCCGAATTGGATGAGCTAGGATGGTTCTGCTTTGTTGGAGTCATAATTCCTTGATTTCTATTTTTTTTTTGACCTTTCGCCATTGGATGCATTTAGCTGTCTGTTTTCTGTGCTTGGAACCACAGTGGATGATTTGGTGCAGGGGACGAGTTACTTGGCTATCTGTCGTTGCTTACAGGGGGATTTCAAGGTCACTGTGGTTTTAATCGCCAGAGGCACTGTGATCTGGTGCAGCCTATTCCCAGGTTGTGAGTAATGGACCAGGATTGTTTCACTGCTCCCAATTCAGACTTCCCTATGTTGCACTCTGAGTTATCAGCCTGTAATGGTTCTGATGGTATGGGCCTGTTTGCCCAGGCACAGATTCTGTGGGCTTTGTTTGTCGTCACGGAGGCTGACAGGGTCTGGCTCCACACCTAATATGTCTGGATTTTCCAGGATACAGCTATGGTCCCGATTTCTGGTTTCTCTCTAGGCTTCTCGCCACAGGGCTGGACTCTGTGCCTGATTCCCTTCCTGTCTGCGCTGCCACGGGTCCCGTGGGTACCCCAAGCCCCGGATCCTCTGGCTGCCTGAGTGGACCTCTCGTCCCAGCAGCTCAGCCGTGTGTGCATGGATCCCTGGCCCCGCCCACGCCTGTCTCTCTCCCCAGATGACCTGCCTTGGACTGGCGGGGATTTGGCCCTGCCAGCCGTGCTCCCTCCCCAGCTGCGCTACCGTGAGTGTGCGGGATTTGGCCCCTCCCGCCTGCTTTTGTGTTCCCAGCTTCCCGCGCTCTCTGGGAACCTCCAGCCCTCCGCTTGACGAGCGGCTGCGGACCACCTGCAGAGCCCCCGTTTGTTCCTTGCTAAGCCTTCCACTATCTCGCAAAGTTTTTTAAGTGTTTATAAGTTCAACCTGATGTGTGGGGAGCCCAATAGGACAGCGATCTATGGCCAAGTAGACCCTGATTCTGCCTGCTGTAAGTTGGGATCGATCTTACCAGGCGCCTCTCCAAATGGGAGTTCCCGAATCCCGGGTTTAATGGCCTCCGTGTCTGTGAGAGATGGGTGAGAGCCTTGCCCTGGGACTTTTAACAGTCCCTTGGGACCTGTGAGTGTTCGGGGGGGGTCTAGCCCCTCCGGTTTTTACACAGTGCCCAATAACTCTGTGTTTTTTATGGCTCTTTCCCCCCCCCCCCCGCGTTCAAAATGCGTCAGTGTAGGTTGCCGCCATCTTGGCCCGCCTCCAAAAATATTTTCTTAACTTAATATTTTGTGATACTGAGACATGTCAGCTCCTGACAGCACCCCCATTCTACTCCAAGTAGAGGATGAACATCTAAGAATCTCCATTTGGAGATTGTTGCATTAGTAGCAACCTTGTCACTAGGTAAGAAAAATCCCTTGCTTCAAGTGTAGACAGAATGCTGTCTGAAAAGGACAAAATTTGGAAGCAGGTAAGTGAGCCTAGCTCTGTCAAGACAGGCTAGGCAAGTCCTTCATAATTCCTGCTTTACAACTAATGTCAGAGATAGTGGGCCAAGAGACTGAAGATAGATGCTGTAATGTATGGAGAGAAATTGGGGACTGTCCAGGCAACCAGTCATTTCTTAGTTTTGGAAGCTGCTGGCTCTTCACTTCCTGTATAATCAGATATATTTGTCCTTCTCAGGTCTCTGATGTGGTTGAAGACTAGATAGTTATAGTCTCACATTTAAATTTTAAGTTGTTTAGGAATTAAAAGGACGTTCTAGGTCTAAGAAGATGTCTTTAAGTTGGTAATGAGTGTTAGGATGGAAACTGACGTAAGTATAAAACTTTAAACTCATGGAGATAGATCGATAATGGAATATTAGTATTAGTTACCAAATATGTATGGAGTTAACATTGGGAGTAATTGTTGCCTAATTATTCAGAAAAAACGAATTATGAGTTCTGGGAGAAGGGGGAGAGGCTGGGAGGGTGGGGCCGGGAGGGGTGGAGGGGAGGTACTATGATGGAGATGTAAATTGAAGTAATAAATAAACATTAACAACAACAACAACAAAGATCCAGCTGTAAGCCATTTTCTAAATTAGTGATTGGTGGAAGAAGGCCCAGCCCATTGTGGGTGGTGCCATCCTTGGGCTCCTGTGTTCCTGTGTACTATAAGAAAGCTGGATGAGCAAATGATGATTCTACAAGCCAGTAAGCTGCACCTCTCCATGGTCTCTGTATCAGCTTCTGCCTCCAAGTACCTGGCCTGTTTGATGAGTTCTTGTGCTGACTTCCTTTGATAATCAATTATGATGTGAGTAAGCCAAATAAAGCTTTTCCTCCCCATCTTTTTTTTAATGTTTATTTATTAGTTCAATTTACATCTCCATCACAGTCCCCTCCTCTTCTGGACGCACACTCCCACCCTTCCACCCTCTCACCCTTTTCCCACCTATCCTACTCCTCCTACATGGCAGCTCCACTAGGGCAAAATGTCCCACTATCAAGTAACAAAGTCTTTGTTCCCATTCCTTTCAGTTCTCTACAGGACTTGTAGCATGAAGGGCTGTTGGATTTTGTCTAATGCTTTTTCAGCATCTACCGAAATGATCATCATGTATTTGTTTTATTTTTTTTTCTTTCAGCTTTTGTATATGGTGAATTACATTGATGGATTTTCTTATGTTGAACCATTGTTGCATTCCTGGGATGAAGCCTACTTGATCATGGTGTATGATACTTTTGATGTGTTCTTGATTTCCGTTTGCTAGTATTTTATTTAGTATTTTTGCATCTATGTTCATGAGGGAGATTGGTCTGAAGTTCTCTTTCTTTGTTGGGTCTTTGTGTGGTTTAGGAATCAGGGTGACTGTGGCCTCATAGAATGAGTTTGACAGTGTTCCTTCTGTTTCTATGTTGTGGAAGAGTTTGAAGAGTATTGGTATTAGCTCTTCTTTGAAGGTCTGGTGGAATTTGTGCTGAAACTATCTAGCCTTGGGCTTTTTTTCTGGATGAGAGATTTTTAATGACTGTTTCTATTTCCTTACAAGTTATAGGACAGTTTAATCTGTTAACCTGATCTTGATTTAGCTTTGGTAGGTGGAATCTATGAAGAAAATTGTCCATTTTGCTTAGGTTTTCATATTTGGTGAAGTACAGATATTTGAAGTAAGACCTAAATAGTCTCTGGATTTCTTCGATCTCTGTTGTTATTTCTCCCTTTTCATTCCTGATTTTACTGATTTAGGTATTTTCCCTCTGCTTTCTTGTCTGGTTGGCTAAGTGTTTGTTTATTTTGTTGATTTTCTGAAAGCACTAACTCTTGGTTTCCTTGATTCTTTGTATTGTTCTTTTGATTTCTAAGTTGTTGATTTCAGCCCTAAGTTTGATGATTTCCTGTCTTCTGCTCCTCTTGGGAGTGTTTGCTTCTTTTTTTTTTTTTTCTAGCCCTTCCAGTTCTGTTAAGTTCCTCATATGTGCTGTCACAATTTTCTTTTTGAAGGCACTTAGTTTATGAACTTTACTTGTAGCACTGCTTTTATTGTGTTCCATAGATTTAGTGATGTTGTGCCTTTGTTTTTGTTGGATTTTAAGAAGTCTTTTATTTCCTTCTTTATTTGTTCTCTGACCCGGTGGTCATTGAGTAGAGAGTTGTTCAGTTTCCATGAATGTATAGGCATTTTGTTATTCCTAATGTTGCTGAAGTCCAGTTTTATTTCATGGTGGTCTGATAAGATATAAGCGGTTATTTCAATTTTCTTGTACCTGTTGAGTCTTGCTTTGTGTCCACCTATATGGTCAATTTTGGAGAAGGTTCTTTGAGGTACTGAAAAGAAGGTGTATTCTTTTGTATTTGGGTAAAATGTTTTGTAGATATCTGTTAGGTTCATTTGGTGGTTCATGACCTCTATTAGTCTCATTATTTCTCTGGTTTGGTTTCTGTCTCGATGATCTGTCCATTGTTATGAGTTGGGTGTTGAAATCTCCCACTATTAATGTGTGGGAATCGATGTGTAGTTTAAGCTTTAGAAGAGTTTCTTTTACAAATGTGGGTGCCCTTGTATTTGGGTCATACATATTCAGAATTGAGATGTTATCTTGATTAATTTTTCCTTTAACGAGTATGTAGTGTCCTTCCCTATCTTTTTTGATTAACTTCAGTTGAAAGTCTATTTTATTTGATATTATGATTGCTACTGCAGTTTGCCTCCTGGGACCATTTGTTTGGAAAACCTTTTCCCAGCCCTTTACTCTGAGGTAGCGTCTATCTTTGTTAGTGAGATGCATTTCTTGTATACAGCAAAATGATGGTTCTTATTTACTGATCCATTTGTAAGCCCGTGTCTTTTTATTGGGGAGTTGAGTCCATTGATGTTGAGGGATATTAATGAGCAAAGGTTGTTATTTCCTGTTATTTTGGTGTAGGTGGTGCTTGAGTGTTTCTTTTAGTTTAGCTGCAGTGGAATTTTTGCTTTCTCTGTTTTCTTGGGTGTAGTTATCTTCTCTGGGTTGGAATTTTCCTTCCAGGATCTTCTGTAGAGCTGGGTTTTTGGATAGATATTTTTAAAATTTGGTTTTGTCGTGGAATATCTTGTTTTCTCAGTCTATGTTGTTAGAAAGTTTTGCTGGGTATAGTAGTCTGGCTGGGTACCTATGTTCTCTTATGGCTTGTAGGATGTCTGCCAAAGCCCTTCTGGCATTTAAAGTTTCTGAGGAGAAGTCAGGTATAATTCTGATGGGTCTGCCATTATATGTTACTTGACCTTTTTCTCTTATGGCTTTCAATATTCTTTCTTTTTTCTGTACATTTGGAGTTTCAATTATTATGTGGGGAGAAGAATTTCTTTTCTGGTCTAGTCTGTTTGAAGTTCTGTATGCCTCTTGGAATTTTACCGGCATCTTTTTCTTTAAGTTTGGGACATTTTCTTCTATGATTTTGTTGAAGATATTCCCTGGACCTTGGAGTCGGGAGTCTTCTCTTTCATCTATGCCACCTATAATTCTTAAGTTTAGTCTTTTCATTGAGTCCTTGATTTCTTGGATGTTGTGGGTGAGAACATTTTTAGATTTCTTGTTTTCTTTGGTTGTTGTACTGATTTCTTCAAAGGAATCTTCTTCACCTTAGATCCTGTCTTCCATCTCTTGTATCCTATTTTTGATAATCATGTCTGTAGTTCCTGTTCTCCTCCTTTAGTTTTCCACCTTCAGGACTATTTCTGCTTGTGTTTTCTTTATTGCTTCCATTCCCAATTTCAAGTGTTGAATATTTTTAGACATTTTATTCATTTGCTGCTCCAATTTAGATGGCTTTGTCTGCCAGTTATTCAGATCTTTTATAGCCTTGTCTCTTTCCCATTCATATTTGGCTCAGTTGGCTTGGAGGTCTCTAATAGTATTCTCCATTGCTTTCACTTGTACAGTTGAAGATTCTATATATATCCTTTCAGAGATTTAACTTCTTCTTGTGAGGACTCTATCATTTTTGTAAGTATAGAGTTGTCATCATTTTCATGTGTAGCAGCTGTATTGGTATGGTCAGGGTTTGCTGTATTAACATTGCTGTAATTTGTTGGAGTCATATTTCTCTGATTTTTGTCAGATTTGTTTTTTGCTGACCTTTAGCCATCTGGTTGTCCTTAGCTGATTGTTCCTAGTGTCTTCTGGATCTGATGCTAAGGATGAGACTTTTGTGTAGGGGCTATATTGTCTTGGTGGTCTATAGCTCAACACAGGCTAGGTGGGGTCTTGTGTTGGGGACTGTATTTCAGTGGTCCCCTGAAGTTCACCCCTTCCAGTTGTGTCCCAACTGGGAGCTCAGGTCGGGGTTATGGTTGGATGTGTTATTCCAACCTGCAGAGTCCCCTGCTGCTAGTTTGTCTGGTCAGAGGGTTAGGTCAGTGGTAGTGTTCTCCTGAGGTGGCTCCTCCTGGATAGTCCCCAGGGCAACTGTAGATGCTGAAGATCTGGTTTCCCACCAGAGGAGCCAGGTGTACTGACTGAGGGAGTCCAATATTAACCCCACAACCTGTCCAGGGATTGGACTCAGTGGAGTTCCCAGTAACCTTCTAACCTGACCACCTCCCTTTCAGTCCACTCAGATCTCACAGTTCCTATGGCTGTGCTGGTCTTGATTTGGGTGCTGGACTGTCCTGTGGATACTGGCAATTGGGGCCACCCACCTGCCAAGGCCTGGAACACTGCCCTGGTACTGGAGGTGTAGCCTGCTACAGGAAGTGTGTACCGTTGCTTTGTCTAGCTACAGTGTTCTTCCTAGTGATTTGTATATACAATAGAGGGGCCTGTATATCCAACACCTTTCTGGACAAGCCCAAATATGCGTGCATCTCCCAGACTGCTGATCACCTGGAGATACTGTGGTCCCGATGTTGTCCTGCAGCTCAGAATGTGCTGTGGTTCGTGGCCACAGTATTCCACTGAGAATATACCTGTTCCAGCAGCTCTGTTGGTCCTCCCCTGATGTTGGAATGCCTGCGTGGAATCTGGACGCTAGGGTGGCTGGTGAGTACCCCTGTCTGAGGTTCAGAGCTGCTTGCTGGGTATTTGAGTGGCTCGTACCCACGTGTTCTCTGCTGGTGAAGATTCTCCTGATTTCTCAGTTTCAGCGGCTTCAGTGGTTTCTGCGGGTCTGTTTTTGTGAGTGTCCAAAAGCCTCTCCTAGGGACTTTTATTAGTCCCTGGGTTCCCTCAGTGAAATCCAGTGGGTTTGCGCCTCTCAGATTATTGCTCAGCATCTCATAACTCTGTGTTGTTATAGCTGTTTTCCCTGCGTTCAAAATGCATCCATGCAAGCTATCACCATTTTGGAATCTCCCCATCTTGCTTTTGATCATGGTGTTTCATCAGAGCACTAAGCATTATATATTGACTAAGATGGTATATAAGATATATTATATATTATATGTATTTATATCTTATAAGTAAATTTTGTGTCCTACCATTTTGTTGAATGTGTTTATCAGGTGTAGGAATTTTCTGATGGAATCTTTAGGGTTTTTTTGGTTTTGTTTTACTTATAGAATCATACCAAATAAAGACACATTGATTTCTTCCTTTAAAAAAATTAAAAGAAGTGCCAGAAATGTATGCACGTATTTTACTATTTCTCCAAGTATCATATCTAGTAAAATCTGGGAGAAAACCAAATGCCCTCTTTTTGAAAGCTTCTATATATCTTCTAGAAGTTTGGAATAGAGGATGGTCACAGTGAAATACAGTGATTTTTGAAAAATTCGGTGAGTCATAATTTTGACAGATTAAATGAGCAGAAAAACTTAAGTAAACAGCAACACAGCTGTTAGAGATGGTATTAATGAAAAGTAAAAGGAATTAAGGTGTTCTGGATCTAAGAAGATGTTTTTAAGATGGTGCTGCAAGTTAGGATGGAAACTGAGTTGGATATAGAACTTTAAACTCATGGAGATGGATGCATAGTAGAATATTAAAGTCAGTTGCCAAATACGTATGGTCTGGACACTGGGAATGTATGCTAAGCATTATAATTTTCATAATTGTGGCCTAATTATCTTTGTTGTTTTTTATTTGCTGTTATAAGAGAAAGAGCCATTTGTTGTACTGAAAGGGGGAGCTGTTGGGGGAAAAAAGATATACCTTAAACTTAAAAAAAAAAAAAGGAAGCAGATGAGGGGTGTGAGGGGGAAGAGGGAGGGAGGGTGGGACCAGAGTGGGGAGTAGGGAGGGGATTGTGATTGAGATGTAAATTGAAGAAATTTGAAAAAAGAAAAGAAAAGAAAAAAAACAAGAACAACAAAATTAGAACATTAAGAATAAAACGCTGGATGAAGAAAGATGCAGAATTAGATGTAGAAATACATATGTTAGATAGCTGGACCTAGTTGTAGCTGGTAATGTAATTGTTAGTAAACTTAAGAATCTAACTCAGTAGCTGTAGGTGTGTTGTCATTAGGAAACACCGGGGGTTATAATCATGGCTTTTCCTTCCCCTTTTTCAGAGTCATTACTCTTCATAAGTAGCAGGACAGCATAAGACTAAAGGTTTTTGATGAAATGTCTCTGAAGGAAGTTTTTATTATTTACATAATTTTTTTAATTTGAGTTACTTATAAAGATGAATATTCATGTTATAAAGCATGATCTACTAATGACAGACTTTCTCCCTAGCCCTAAAATTCTCTCATTTAGAGTATAAAAGTTCTATTCTTACGTCAGTTATTTCCGGAAAACAGAATGGTGAATAAACATATAAAGCAGACAATAAAAGAATTTTCAGATCTCTAAAATCAATCACTAATCTTTAAATATAAGACTTCAGGATAGATGCCATATGTGTCCTTCTGAGTCTGGGTTAGTTCACTCAGGATGAGCTTTTCTAGTTCCATCCATTTGGCTGCAAATTGCGTAATTTCATTGTTTCTGATAGCTGAATAATATTCCATTGTGTAGATGTACCACATTTTTTAACCCATTCTTCGGTTGAGGGACATCTGGGTTGTTTCCAGTTTCTAGCTATTACAATTAAGGCTGCTCTAAACATAGATGAGGAAACTTCCTTATGATTCCGTGAAGAGGCATTTGGGTGTATACCCAGAAGTGGTATGGCTGGGTCCTGAGGCAGAGCTATTCCAAGTTTTCTAAGATATCGCCAGACTGACCTCCATAGTGGTTGCACAAGCCTGCACTCCCACCAGCAATGGAGTAGGGTTCCCCTTTCTCCACACCCTCGCCAGCATGTGCTGTCATTTGAGTTTTTGATCCTAGCCATTCTGACAGGTGTGAGATGGAATCTCAGAGTCGTCTTGAGTTGCATTTCTCTGATGATTAAGGATGTTGAGCATTTCTTCAAGTGTCTCTCAGCCATTAGGGATTCCTCCTTTGTGAATTTTCTATTTAGCTCTGTCCCCCTTTTTTTGATTGGATTATTTGGTTTCTTGGCATTTAATTTCTTGAGTTCTTTGTAGATTTTGGATATTAGCCCTCTGTCAGATGTGGGGTTAGTGAAGATTTTCTCCCAGTCTGTAGGCTGCCGTTTTGTTCGAATGACAGTGTCCTTTGCCTTACAGAAGCTTTTCAGTTTCATGAGGTCCCATTTATTGATTGTTGATCTCAAGTCCTGAGCTGTTGGTGTTCTGTTCAGGAAGTTGTCGCCTGTGCCAATTAGTTCAAGGGTTTCTCCCACTTTATCTTCTAGTAGATTTAGTGTGACCGGCCTTATGTTAAGGTCTTTAATCCATTTGGACTTCAGTTTTGTACAAGGTGATAAGTATGGGTCTAGCTTCATTCTTTTACAAATGTACATCCAGTTGGACCAGCACCATATGTTGAAGATGCTGTCCTTCTTCCATTGTGCCGTTTTGGCTTCTTTGTCAAAAATTAGGTGGCATAAGTGTGTGGGTCTATTTCTGGACACATATGGCATCTATTCACTTATAGTAGGATTTTAGCTATATAGTAGAAGGTATCAATACTACAACTAACACACCAAAGGGAACTTGGACATAGACTTCTTATTTTTAATTTTTATTTTTTATTTATTTTTTTATATATTAGTTATATTTTTTCTATTTTTTAGTCTTTTTTATCTATTGTATGCTTATTGATTTGTTTGTTTAGTAGTTCTCTCTCCCAGGCAACGAGACACTTTTCACTGATGGTACTGCTTCATAGATCCCCAGTGAATGAAGAGGCTCTTGGCCCTCATACGACCTCTCAACTGAGATGAGGGACTGTTATATAAGGACACCCCACCCTAGAGAAATGGGATGGAAGGGTTAGGAGGTAAAGAAAAAAAAATGAAATGTGATGTTTCGGCCTTTTACTACTAACTGTCATGAACTGTTTAGGATAGTTAAGAAATGCAAACTAATGGTTATGCAAGCCATTCATTCTGTTAGGTACTATGAGAGCGTATTATAGTTACTTGCTAAGCTAATGAGAAATAAACCTGCTAAGAGACAAGCAACCTGCTTACCCTAATATAAGAGATAGATAGGGCCTCTTCAAAAACCTCAACAGATCTGCAGAATATGGCATTCAAAGATGTTTTCGTAACTTTAGATTTTTTTATATCAAGACATATCAACTCCTGACAGCACCCCCTATTCTCCTCCAAGTAGAAGATGAGCATCGAAGAATCTCCAGTGGGAGATGATTGAATTAGTCGCAAGCCTCTCTCTTGGTAGGAAAAGCCCCTTGCTCCAACTGTAGACAGAATGCTGTCCAAAAAGGACAAAACCTGGTAAGTCAACAGCCTAGCTCTGCCAAGACAGGGTAGGTAAGTCCTTCATAACCCCTGCTCTACAATCAATGTCTGTCAGAGAAGTGGGGCCAAATGACTGAAAAGCGATGCTGTAATGTATGGAGAGAAAATGGGAACTGTCCAGGCAGCCACTGGTATGTCATTTCTTAGTTTGGGAAGCTGCAGACCCTGTACTTCCTATAAAATCAGATATATTTATCCCTCTCAGGTCTCTGAGGTGGTTGAAGAACAGATAGCTAGAGTCTCATAATTAAATTTTGAGTTGTTTAGGAGTCAAGAGAGTGTTATAGATCTAAGAAGATACTTTTAAAATTGTGTTGCAATTAGTATGAATGTTGAGTCAGATATAGAACTTTAAACTCATGGAGATGTTTAGATAGTAGAATGTTAAAATCAGGTACCAAATACATATGGACTGGTCATTGGGAATGTACGTTAAGCCATATAACCCTCATAACTGTGGCCTAATTACCTCTGTTGTACTGTATTGTATTTATTATTATAAGAGAAAGAGCCATTTGTTGGACTGAAAGGAGAAACTGTAGGCGGAAATAAGATATACCTTAAACTTAAAAGAAAAAAAAAGGGAAGAGGATGGGGGGTTGAGGGTGGGAGGGAGGGACTGGAGGGGGAATAGGGAGGGGACTGCGATTGAGATGTAACTTGAAGAAATAAAAAATAAAGGAAAAAAAAAAGACTTCAGGATAATATGTTGAAATGTCATAGTTACCTCACAGTAAGCAATTATGACACAACATTATTCTCTTCTAATTTGTTTCCTCAAAGGGAAATCAAAATAATTTACCTAAAGCAACTGATTTGTAATATAATTTCCATTTACCAATATCAATAATATCTGGACTTGAAGTTTTTATTATCTACAGTGAATACAAACAAAAAGTAGAATGAAGTTTTGTGAGAGTTACTTTCTTTTTTTGTATATCAGTTTATATTTTCATATTACTTTCATGTCACAAAAGGATTTTATGTTGGCAAATTTCCTAGCTCATCACCAAGGGTACTTTGTAAATGTGAAGAATTATTTCTTCTGAAGTTAATAAACATGGTACAGTCAATAATTGTGTCTTTTAATCTTAGTAATAACAGTTAATTTTGTATATATAATTTCCTCCCAAACTTTATTATGCCTTAATATAATAAACTTAAACTATATTTAAGTTTATCTCTTTAAAATACATATTGATTAGTATATGCGACTTAAGTAATTTTTGTGATATAATTTGCACACAAAGTTGATTTTATAATATATTGAATGTACTTGATGGCATCGTAGTTAAAATTATTCTTACATCTATTATAATCTGATGATATTTACTGAAATAAATTGTATTTATTGATATGTGAGGGACTCAGTTAAGTCAGTGATGGTAATTTATTTACATTTTATAGACAGGAAAGTAATATGTTAAATAAATTGTTCAGCATTATACACTTATTAAGGCTGTAATTTTCTCCCAGGCTGTCTGAATCCAGTTCCATTGCATAGTATTGATTCACTATAGTCATATTGTTATGTTTGCTATTTTAAGAATAGTATGTTTAAACTAGTGGTCCTCAGCAGCAACTGTAATCATTCAGGCAATGCAAAATAGAAGCTGATCACACTCCCAAAGGCTTTGGTTCAGCTAGCACACCTGTGCCTGCTCTGCCAAGTTTTAGAAACTCAGGTTTTAGTGTGTGTAGACTGATTTGTAAGCTATTACTCTAATCAATGATTCTCAATCTTTGGGGGTCAAATCGTCTTTTCACAGGGGTCACATATCAGATATCCTGCTTATCAGATATTTACATTATGATTCATAACAGCAAAAATACAGTTATGAAGTAGCAATGAAATAATTTTATAGTTGGGGTTTACCACAACATTGGGAACTATATAAAGGTTCACAGCAGTAGGAAAGTTGAGAAGCCCTGGTCTTCTGCTCGGGGTAGTGGAAATGTGGAGAACAAATGCTGTGCTTCACGTACTTGATCAACTACCAGGGTTTAACACTAGTAACTGTTTTAAAAACTATGATTGTGTTTTCATAAGAATGTTCATTTGATTCAACAATTTTCATATGTGGCTATGTCCTTTTATAGATCATGTGTTGTTTGCTTAAGTGCAGATATAGCTGTATTTGTCTTGTACAAGAGACCTCAGTGGGAAGTGAGAGTGCACCAGTAGATGAGCAGCTGATTTGATTATGAGTTCTGAGCAAAACATGCATGAATTAGGCAATGAAGTCAAATCTGTGGACCTTGAGCTACCAGGGAGGATGTCCAGCAATTTCCAGGTCCTCGATCCTCATCCAGATGAAGGGCCCTCTACACAGTGCAGGTATGTCTTGGTTTCACTGTTTCATCTAAAAACAACACTTCTTCCTTAATACCCTTTCATTCCTCTTCATTTTGCTGTTAGATCAATTTAATGTATTAGTGACTTAAAAACAATTGTAATGGCGTCTATTACTTCCATGATACTGAAAATATGTGTCCAGGTAGCTTAGAGAAACAGTACAAGATGAGTTTAATGAAAGCAATGAAGTTTGATTCTTATTCAATAGTATTTTCTGTGACTCTACATTATGAGTATATGGATACTTGTGAAAATGATATAAATGAGATATTCACCAAAGCTCAAACCTTAAAGATAGGTTGTGTTTTACATCACTTTGTTCTCCATTTTAGGTACATACTTTTAGAGTGACCCTGTAGTCTATCTACCTTTTGCCTTTCTTATTATTTACATTCTGCAGCTTTAAGTCATTCTCTGTGAAGAAATTTAAATCTGTGATACCTGTATTATTATCAGTGAGGTTTTGCTACTTTGATAATTAATCATGTGTGGAAAGATAACACTAGATTTAAAAATAACAGGATAATTCTTGTTTTTGTATTTTCTGGAGTACTATTATAAAAGTTTTTTATGGGGTTGCTATTCTGTTCAAAATTACTCAGATATATTCATTGATATCAATACATAGTAAAATCAATAACTGTATTGGTGTTCTCTCAATGATAGATTCTTACTCACGTACAATCGGGGATATATTTTAGGTTATAGAGGCTGGGATGATGGAAGAATGGATAAACATTTTTATAATCATTTAAGAAAGATAAACTGTAGAGCTTATTATGTTCCTGCCTTGAGAACTGTGGTATAATTCAGTATGAAAGTATAGTAATAGCTCTACACTCACTGACTTTTCCAGGACTCAGTGCCAAAGATCAGCAGAAGCAATACTTAACACTCATGGGTGCTTACACACTTAACACCATAACACTAGAAAACAATTCATCTTTTTCTCATTTCTTCTTTATACTTCCTCTTTGCAGGTTGATATCATTGTCAGCTGTCTTGTGGAATATATTTACCATTAACTGTTTTGGGAATAGATATTAATTTTAATTCTTCCGTTTAATAATGAAAATATGAACATGATACTGTTTTAATAAAATTGTAGAAATGGTTGTTTCCAATTTCAGAAAAGCAAAAAATATATAAGTTGATCTCAATCAGAACCACAAATCAAAATATTTATAGATTCCAAAACCTGAACACTTGTCAAGTACATTTTTCTGTAGTCTCTTTGATCACTGTGTGCTTTCTGCAAACTTCATTTTTCCCATTGATAAATTGGTATATCTCTATGCCAATTTATATGTTTATATTCCAGTTTATATATTTGTTGTTTTGTAGCCTACTTTAACTACATAAAAGTTTGAACTTAAGTATCTTTGCATCTTTATTGTTAATAAGAAATTTATGTCCTGTGTGAAATCATATATATCAATTAATAGTTCTCTTTATTACAGTATAATGGAATGTGGAAAGAATTATGAATCTGTGATTTCTCATCAAGTTATCCCAGACTTAAATAAGGAGACATCAGTAGCACATCTTCAAAAAGAATTGGAAATTCTCAGAACAAGCAATAAAAAGGTATAGAAATGTAGAAGTGAAATTGCTGTAAACAATGTCTTAGCTGTTGACCATTTTAGTTTTCTCTGTTGTCTATTATTATTCAGTTTTATTTTGTGTTTTAATACCTCAGCAGTAGCTTTGTGTTGCGTTGGCATTTAGGTATGATTCAGCTAAGTGACTAACTATGAAAATAACCTTTTCATTTTCTATAATATCACCCATTTTCCATAAAGCTCTGCTTTTGGAAATTTATGTTACTAACAAATATTCAAATTTCACTTGGCTTAAACATTATGGAATGTGGGCTATATTATCAGCCAATTTCATGCTGCCTTGTTAATTTTTCTTCTCTTTTATTAGTATCTATGCACTCTTTAACCACGTCAGCAATATATGTAACCAATCAACAAAGTTGCAAATGATGTTATATGCCTTGTATCTTATTACACTATTATATTACATGTACCCAGCTCAGTGTACATACCATGTTTTGTTTCCTCTGGCTCTTCTTCAACATTCACCTGGTCTGTAAATAATCTTATGAAATAACATTTATTTTCAATGGGTTCTTTTAAAAATGCTATATAGTTTTCTTATTTTAATATTTTTATTGTTTGACCTAATCAGACTGAAGCATGAATGTTGTTTCTGAAGGAAGACAATCCAGATGACAAAAGTGTAGGGAAGAATGGAAAAAGAAAATGAAAGGAATCATTCTGTTTGAGCATGAGATATTTTCTATACTTTGATTTAGCATTTCTTACATGGCATATTTGAATCAGGGGGCATTGCCAATATAAATGGAATATGGTGAGACAGTAGTCACAGTCAGATTTGTTTCAGATATTAAGATAATTATCTTAATTGATTTTGTTTCAAAATATTGACATTACTAGCAGAAGCATAATCCTGCTGCCCATTATTTTAGGATCAGTAGAGTCCTTCAGAATCCTTTGCTTTAAGACAAAGAAATGAATTAAATGGCTCCTTAGTAAGTACTTTTAGCAATAATGTTGTTCCTGTTGTATGTCTATATGCACATATATAAATACATGTGGATTAACATTTTTCCATTTTATATAATTTCAGGTAGTCATTACTTAGTGTATTGTAATCTTAATTTTTCTCTCTAGAGTCAGTGTATTTAAACAGTTAACTCTAATACTGTATAAGGATTGAAGAACAATAAAATCTTACTTTGGAATTAATTATACATGGAAGGCATTTATCAGATAAGAATAATTTTTCTCAATGTGTTTTAGCTTCAAGAAAAATTGACTATAGAAGATAAGGAAAAGAGAAAATTAAAGCTTAAGTTGGAACTCCAAGAGAAAGCAGCAGAGGCTGAAATTGCTGAAAGGACGGCAGGTAGTAGAAAAGTGTTCGCATTAAGCTAGAAGGTGATTGTGTGATGTGTACTGGTGGATACTTGCTCATTGTCTTGTTTGCCAAAGGAGGAGAGCTTTTTTCTCCTTTGGGCTGCTTAGAAAATAGGTGGCTTTAACATCCTGGTACTGGTATTAGTGAGGGCTTTACCTGTATTCACACTGATTTGGGCATTAAATGCATTGTTAACACCATGTCAATCCAATCACAAAAAGGTTGTTTGTTTTGTTGGAATGGACTGAACAAACAAGGGGAAATCATGATTACCAGTGCCTCTGCCTTTCAACCAGCAGTTCAAATACCACTTGCTGTTTCAGCTCTCAGAGGGGAAGTACTTCTCCTTTGTATTAAGATAGTCCTATATTCATTACCAGTGGAAACCTACATTTGAGAAAAAAATACAAATAAATAAATGTTTCATGCAGCTAACAGGTTTAACATCTGATGATACAGATGATGACAGATATTGTTGTGCAAAATTAAAGTGGCAATTCTCCCACATGCCACATTTTAATGTTGTACATGACTGCCTTAGATTTTGGAAACTATCTTATTCATACACAAGTCTTTGAAAGGAGAAAATTTTGGTACATAATTGTATGTTGGAGATATGGTCACTGGATTCTGACATGTGGAATCTCCATCTATGTAGGCCATTGTACCTTTTTTCTTGCACTGTTTTTGTGTTAAGAAAAGTGAAAATTAGTAAAATGATAGGTACGCATTTAGAAGTATTTTAGAGATTACTTGTTCAACAATTTTATATTTTATGAAATCATTTAATGATTAATTTTAAGTTATAATGTTTTATAAGCTACTTAACTTGGTTATATGTAAAAGAATTGAGGAATCTTACATCAGAGAAATGATTAGTATAGCTTGTCTTCAAAATATTACTCTGAGTGGTAAGTCTAAATAAATTCCACTGTGATATCATAATTAAGATGACCACAAATAAATAATCCAGGTGAATATTAGATGGTAGCTTTTCTATTAATGAAAAATAACCATTAACTTATTGTTTCTTTGTGATAGGGAAATATAAGAATATATTTGAAGGCACATTGATAAGCTATTAAAAGTGAATAACAAGTAGAAGTTCAGAACAATTTATTAAGTATTATATTATTAAATTTCCTATAGTATATATAATAATTATATATAATATATACCGTTCTATATACTATGACAGTACTGTAATAATTTTTTAAGTATATGCATAGTTAACTTTCTGTATGTACTATAGAAATGATTGAATATATTTGGGACAATAATGACATAGTAATGATTTAATGTAACTAAGTAGTCTATTTCTTAAAGGGGCTTATAGAGCGGTGATATTTACATTAACTTTTGAAATATACAGTTCAGCATGTAGCTCAAATATTTATATATTGTTATATACTTAAGAATTCTGATGGAACAATTTGAATAATACATGGACAAATGAAAGGGATTTAATTATTATTAGTCATGTATTTTTTATTCATAATAGAATATTGTTTAACTACATGTGAAAATTTTTAAATGTCTTATTTCCACTAATGATGAAAATAACAGGGTTGTATAGTTTTCTCTGAAATACAGCAGTGGAGTAACGAGATAAAAAGGAAACAGGGAAAATGTTTGACTAATTTGAAACTCTAAAAACTTTTGTCCCTGGTGCTTCTTGAAATTTTCATCTTTTCTAAGTGGATAGAAAATTTAATAAACTCATATTCTACTGTTGTGAAGTGCATTCCAAAGCAAAACACTAGAAAATAAAAGCAATTACATTAGCATTGTAGTAGAAAGAGAAACCATGCAGGCTCTGATTGCATGTCAGTAATGCTTCACTTCTTGTAACACAAAAGAACCAATAATCTATGTAAGTATAGATGGTTGTTTTTATTACTGTACTTCACATTATTTTTTATTTCAAAATGTGTATTTGGTATAAGATGAATATACATGTATCTTTTAATGTTTATAAATGAAATACTAATGTTACAAAACAGATTTTACAATAAAGCAAGTACTGGATAAACACCAAACTAAATTCTAGAAGTAGCAAATATGATGTAAAAATAATTGTAGGTTTAAAATTTGTTAATATATGGCAAATTCTACCTTCTAGGAGATATTTTCTTGCAGTATATAAAATATAAAAATTTACAAGGATATTTTTATTGTGTTATTTCTGACTACAAAATATATTAGCAAATCTAGCCCTTTGTCATATGTGGGGTTGGTGAAGATTTTTTCCCAATCTGTAGGCTGCCGTTACAATAGAATACTACTCAGCTATCAGAAACAAGGAAATTATGCAATTTGCAGCCAAATGAATGGAACTAGAAAAGCTCATCCTGAGAGCTAACCCAGACTCAGAAGGATGCACATGGCATCTATTCACTTATAGTCGGATTTTAGCTATATTGTACAGGATATTTATACTATAACCAATGCACCAAAGGGAACATGGAGATAGACTTTTTTGTTTGTTTGTTTGTTTTTGTTTTTGTTTGTTTGTTTTCTCTTCCTGTCATTGAGACACTTTTCCCTGGTGGTACTGCCTTGTAGGCCTCTAGTGTATAAGGAGGCTCTTGGCCCTCATATGACTGCTGAACTGGGGCAGGGGAATGTTATGTAGGGACACTCCACTCCAGAGGAGTAGGGTGGAAGGGTTAGGGGGTAGAGGGTGGGAGGGCAGGGCTGGGAAGGGGGAAAGAGGACACTATGATGGAGATGTAACCTGAAGCAATAAATAAATAAATTAAAAAAACAAAAACAAAAAAATTAGCAAATCTAATGAGGGAACTGTTAAATGAATTATGATACATTCATGCTGTGAGACATGATACAATAGTTAAAAATTTTCTAAGCAATATTTGATGATATGCAAAAATCATATCTCAAAATTAAGTGAAAGAAGTAGTAAGGGAATATCATTTGTAGCATGATTTTGTTAAAAACAACACAATGTTTATCTATATGTGTAGAATGAAAGATGAATTTTGTTGGTCTTTAAATGAAGCTGAGTTGAGATCCGCAGAACCCTTGTTAAGAATCAGCTGGGGAGTCATGTGCCTTTAATACTAGCACTGGGGATCCAGAAGAAGATCCCTGGAACTTGCTGCTCAGCTAGTCTTGGGATACCATAAGCTTCAGGTTTAGTGTGTGGCCCTGTCTTTAAGACAGTAAGATCTAGAGTGGTAATGGAAAACACTTAACAGAGTTTCTGGCCTTTACTCACTGACATCACCCATTAAAGATTTACTGTGAGTACACTTTAAGGGAGGTATACTGAAAATCATGTTAGAAAATTTGTGAAAAAGAGGTTGGGTTTAAGAAAAAATGCTATTGACATGTATATATTTCATATCATTTTACTAAATTGTGAATTCAAAATAAGAATACTGAAATAAAAACTGTTTGGGTTTGTGTAACTATGACAAACCTTAATGTATGTTTTTATTCAGCTTCCTTTGTTTCTCTGTTCATATTTACATGATATGAATATTATCATTCTATATGATCTTATAAGCATTTGAAGCTAAGTTGTGTCCACTGTCACAAGAAGTCTCAGATGGTTCACCCTTTATTTGCTCCTCCTTTTCAGGAGTGTCATTGTTATCATAGTCAGCATTTTTGTAGATCTTATAATTTTTTTTTTTTTTAGGAACAATCCAAACTTCTTTTAAACAATCAAAGAACTGTATGTTGAAGGTTCATTATGAACTAGGTACTGGTTGCACATCAAAAATAAAAAGAAAGATGTGAAATGGCAAAGCATTTCGTTCTGCCTCGCAAGTACTTTCCAATCACAGCACACCATACACAATGTTGGTTGTGGTTAAGTGTTCAGACTTTGGATTCATACTTTTATCCAATGTTGTTTTCACATGTGTAATGACAGTCTCACTCAACACTGCTTAAAATCTGTTGTAGGTGGCTTTTATTTTTAAGCTAATTCTTATGAAATGCTTAACTCATAGAGGGTCTCAATAAATGCCATCATATTGTTTTCTGGAGCTCCTCATCACATAGATACCATTAAAATATTTATAACAGATTTGTAGTGGTGTAAGCACTTGCTCAACCTAATAACAGGTAACTGCTCTGTGTTTATACCTAGTTTGTGTTACAGAAGTTATTTGTATTTATTCTAAATACTGTTTATTATTATATTGACTGCTATAGCTTTTTATTCCCTCGGATATTCAGACTTAGGCTTATCTGGAAACTTTTAAAACATGAGAAAGTTTGTTAATATCTATAAGAAACTACCTTTGGTGGTATACACCTGTAATCTTAGCATTTGGGAGGATTCCCATTAGGAACTAGCCTGAACTAGATAAACTTTGAGTTCAAAGCTAGCCTGAGCTGTATAAACACCTGTCTTAGGAAAATTAACCTCTACAAGAAAAGAAAGTGAAGGAGAAATATATAGTAACGAGGTTTTACTTGTCTTTTGAAAAATCTGAATTCCTCACCATGTATTTAATTTAAGAAATGTTTGCTTTATTGTACCTATTGAGAACTTCTTATTTATTTTGACTCATTTAAATTATACACATTATAATATTTTAAAAACATTATTGGAGGCCTGCAAATATTATGGTGTAGATTAGAGAAAAATAGGTGAAATATCAAATATGTACACTTTTGATGTATATCTTTTCAACTAAAAAAAAGTGCCTAAACTCTAAGCACTTAAATGTGGTTTTAATTTAGTTGAGCTTAACAGTAAGACCTTATGTTCCCTGATTGCATCCACTTATTTCTTTTATCTTGGTGATGAGTTTTTTAACTTTTAAAAGCATTCTGTTTGGGCTGGAGAGATGGCTCAGCTGTTAAAGGCTAGGCTCACAACCAAAAATATAAAAGCATGCTATTCAATTAAATATTTTCTGTATTCTAAATTTCTGTGCTTATTGTCCCTTTTTTTATTATTGTTGTCCTGGGCTTATTGTCTCTTCTTGTATTTATTGTCCTGTGCTTATTTCTATATTATTATTATTATTTTACAAATATGTGAAAATTTTATATAACAGTATTTGTCAGTATTTTATAATGTTTAAAATATTGATATTTCTTCAAAAGCCTTATTTTTTATTTTTCAAAAGCTCATGTTAGAGACTCTGCTTTATGTGTTAGTTATTTTCTTTCTTGAATGTCATCCATTAAAGATTAGCTGTGGAAGGTTGAAGCATGGAGAGATTATGAATGACAGAACAACTCCCGTAGAATAATAATCAGTTTTTGGTATTTAATGCTGTTTGACTTTTGCAGACACATTTCTTATTAACCTTTGGTACAAAGAGAAATCCGGGTTCCTGATATCTCATGGAGAAGATGAATTTGAGATCCTCTTCCAATTAAACTGAAATAAAGACAATATTGGATTTGAGCCAAAAGAACTCCTTAGTTTTTAAGTCTCATGTTTATAAGTCTGTCATCCATCTATCTATCTATCTATCTATCTATCTATCTATCTATCTATCTATCTGTCATCTATCTATTATATATCTTGCTATATTTTAACATATAATTTAATGGTAGCTTACATGTATTGACTGTGCAATCACTTACAGTGCGTTTTCTCTTTAAATACAGATTCTTTTCTGAAGAGCAACATTTAAATTATTTTACATATAAAGATAGTTCATTCTTATTGTAATAGAGAATGTAAATTTGCTTTTCTGAAGAGCATAGAAGTATCATTATAGTTGTTAAGCAGATGAAAACATAGTCCTTGAATCTTACAATCTCAGTTTTTCTATTCAGTAACAAAAAATGCTTGAAATATAGATTATATATGCATACATATGAAAACTCTTGACTTGGTAATTTAGAAAAATAAATGTTTTGACACAGAAAATACTGGCTTTTTTTCTCTAAAGCTGACATAAAGGTTGAAGAAGAAAATCAACTTCATAAAAGTTTTTTTTAAACCTCCACACACACTCTTTGATATACACCAGCCTGTGCTCTCACATACACACGATGAACACACACAGTAATAGTAATTTTTATTCATAAAATGTTGAAAAATTAAATTCAGTCTTAGAAAATTGCTATAGTCTGTTCTGCATGTGATTCCAGCATTGTAATGCCAGCAAGAGAAGCATCAGGCTACCTGGACTGCGGTTTATTTATTTTCTTAGACCTTAAGCAATCACTATTTTAAAATTTTGACAAATAGTTTAAGCTAAGGAAGGTAAATTATATATGTAAAAGACACCTTATATCTATTGTTAGGAATATTCATGTGCTCATTTCATGAAACAATTGTTGTATTTGAAGGGACCCATTTCACATCATTGTGTCTCCCAAAAGTTGTTGACCCTCATGCAAAACTGCAACAGTAGATATGCAGAGAATTAAAGATTTGCTTATAAAGACTAAGCCTTTAAAAGCGATTTTCTGCATAATATGTGGACTTGGGGGTGCTCATTGTCTTCAGTGGCAATTTTGGGAGAAATTCTACTGATTTCTTCTCTCATTAATTCACCTGTAGTATTTAAATAGCTACCAACAGATAATACAAACAGATACTCTTTTCTGAGAAATATCTATCCTTCAATTTATGTTACTAAGAGAATCATGACCCAGAGTTTAAAGAAGAATATTTTTCAATATGCTGTCTCTTTCTTACTGTGTTTTTAAAGTGGTTTGAAAACTGTAGAATATGGGTTTGTCAATATACTTGGTTCTGCTAAGAAAATATGTACTCTGCTTTGACTCAATAAACTCATACTTAGAATAGTTGAGCTTCTTCATATTTACTCTTGCCCATATTAGAAAACAATTAGCTTACTAAACAAATTTGAGTATTTGGTAGTGGTAGGGTGAGGGTGATCCTCTCTGAATCTTTATCATTTGAGTAAGAATTATAGGGTATTTGATAACCATGTTTAAAATGGAGATATCCAAATATTATTGTAAACACCCAATGATTTGTTTTACCTACAATATAAGTATTTTACTTGGTTGGCTTACATAGTAGCTAATAATATTTGTTAATGTAATTTAACTGCTGTGAACCTTTACTGAACAAATATTGAAATTTATTCAAGTCAAAGAAAGAATCTCTAATGACTTTTGTTAAAGCTTCTATTTAATAGTTAAGGAGAAAAGTTTGTATGACATACGAGATGCAATTAACAGTAGATTTTACATTTAATAAAAAGAAAGAAGCATGCGTATTTGCTTTATTCATTCCATCATAATTTGCATTAGAGCTGTGGGTGTTTAATGAGCAAATTCCAACTAAAATGCTATATTGATTTTCTAGTGAACTTTGTAATAGTCATCTACCTTGGAAAAGCTCAGTGTTTACAATTAAGTTTTCTTTACTAAAAATATTTGAGAGTTGCATATTGATCCTTTGAAAGTGTAGAATTCTAGAAAGAATTGAGTGATTTATAGACTTCCAAATTCACATGTAACCTAAAAGGTGTATTGAAATGACCAGTCAATAATACCTTAATTTTAATACGTTTCCTATTAATCATTTTACCAGATTTAATTTTTTAAAAACTCATTTGTGTTAGTGTTTGTCTCCATTTATTTCTGTGCACCATGTGTGTACTTGGCTTTGAAGAAGCCAGAAGAGGGCATCAGATACCTTGGACCTAGACCTACAAGTCATCCCAAACCACCTGAGGTGGATGCTAGGAACCAAACATTGGTCCTCTCTGAAAGAACAAAAAATGCTCTTAACTGATGAACTATCTCTCTAGTCCTATAACCAAATATTGGATATAGCATGTGTGTATGTGTTTGGAGCATTTTAAATTTAACATTAAAATATCTACATGTTAATCTGAAAATGCACTTATAGATATTTGGATTTTAAAGAATCTTATAAAATTAAACCTAGTTTTGTTAATCATAGAGGACCAAATAAGCATTTTTAACTCTAATCATAAAGATGAGTAGACATTCTTATTCCTTTTATCAGGTACCATCTTACGTAAAATGATGTGTAGCAAGCAATGCATGAGCTATCTGTGTTGTTGACTCACACAGGGGAACATGAATTCAAATTCAGCTTGAGCTATAGAGAAATATTTAATAAATAAATTTAATTACAAATCTGATCACACTTTATAGAAGCAGTAGGAAATCTGTTGGCATTTAAAATGTAACCAGTATTTTTATATTATATACAAATATTTTCTATAATATTTGTATTATTTTCAAGGCAAAATGATATGTTTGCTAATTTTAAATTTCATCACTATTTTACATTCTGTCTGGCTTACATATTACAGGTAGTTTCTAATGTAAAAAATTAGAATAACATGGTATTTTTATGAACTGTGTCATACTTTAGCGCTCTCAATAAGTTTTCTTTTTGCCTCTATTTCTTATTTTGCTGCCACTATAAGATACTGAAAAAGAAGAATTTTGAATTCTGGTTTTATATATAAATTATCAATTAAAATCACATTTATTTTTTTTAGATTTGCTTACTTTATGTGTATGACTGCATATATACATACATATACATATGAACACATGGACACACACATATTGATATTGCACCATATGCATGCCTGGTGCCCAAAGACATCAGAAGTAGGCATTGGATCCCCTCTGGAAATGAAGTTTTAGATGATTGGATGGCACTATGTGGATACTGGGAACCAAACCCAAATTATCCACAAAAGCACCAAGTGATCTTAACTTTTGAGACAACTCTCACCCCTAAATCACATTTTAATATGCTTTGGAATTTAGTCATATTTTGGTATGTCAGTTAAGTGTTTTGACAGTAGAGGAATAAAAATGTTATTTGTTTAGAATCCTCTTGACTCTTATTTGATCAAGAAATTTTTTGTCTAATTTGAAAACAATCACAACTGGTTGTATCACTGTCCATTTATATACTTGCACTATGACTAAAATAATTTCAGATGTTAAAAAAAAGTTAATGAACTTTAGGAAATGATAAACAGAGCTATTTGTCATGTACCATGCTGCTTCTATACCATTTATGACAATGTTTTATTTTACTAAGCTATTAAGGGTCATTGTTATGGGATGACAGTTGTTAGTATTAGAAGGAAAAGTAAATATTTGGGGATACAGCCTTCTGGATAGAAGTTTCTGTCAAAATTGCACAATGACTTGGTTCATGGTAGCAGATTACCATAGATAAAGCCAGCTACACAACAGGAGGAAATAGGGGAGCTTAGGTGATGATATGAGAACTCACTGTAACACAGTGGTCCTCAACTTTCCTAGTGCTGCCACTCTTTAATACAGTTCCTCATGTGTGGTGACTCCCAGCCATAAAATTATTTCATTGCTACTGCTACTTCATAACTGTAATTTTGCTACTGTTATGAATCATAATGTAAACATTTGATATGCAGTGTATCTGATATGGGACTCCCCAAAGGGGTCACAACCCACAGGTTGAGAAATACTGCTCTAATGCATGTATTAATTATTGTGATGTGTTCTGTAGTCAGTACTTTGGTTTTTTTCAGTATCTATGGATTCTGGTTCTGAAATGACATTAGTTCTGAGAGAACTCAAGCGCTAGGGCCCTTGCATCAGGGTAGGAGATTATGAAAGTTAGGTGATTAGTGGAGTTTGGCTGAAGTCTGACTCAAAGTATGTCCAATGGGTCCCTGGTTTCATTCTATGATTTTCCTTCCAAGTTCCAGAGTGTGTAATTGAGATAAATATACTTAGAAGTTGACAGAATCCCCACATTGATTCCCTGACTTGGAGAGTGAAGGCTGTTATGGTTGGAAAGACCAAAGGTGGTAAGCCTGTGGAAAATAGCAAACAAAACTATCATTGCATACCTGGAGGAATAGGAGGTGCTTCATATCACATCTCCCTTTAACTATCCTATCTGGACTGCAGAAAATAGATGGGATCTTGCAGAATGACAGTAGTGAATCCAATTGCAGCTACTGTACTAGATGTTGTGTCCTTACTTGTGCAAACATATTTGGTAGATGTTATACAGCTATTGATCTAGCAAATGCCTTGATACTTGTCCATAAATAAAGGCAAAATGCCTTTAATTGACAATCCCAGCAGTATATCTTTACAGTTGTACCTCAAGGGTATATTAACCAACCTCTCCAACCCTGTGTCTTAACTTAGTTTGGAGGGATCTTGACAATATTACAACATTCCACTATACTGAAGACATTATGGTGATTAGACAAAGTGATCAAGAAGTAGCAACCACTTTAGACTTGATAGTGCATATGTGCATCAGAGGATGGGAAATTAATCCATCCAATGGTGTAAACCATGTGAGATATTCTAAGGTAATGGGTAAGTTAATGCACCTGCCTTCTCCCAACACCAAGAAAGAAGCACAATGTTTAGAGTTCTTCTTTGTATTATGGAAACAGCACATTCCTTTCTTGAGTGCATTAGTCCAACCCATATACCAACTGACTCGGAAAGCTTCTAGATTTGAGTGGGGCCTCTGATAGGAGAAGGGTCTTCAACAGGTCCATTCTGCTGTACAGGCTGTTTTACCACTTGGACCATATGATCCAACAGACTCAATCGTACTTGAGATGTCATTGACAGATTGAATGCTGTTTGGAATCTTAGGCCCTTGTAGGTGAATCACAGAGCAGACTCTTGGGATTTTGAAGCAATGACTTAATTATAATATGCATTCAACTGTTCTTTTGATAGATAGCTCTTGGCCTGCTGTTGGGCCTCAATTGAAAATAAACATGTAACAGTGGCCTACCAGGTTACCATCTGACCTGAGCTTTCCATCATGATGGGGATATTATCTGACTTGTCAAGCCATAACTTAGGACATACACAGCAGCAATCCAATGGAAGTGGCACCTATTGCATCATGGGCTGTAACCTATGATTGATTGACTAAGGAAGAGAAGATTAGGGGCTGATTTACTGATGATTCTGCACATCATACAGGCACCACCCAAAAGTGGACAACTGCAGCATTACAACCCCTTTCTGGAACAGCCCTGAAAGATACTGGTAAGAGGAAATCTTCACAATGGCAGCAGTTGAGATAATACATATGGTTCTACATTTTGCTTGGAAGGAGAAATGACCAGATGTGCAATTGTTCACTGATTGGAGGCTGTGATCAGAGGATTGGCTGGATGGTCAGGGACTTGGAAAGAGCACAATTGTAGAAAATTGGTGAGAAAGATTATCTGTGAAGTATTTGAATAGACCTTTCCAAATAGGCAAGGATATGAAGACACTTGTGCCGCATGTAAAGATTTATTGAAAGGGAGCTTCAGCTGACAAATTCAGTAATCAAGGAGATAGAATGACCTGTTTGGTAGACAGTCAACTTCTTAACTCAGTCATCCCAGTCATTGCCTGGTTGGCCCATTAATACAGTGGTCATTGTGGCAGAGGTGGAAGGAATGCCTGGACTTTACAACATGGACTTCCACTAACCAGTGCTGACCTGGTTACAACTGTTGCTGAGTACCAGATCTGCCAACAGCAGAGACCAACACTGAGTCCCTCATATGGCACCATTCCCTGAAGTAGCCAGCCAGTGGCCTGGTGACAGGATTACTTGGCCCTTTTTTTTTTTTTTTTTTCATGGAGCATGCAATGCTTTGTCCTTACAAGAATAGATAACTTACTCTGGTTATGGATTTGTCATTCCTGTGTGTAAGTTTTCTGCCCAAACTACCACATATTGACTTACAGAATGCCTTATCCATGGTCACAGTATTTCACACAGCATTTCTTCTGACCAAGGATCTTACTTCACAGCCAAAGAAGTTCAGCAGTTGGCCTAAGTTCATGGAACTCTCTGATCTTACCATGTTCTCCATCATCTTGAAGCAGATGACATGATAGAACCATGGAATGAATTTTTAAACACAGTTGCAGTTATAGTCAGTTAGGTGCCAGTAGCCTAGAGGGCTGGGGTAGGATTCTCCAGAATGTAGTATAACCTTTGAATCTGCATTCATTATATGGTAGAATTTCTCCCATAACCAGGATTCATGTGTCCAGGAATCAAAGGGCATGAAAGGGAATAATTCCACTCATTATCTCCCCTAGCTACCCACCAGCAAAATTTTTGCTTTCTATTCTCATAACCTTAGGTTGTGGTGGCCTAGAAGTTTTAGTCTTATAATGAGAAGTGCTTCCTCCAGGTGACACAACAAACATTCCATTGAATTGGAAGTTCAGGCTTCCCCCTGGCCATTTTGGACTTCTGATGCCCGTAAGTGAAAAGGCTAAGAAACGAATAACATTATTAGGTAGAGTTATTGTTGATCCAGACTTACATGAAGAAATTGGATTGCTTCTCTGCATTGAAGATAAGGAAGATTTTGTCGAGTACAGAGGATCCTTCAGAGCATCTCTTGTTGCTACCATGTCCTGTGATTATAAAGTCAATGAGAAACTAGAACAATCCCATCCAGCCAGGGTGATAAATGGCTGAGGTCTTTAAAGACAGCCAGGTCTCTTGTGTACTATGTGAAAGAATCACTTGTCAATAAAAAGCTGATGGCCTATTAGCAAAAAAACAGGAAATAGAAGGTGGGAGTTCTGGCAGAAAGATTGGAACTCTGGGAGACAGCCAGAGGCAGGGCATTCATCCTGGACTCTGAGGAAGTCATATGAATGAAACTGAGGAGAGGTTAACTATCTTTGTGGCAGACATAGAATAGAATAAATGGGTTATTTAGTTATACAAATTAGTTGGGGAACGAGCTAACTAAATAAGCTTCCCAGTCATTATTCAGGACCTGGGGTGCAGGTGGAAAAGAGAACAGTTACATACCTTTCTGGAATGAAGGTATAGTCACTCCTTCAGGGGAAGAACCGAAACCTGCTGGTGTGCTTGTTGAGGTTAGAAGAAATATAGAATGGGCATTAGAGCATAGTAATTAATTATCAACAAAGGCCATTTGACCAGTTGCAGAAATGAGGATGAAAACTGATTTGAAGTCTCTATCCTATTTTGTTAAGAATGTGTTTGCGCATAGATATATACATATTAGGCAGATATTTGGATTTTCTTCCTATATGTCTTTATAATATAATGTGACATCAATTGAGATAATAGTTATTTTCATACTTAAATTATAAGATGTTGAAGAATGTTCTTCAAGGGATTTTTACATTTTTTTCTAAATATATAATGTTAGCTGTTATACATGGGCTAGTTATGTCAGGTTATACATAATCATGTACTGGTTATTGTTTCCATTTGAAAATTAAGGAGAACATGGGAAATATGATTATGTGTCATATTGACAAAGGGTGGACTTGTTTTTTGGGTTTTTTTACTTTATTTTTTATTTCTTCAAGCTACATCTCAATCGCAATCCCCTCCCTACTCCCCCCTCCAGTCCCAACCTCCCACCCTCAACCCCCCATCCTCTTCCCCCCCTTTTTTAAGTTTAAGGTATATCTTATTTCCCCCAACAGCTCCCCCTTTCAGTCCAACAAATGGCTCTTTCTCTTATAATAATAATTACAACACAAAACAACAGAGGTAATTAGGCCACAGTTATGAGGGATATATGGCTTAGCGTACATTCCCAATGTCCAGTCCATATGCATTTTGCACCTGACTTTAACATTCTACTATCTAACATCTCCATGAGTTTAAAGTTCTATATCTAACTCCACTTTCATGCTAATTTGCAACACAATTTTAAAAACATCTTCTTAGATCCATAACACTCTCTTGATTCCTAAACAACTCAAAGTTTAATTATGAGACTCTAGCTATCTATTCTTCAACCACCTCAGAAACCTGAGAGGGATAAATATATCTGATTTTATAGGAAGTACAGGGCCTGCAGCTTCCAAAACTAAGAAATGACATACCAGTGGCTGCCTGGACAGTTCCCATTTTCTCTCCATACATTACAGCATCGATCTTCAGTAGTTTGGCCCCGTTTCTCTGATAGACATTGATTGTAGAGCAGGGGTTATGAAGGACTTACCTACCCTGTCTTGGCAGAGCTAGGCTGTTGACTTACCTGCTTCCAAGTTTCAAGCTGTACTACAGAGCAATAGTAGTAAAACCAGCATGGTATTGGTATAGAAACAGACCAATAGATCAATGGAATCGAATTGAAGATCCAGAAATAGACCCACACACTTATGGCCACCTAATTTTTGACAAAGAAGCCAAAACGGCACAATGGAAGAAGGACAGCATCTTCAACAAATGGTTCTGGTCCAACTGGATGTCCACTTGTAAAAGAATGAAATTAGACCCATACTTATCACCTTGTACAAAACTTAAGTCCAAGTGGATCCAAGACCTTAACATAAGGCCGGTCACACTAAATCTACTAGAAGAAAAAGTGGGAAAAACCCTTGAACTCATTGGCATAGGTGACAACTTCCTGAACAGAACACCAGCAGCTCAGGACCTGAGATCAACAATCAATAAATGGGACCTCATGAAACTGAAAAGCTTCTGTAAGGCAAAAGACACTGTCATTCGAACAAAACCGCAGCCTACAGACTGGGACAAAGGGTGGACTTGTGATAGCTAACTTTAGTTATCAAGTTGACCTCATCTGGAATCAGCTAACACCCAAGGAGCTAACCACACCAGGGAATGATTTTTCATGATTGGATCATTTGGTGTGGAAAGAACCAACCTAAATCTAAATTATTTAAGGACTGAAGATATATCCTAAGTCTGAGCCATACCTTTTGGAGGAAAGCATCTATAAAAGAACATGAAAGAATGAAGTTCTTTTCTTTTGCTTACATTCCCTCACTATTGCTGCAAATAATCCTGCTGCTGAAGCACTCCTTAAAGATGTTAGAGCCTGCTTCTTTGAGATTCAACATATACTGAAAACTACTGAGACATCCAGTCTTGTGGACTGAACACTATTGGATACTTGGAATGGAAACCGTCCATTTTTTAATGTATTAAATATGCTTTCACTGAAAATCTCATCGGTGTTCAGGTTTTTGCTTTCAGCCACAAAACTATTTAATTCACTCAGGATATTTTAGTATATTCAGATATTTACCATTTTTTTTTGTTTAGTTTCCTTCTTTTTTATGGTTTCCTCTTTTTACCATTTTTCCATCTGTTTGAAAATTTTCTTTCCCACTTCCTTCTAGTAGGAATTACTGTCTGTGGATTCATCCCTTCAAATGAGGATGTCTTTTTATTTCAATTTCATTAATGGAGGTCATGTTTAGGCAGCCATGTTGGTGAGATTTTAGGGGTATAGCTTCTGGTATTACCAGGAGATACAATCTCACAACAAACTCCCTATTTCCTTTAGCTCCTACAATCATTCTGCCCCTCCACGGTGTTCCCTATGCAGAAGTTTTTTTTGTAGTTGTATCAGTTGAGACTGGGATCCACAAGTTTTCATTTTAATTGGTTGTGGTTTTCTGTATTGGTCTTTATCTGTAGCAGAGAAGTTTTTTGATGAGGGATGAATACTACACTGTTTTGTGAGTATAAGGACAGATGTTTGAAATGTAGTTAGGAGTTATGCTTGTTTAGTAAAATGGTAGCTGTAGGTTCTCAGGGTGTTCATTAACAACATTTTAAAGTAAACCAATGGCTATCTTGAATGTCTCTATTAATGTCTAACAATCATGACATGAACCTACTACTTTATAAATTAAAGAGTATTTTACATATGTTCTAAATTTGCTTTATGGTTTGACTATTTAAATACAATGTAGTCCAGCTATCTAGGTCTTTAAGGCCATATTGCTTAACATTTTGTAATATTGTAAGATATTTGCAAGGTCTCAAAAATTATATTTAAGAAAAGTCATTTTCAGGTAACATCAGAGTTCTCAATGAAGAGATGCCATTTGTAAAATAATCTGCACTAGAGCTGCTTCCTGTTCTGTGGAAATATATGCAGGGTTCAATCACCGTCTCACTGATTAAACTGCTGTCCTGTTGTGCATATGCATGAGTGGTAGAGTTGCTTCAGTTTGTAACTTGATGTTGTTTTTCTGTTTGTCTGTTTCCCCATAGTTAATTCATTTTGAGTGCCAGGTGGCATTTCCTTCTAAATGTGTCCTTTCCTCTTCATGTTGATGGACATTTGGATGATTTCTGAGTTTTTGTTGTTTAGAGGATACCACAGTCAATATTTTATATATTTTCTTTTGCACTTGCATATGAATTTCTTTACATTGTATACCAGAGATTTTCTAGAATACAGTAGGGACATACTTGATTTTAATAATGTTATTAATTTGCTCTTCATATGCTATAGACATATAATACATGTAATTATAGTATTTATGAGTCTTCTTTAACAAGCTCATTTTTGCTACCATTTCTCATTTTACACATGCCAAATATCTTCATTTTTCAGTAGTTATTGAAAATGCTTCAACAATTCAGTAACTGATAGTAGTGTAATTAAATAAATAACCTTTAAGATAGTAGACTTACTTTTGCTTTTATTTATGTATTTCTCCTTTATTTCTTAATTGATTATGAGTTCATTTGTTTTGTAGCTTTGGTTGAAGAAGTGTATTTTGCACAGCGAGAACGTGATGAAGCTATCATGTGCAGACTGCAGTTAGCCCTTGAGGAGAGAGATGAAGCAGTTGCACGTGTGAAGCATATGGAAATGTCACTAAAAATGTGCGTATAGATTTAAAACTGAGATATCAAGGACATTATAAATTGTATGGATTTGTGTGGTGGTTATGTAGCCACATGTTACTGATTCTTGTTATTACATAAAGACAATTCATATCACTGGTAGTTTTCTAAAATTTAGGCATGTAGTTTGTCTAACAGGAGTGATAATCAAATGTTTAGAAGGAAAGCTGAAATTCATATTGTTAGTATAGTTACTCCTTTAGAGTTCTGTTGTCAGTGTTCTTACCCAACCTTCCTGTGTGACTCTTCTCATCTTCTCCTTTAATACCAAGTTTTTGTTTTTTTGTTTGTTTTTTAATATATGGGTGCTCTACCTACTTGTGCACCATGGATAGGGATGGGAGCACATGTTGGCTTCCCCCTCACAGCCTCTCAGCACTGGAACCCTGTTTTGGCTTGAACCTGTCCACGCTCTGTGTATGCTGCCACACGCTCTGTGAGTTCATATGTGTGTCAGTTCTGTCATATCTGCATACTATTGGCAGTATTTTAAATCTTAATGATCCAATACAATTGAGTATAAGAGGCTGCACTTTTGGTAACATAGTTGAATCTATTAGGTAAATAACATTTTTAGAAATTCAGGTGCTATTCAAATTTTGGTGTGTAATACAATTTCTTATTATTTTAAAAATACTTATTTCTTTTGAGGTGTGAGGTGTAGTAGAAGGTGTGAAATGGGTTTGTGCATGCTGCCATACCTGTGTAGTGGTCAGAGGACAACTTTTAGGAATTGGTTTTCCCCTTCCAATATATAGGTCCAAGGGACCAGACATTTTTTAATAGCTGTGATATTCTTTGGATCTTAAATGTCTCCTCCAAAGAACCATATGTTAAAGAATTGGTTTCCATCCTGTGGCAGTATGGGAAGGGGATGAAACCTTTCAGTGCTATGGATTACTAGAAGATGAGGTCACTAGAGGATATGACACCAAAGGGAACATTGGGTCCCCAGTCCCTTTGTCCCTCTGTCTTTGCTTCCTTGTTACCACAAGGTCAGCACTTTCTACCTCCATATTCGCATCGTTCTTCTGGACTACCTCACTGGAACCCAAAAGCAACAGAGCCACATGACTTTACCTGAATCCCCTGAAATTAAGGTTAAAATAAACCTTAGCCTTTTATAAATTGAGTGTCTTTTCTCCAGTGTTTAGTCACAGTGTCAGAAAGGTAAGCAACGTCGTGAGTGATGCTCTTTATCCTTTTAGCTGCTGGTAAATGCTTCAAATATATCTTGGATATTGTGAATAATTCCATACGAACCAAAGAATGTAGTTGTTTTTGATATATTGATTTATTTTCTTTGTATATATACTCAAAATTAGATATTAGATAGTTGGATCATACAGTATTTCTATTTTCTTTAGATTCTTCACTATTGTCCTCTATAATTGATACTCTGATTTATGTTCCTACCAATAGTGTATAAGCTCACATTTTTATGCATTGTCACTTGCATTTTTTTTATTTTTGATTGAGATGAGATATCTCATTGAGGGTTTCATTAGTATCTTCTATATTCTAGTAATGCTTAGCAGGTTTTCATATACTCAATCACCATCTTAACTAATAAGAAAACCTTACTCCAAACACTGCCTCCTTGTTTGTCTGTTTAAATATAAACTCAGTCATCTACAAGGATGGGTGCTTGGTAGTATATTGGTTTACCTATAAAATTAATTTTATAAAAGTCATGTTATTTGCTTTAAGTTTATTTGAGAGGAAGTGTAGTGTAGATGGTAAGAGCAACAATTCTGGACCCAGTGATGTGTCCTCAAAGCTTAGATTTGTTGCTTCCTAGCTGTTTACCTATGGTACGATCAAATTACACAGGCTCTATTGGAATTAGTTACTGATTTCCCCACATATATACAATAGGGCATACATAATATAAGTTGCTACTTGTTATAGAACTACAGCTCACAGAAGATAGATATCTCATTTCGAAAGGGAGGATCAGGGGAATGGTAAAAGCAGACTTCAAAAGCAAGAGTCATACCTAGCAGCGAAAACATTAAATTCTGAAGCTTTGTGCTTGACTTCTCGAGCATATAGTCTCAAGATGTGAATTCCAATGGGCTTCAGTTGATCTGTTTTATGATTATTTTAGCCATTTTACCAATATGTAAGGGTTGAATTTTCTCTCAGCAGGTTTTATGCCATGCCTTTTTTTTCCAGGCTTCTTGGGCTGGCTTGTGATAAGTCTCTCTTTTGCGACTGACAGCTGTCTCCTGTTTCCTCCACAATTCTCAGGCTTCTGACTGCTGATGTGCCTCAGGGCTGTTGCAGTCTAAGAGCTGGCTGATGGCATACATTTCTTTGTGGTCTGCTATGTGAGCTCCTCTCTTCTCCTGTTCTAGCCTGAACTCTCACAACCCTATTTTTCTTTTCTTTTCTATTTTTTATGTTTATGTATTACTTCAATTTGCATCTCCATTACAGTCCCCTCCCTCCACTTCTCCCGGGTCCACCCTCCCACCCTCTCACCCTTCTCTCACCTTTCTCTCACCTATCCTACTCCTCTGGTGTGGGGTGCCCTACATATCAGGCCCCTTTAGTTCAGCAGCCATATGAGGGCTAAGAGCTTCCCCTTACACTGGGGGCTTACATGGCAGTCTGTCAGATGTGGGGTTGGTAAAGATCTTTTTCTGATCTGTAGGTTGCCATTTAGTTCTAATGACAGTGTCATTTGCCTTACAGAAGCTTTTAAGTTTCATGAGGTCCCATTTATTGTTTGTTGGTCTTGGAGCCTGAGCCATTGGTGTTTTGTTCAGGAAGGTGTCACCTGTGTTGGGTTTTCTCCACTTTCTCTTCTAATAGATTTATGTGTCCGGCCTTATTTTAAGGTCTTTGATACACTTGGACTTAACTTTTGTGCAAGGTGATAAATATGGGTCTGTTTGCACTCTTTTACTTGTTGACATCCAGTTAGAGCAGCACCATTTGTTAAAGATGCAGTCCTTTTTCCACTGTACAGTTTACACAAGTTTTTCTTTCAATGCATGTATTTCTCTTAGTGGTGTGGTCTTTATATTCCTACAAGAATCACCCATTAGTTACTACTGATAGCATTCTTGAGTCACTGCCATATATATCTTCAGTCTCTTGTGTATTCTTTCCACAAAGTAGTTCCAAAAGCCTAAGAACCTCATGTTATCAGAGCACCAAATCCATTTCTCTGCATTAGATTTCCATATTAGTGACTCTTATGTTTCTGTGACTATGATGCTTGATAGAATCAGCCAAAGAGATCAAGAGTTTATTTTGTTTCATGGTTCAGTGAGTCTCAGTATTTTGATGATAATAAGAAGGCATGGTGGAGTGGCTCAGTTCATGGAGTTAGGAACATTTGGCAGTGCCAGTTGCTTTGCTGCAAGCCAGGCTTCAGAAAGTACAAATGACAAGAGGTTGAGTATAGCCTTGGAAGTTCCATTCCTAGTTCCCTACTTGAGTTAGGTAGACCCCTCCAACATGTTCCACAGCCACTGCAAACCATCTAGGGAACCAAGACTCAAAACATGAGGTGTAGCCAGACTTTTTGGCTACTTTATTGGTTTCTTTTATCTACCACCCTTTTCCACCCTTATTCCACCCTCCCACTCCCCAACACTAGGTAGCAAGTAAAGAAGGATAGAGGGGAAAGGGGGCCTTGATATCCTTAGACTTCTTCTTGCTGATTAGGGGTGCCGAGTTCCTTGGAGCAGGGTTAATCTTCTCCAAATGATATCCAATTTCTTCTCGTCTCTGTGCATATGACCATTTGACAAGCTGCAACACACCAAAACCAACAGCAACAACAACAGCAGCAGCAGCAGGAAAAGACCCTCTTAGAGCTCTCACATTTATATACGCTCTCAAGAGTTCCCAAAATTCCAAATGTCGTACATTTGGAGAAACTATCTGCAGCTGGAAAAATCACACCCCTGCTAGAGCATGAGGCAAATCATAGTCAACTGCTGTGGAGAATTTGAAGCAACCCCATATTCCACAACTGGGATTAAAACAAAACCATATTCCCATAACATTTCTGTGTTCTTATAGAAACAAAAAAATTCTCACTATAATGAGCCTTAAGGGAAACAGTTCAGTTTCAAACCATGACAATGTGTGTTCCAATTTTAAGTAAGTTTTTCAGAAGGTATAAGGTACATGTATTCTTTTTTGTTATTGTATTTTTCTATATGTTAGCTCTCCTTCCATTGCCATTGGTTGTAAACCCCATAAGTGCACCAGGGTTTTGTTTTGGGTTTTTTGTACTTTTGTCAAACACAATTTTGTCATATGCATGTGTTTTGTTTTCTTGTTTTTGTTTTTGTAGACTTGATTGTGTTGTCCATAGTCTTAATTTCTAAATCTTTTATGACTTAAAATCACATCACCCCTCCAACTTTTCTATTTTATTACACTATCTTGTAATTATTCTTGTACTTTTGCCTCCATAAATACGTTCTAAAATCAATTTGTTTATATCTACAGAAAATTTTATTAGACTTAAATGTTTTTATTTGTACTTTTAGATCACAAACTCTTAATCATTTGAGGTCATTGTTCTGCTTCTTACTATTGGCCTAACTTTCAGAAAAGAAAAACAGTAATATTGATGGATCAAAGGATAACTTAAGAAATGTGACATTTCATGCATGGGTTTTGCAATTAGATTGCAAAGTTGTCAGTCTGAATTTGCATGGTATAGGAAATCATTTGAAATGTGAGCCATGAACATTTACTTCAGCAAAATTCTTTTTTTTCACATTGTAGAACTAATATTTTATTATCATTTGCAATTGGATGGAGAATGTAGTGTCTATACTTCATATTTTGTTAAATAGTAAAAAATAAAATAAAATAAAAAGTCTATGTCCATGTTCCAAAAGCCAAGATTTAAATAGCTGATAGGTAACTATGTTTTCTAAAGCAGGATTTAATTAGTTTGTCAATGGTGTTGTCAATATTTTCCTAAATTGGCTGCAGCAAATCTTCCATTTTTAAAACGCTTTTATAAAAACTAAAAGGTTGGTGTTCATGTGACTTCCCACTCTGCAGTGTCCTCCTGAAACTCCCCAGTTCTTGCTAAGGGAACAACAGACTGAAATACTTTTCATAAAGCAAGGAATAAAAGGCTTGGTGATGTCTGAAGACCCATACCATCTGCTATAGCTTATATTCTAGTACATCTAAGTTTTTATAGCAGTCATGTTTACTCTCAGTTCATTTCATCATTATAGTGGTTGGAGATTGATAGATCGCTGGAAGAACCTATAGCAATGGATCCAAAATGCTATATCAAATATTTTCTTCCAAATAAGAAAAAATTATATTTAGCAAAGTAGGGATGTAGATGAGATTTTACTTTCTAACCTTAAAGAAACAGAAAGAGAACAAGGGAGAAAACATAGTGAAAATATTCAAATGGATATGATGAGACATGTAAAATTAACATACTTTACATTGTTGCATATATTTAATGATTGCCTGCCTTGTCATCCATGTCATTTTGTGATTTTTCTCTTTTATTTATTTATTTTTTAACATTTATTTATTTCTTCAAGTTACATCTCAATCATAGTCTCCTACCTCCTTCCTCTCCCAGTCCCACCCTCCTACCCTCTTTCCCCTCACCCTCCTATCTGATTTTTTTTATACTTTATTTTTTCAAGTTACATCTCAGTCACAATCCCTTCCCTACTCCCCCTTCCTGTCCCACCCTTCCACTCTCTTCTCCCCAACAGCTTCCCCTTTCAGTCCAACAAATGGTTCCTTCTCTTATAACAGTAAATACTATACAAAACAACAGAAATAAATACGCCACATTTATGAGAGTTAAATGGCCCAGCCTACATTCCCAATGTCCAGTTCATACATATTTGGCCCCTGACTTTAACATTCTACCATCTAACCATCTCCATGAGTTTAAAGTTCTATATCTGACTCAGCTTTCATACTAACTTGCATCATTATTAAAAACATCTTCTTAGATCCAGAACACCCTCTTGATTCCTAAACAACTCAAAATTTAACTATGAGACTCTAGCTATCTATTCTTCAACCACCTCAGAGACCTGAGAGGGATAAATATATCTGATTATGTAGGAAGTGCGGGGGCTACATCATCCAAAACTAAGAAATGACATATCAGTGGCTGCCTGGACAGTTCCTGTTTTCTCTCCATACGTTACAGCATCAATATTCAGCCTTTTGGTCCTGTTTCTCTGACAGACATTGATTGTAGAGCAGGGATTATGAAGGAATTACCTACCCTGTCTTGGCAGAGCTAGGCTGTCGACTTCTCTGCTACCAAGTTTTGTCTTTTTTGGACAGCAGTCTGTCTGCAGTTGAAGCAAGGGTTTTTTTCATGCCAAGAGATAGGCTTGCCACTAATTCAACCATCTCACACTGGAGATTCTTCGATGCTCATCTTCTACTTGGAGTAGAATAGGGGGTGCTGTCAGGAGCTGATATGTCTCGATATCCAAAAAATCTTAATTTAAGACAACATCTTTGAATGCCATATTCTGCAGATCTCTTGGGGTTTTTGAAGATGCCCTATCTATCTCTTGTATTTAGATAAGCAAATGTTGCTTGTCTCTTAACAACTTGATTTCTGAGTAGCTTAGAGAATATCTGTGATAGACTGTCATAGTAGCTAACAAAGTGACATGCTTGCATGACTAGGAGTTTGTATTTCTTAACTATCCTAAACTGTTTAAGACGGTTGGTATCAAGAGGCTCGAGCTTCACATCTCATTTTTAAGTATCTCTAGGTACAATACCTTTAAGAAGCGTTACCTTTAATTTTGTATCAATATACAAAGATCTATTCCAATGTGGCCAAATATACTCTTAATTTTGTATCAATATACAAAGATCAATGCCTATGTAGCCCAATACATTCTTAATAGTACGTCAATATACAAGGGTCAATACCATTGTGGCCAACTATAATCTTAATTTTGTATCAATATACAAAGATCAATACCGATGTAGTCCAATACAATCTTAATTTTGCACAATATACAATGGTCAATACCACTTTAGCCAAATATAATACTAATTTTTTATCAATATACAAAGGTATAAGGGCATATTCAATAATCTGTCCCTTCTTTTTGGTCCTTCCCATACTATGTCTATGTCCCATTTTTCTCAAGTCTGTGCACTCCTACATAGGAGAGAAAGAAGGATACAGAAAAGGAAAAGAAGGATGTCCCTGGGTCTAACCTTCAAAACCCATTTAACAAGACCATTTAACAGCTTGTAGTCTCTTCCCCTAAATAACAAAGTTTTCTGTTATCCTTCAAATAACCAAAAAGGGGGGGGAGGAGAAACACCCTCCCTACCCTCTGTGCATGGGACGTCACTCTCTTAAAATGATTTCCTGCTGATTTGGGTCGTAGTAAACCTTTTCGGGCCCAAACCAGACTGGAAAAATGGTTAAAAATGTTAGTACAATCCTTTTATGTTTAGTCTTTTTGTGCTCAGCTGTTTAGATGTCCTAAGAAGTTTGTAGGCAGAAGCTGATCTTCCAGGCTTTACTGAAGTTCTGGCTGGGGCAGTGTGTAGAGCTGAACGATCTTAGCGATTTTGAGTTGTTGTGGTTGTAGACTTGTGATGGAAACAGCTATTGAAGGAGTCTGTCAGGCTGAATCATCTGGGCCACTCGTCTTCTTTGGTGTCTGATTCTGTTTTCTGTTGAGGTTTCCGTTGTCCAGTTGTCCCTGGGTTCCTTGAATGGATGCTTTAAATATCCTGGAAAGATAAGAACAGAGCCCTGCCCTAATCCTAACTCTGGGACAATTACCCTTTTTTTAGGGGGGGGTCAGGTAATATTTCTACTGAAGCAAATTTGGTTTTTTGACAGTATATAAAGTGTTATCTTTCAATCTGGGTTAAAGAAGAAATTATTTTGTTATTTTGGAGCTAAACAAGCCTTAGTGTATATATTTTGAGATCTCAAAGGACAATTTGTTTGTATTGAGTAGGCCTTTTGTAAGAAACTTTTAAACTTAAGTCCTTCCAAATCCTATGTGTCTGTCTCTGCATTCTAATTATTGGGATCAAAGACCTGTGGTTCCCATCTGAAGGGATTAAAGATGTGTTCCACCACTCCTGGATCGAAATTTTTCTCTATGTAGAGTTTGTTTTGTTATAGGCTGACCTTGAGCTCTGAGATCTGCCTGTTTCTGTCACTAGTGTGTTGGGATTAAGGGTGTACTCTTCTTGAATGATGGGATTAAGGGTGTGCACCCTCACCACCCTTTTCCGTGTAACTCTAGAATTTATAAGACCACTAACTCTATAGTGCTCCTCCCGTCTCTGCTGAAGTTAAAGGTATGGGCTAACACCACACTTTTCATGTATTGTACCTTAGCTCTCAGTTTTTTCCAACTCTTGGAGGTTTATAAAACCAGGTTGAATGGCTGTAACCTTTATCTTATTTACAGTGTTTTAAAATTGTTATCTGCTTTTTTTAATTAATAAATTTATTTGTTTGTTGCTTCAGGTTACATCTCTATCATATTGTCCTCTTTCCCCGCTTCCCAGCCCCACCCTCCCATCCTCTACCCCCTAACCCTTCCCTCTTGTTCCTCTTGGGTGGAGTGTCCCTACATAACAGTCCCTTGCCACAGTTCAGGAGTCATATGAGGGCCAAGAGCCTCTTCATACACCGGGGGCCTACAAGGCAGTACTGCCAGTGAAAGGTGTCTCCTTGCTTCGAGGGGAAAACTAAAAAAAGACCAACAAACACACAAACCCACAAAAACAAAGAACAACAACAAAAAAAGAAAGGAAAAAGAAAAAAATGTCTATATCCATGTTCCTTTTGGTGTGTTGGTTGTAGTACAGATATCCTATACTATATAGCTAAAATCCTACTATAAGTGAATAGATGCCATGTGCATCCTTCTTAGTCTGGGTTAGCTCACTCAGGATGAGCTTCTCTAGTTCCATCCATCTGGTTGCAAATTGCATAATTTTTGTTTCTGATAGCTGAGTAGTATTCCATTGTATAGATGTACCACAGTTTTTTAATCCATTCTTCAGTTGAGGGACATCTGGGTTGTTTCCAATTTCTATTACAAATAAGGCTGCTATGAACATAGATGAGGAGACTTCCCTATGACTCCGTGACGTGTCCTTTGGGTGTATACTCAGAAGTCGTATGGCTGGGTCCTGAGGCAAAGTTATTCCAAGATTTCTAAGATATCGCCATACTGACCTCCATAGTGGTTGCACAAGCCTGCATTCCCACCAGTAATGGAGTAGGGTACCCCTTTCTCCACACCCTCGCCAGCATGTGCTGTCATTTGAGTTCTTTATCTTAGCCATTCTGACAGGTGTGAGATGGACTCTCAGAGTCGTCTTGAGTTGCATTTCTCTGATGGTTAAGGATGTTGAGCATTTCTTCAGGTGTCTCTCGGCCATTAGGGATTCCTCCTTTGTGAATTCTCTATTTAGCTCTGTCTCCCATTTTTTGATTGGATTATTTGGTTTCTTGGCATTTAATTTCTTGAGTTCTTTGTAGATTTTGGATAATAGCCCTCTATCAGATATGGGGGTGGTGAAGATTTTCTCCCAGTCTGTTGGTTGCCATTTTGTTTGAATGACAGTGTCTTTTGCTTACAGAAGCTTTTCAGTTTCATGAGGTCCCATTTATTGATTGTTGATCTCAGGTCCTGAGCTGTTGGTGTTCTGTTCAGGAAGTTGTCACCTGTGCCAATGAGTTCGAGGATTTCTCCTACTTTTTCTTCTAGTAGATTTAGTGTGACCGGCCTTATGTTAAGGTCTTTGATCACTTGGATTTAAGTTTTGTACAAGGTGATAAGTATGGGTCTAATTTCATTCTTTTGCAAGTGGACATCCAGTTGGACCAGCACCATTCTTAATAATTATCAATAGCTATGTTAAGTTAGACTTTTGTAGGCATTATTATAAGTTTACAAATAGTTAAGGTTCTTTTGTATATTTATAAGTCCTATGTTAGTGAGAAATAATCTGTTATTTGTTCGCTATATTTGATATATCATCCATTCTTGTAATTCTTTAGTTAAACCAGAAATTCTTGTTTTATAAATGCTTCTAGTAAACTTCATTAACATAAGATAATTTTCATATAAAACTGAAGACCTCATATATTTTATATAGTTGTTTTATATTACTACTTTTAATTATTTTGAAAAAATATTTTTTATTTATAAAAAATAAAGATAGGATGTCTAATTTTGGTATGACAGTAAGTGATACAATACATGGTTTATTTGTTGAAGGCCTCAGTTTAATTTTCTGAAGATAAGTTTGTTGATTTCTTCATCTTTAGCAAGATGATGAATGATCTAGTTCAGAATATTATGTCAAATATATTGACTTGTATCTTATAGTACATTATCATTAAAAGTTTACTCTCGTCTTTTAATACTCCGTGTCAGGTAGAGACAGTGACTATGTTATACATCCAGTCTTTCATCTATATCTGTAAATGAAGTGCCATTAAAGTCCAGGCAAACCCATTCACTTGTCTGTTGTCTATACATGTTTTAACACTACAAGGGTAAGATTTAGGAGATAAGACTGAAAATACAAAATAACCCAAAAATATTTAGTGTCTGCCTCTTAACAAAAAATAAATTTACTAATTACTGTTTTGTGTAATTTAATTGAGATAATATTATATCATTCACATTTGATGTTTGTGATAAACATATTCCCAACACTTCAAAGGCAAAAGAGAAATAGGAACAGCAGCCTTTTCTCCTTCTAATTTAAGCTTATATTATATTTTCATGAACATATTCAAATTTTTAAATCTCAAGCTTTTCTAAGATTAGTTATAATTATTAGTGATAATAATAATAAAACACATTGAGAACCAAAAGCAAAGTTGATGGCTTTGTTCAACTCTACTTAGCATGTCAGATCTAGCACACAAGACTCACTCTAAATAGCTGAAGTTTATTTACTAGCAAATTAAAAATCATTTCATATTATTTTAGGACTGATCACACAAATTCTTTAGAGTCTGAAGGTGAGTTCACGTACCTGATAATTATTTAGCCTTTGATACGAAATCAATTTTAACTTAACAATTATTCATTACTAGCTGTGGATTTTAATACTAGAATAAATTCAGTTATCTCAAATATTTTTAAAGTGTGATTAGTTGTTGATTTAAAACATTTGAAATCTTTATTTCCCTCTCCTTAAAGTAACAGTTTCCCATATTGCAATACCCTCAAAACAAGTATAAATATTATGTGGAAATCCTATATACTTTGTGTTCTGTTAATTATCTCAGATATACAAAATTGGATAACATGCTTATATTATTATTTTCATCTGGTATTGTATAATTCTTTAAAATTAAAAATGCAAGCTTATTTCTATAGTTATCAAAATCTTTTAAATACTGCCAGAAATCTGCCAGCCTAAATGTTAATCATCTATCCATACATATTTTAATCTTTGTTTAATAATTATGAAATTTGTAAATATTCATACTGATTTTACTTTGGAAACTGCAGTTTTCTGCTTAGTCTGATTTCATCTGCAAAAGTTTAACACTAAGCTATTTTGCAATATATGATTCCATTTAAAAAAATTTTAGCTAACCAGTAAGAGAAGGTAAATGCTACCCATATTCAAGTACTTTCACTGTGGCCTCAAACACAGAAATTCTATTATAGTTTTCTGCTATGCTTTTGAAATGAGTACAAAAATATTTGGTTACTTTCAAATTTTTGTCAAACAAGCTTTTATTAAGTAGTATGTTTGAAAATGTAATTTATTTTGGAGAAACTCTACAAAAGACAAGAATATTTGTTCTTCTGGAGATATGAACTGAAGCAGCTACTAGATGCTTGAAAGCTGCTCTTTGTATATAATAAGGCTCATTAGGTCTTGCTATTGACTCATAGTATGCCAGTGTGTGCAAATGTAGCTTTTTCTGCTTATGTCATTTCTGTTAAATTACTGTGTTTTAAAACAACTAGTTTTCCCAAGAAGGTAGTGATTTTTACCCAATTGTGACATTTGGAACAAAGTTGTAGCATACTTACCAATTGTCTTTATTATTTTTACTGTCATCTTTTTGTGGTAAATATTAAATCCCAGAAGAGCAAATATGTGGAGGGCCTTAGAAGACAGGAAATTGATCTGTAAACTTTTAAGTACAATTTAAAAATAATCACAACTCTTTACAAATCTCTATCACTTACTAATATTCATCAGTTTGTCTTTTAATTTACTTAATCATTGCCTAAATTCTATTTTCTAAAATATATCACTTAGAATGTCTTTACCATTAGCACATTTATTCAATTTATCGATATTAACACACATTTCAGATAACATAATTCTTACTATTCAATGCATTTATGAAGGGAAAAATGTCTTTCTCTTTCAATTGAAATGATTCCCTAAAATATGAACACGGAAAAAGCAGTCATCTGAAGTCTGCTCCAATTTTGGTCAGCCTGTATACTTGGTGTGTTTGTAGAACAGCTGCAGCAATACATTTTCAGATTTTATTTAGTGTAATTATTTGCCATTGCTTTTGAGGGAATATAGTTAAACTTTGTAATAAAAATGCTTGCTTTGTTTTTACATGTGACAGTGTCCAAGAGAAGAGAGGAAATAGTTTCTGATAAGAGTTGAAAGGAGAGGAATAAATATCATGATGAGAAAGGGTGCTTCTATCACTGGGGAACTTTCTTCATCTAAACACATATGAACAATTGATCCTTGTAGTCATATATGGCAGTAAACATTAATAACTTAACAGTCTGAAGTCAGAGCAGAAGATAGAGAGCATTATTGAAAGATGGAGTCGAGCAGGTGCCACTTTAATATGTTCAGTGTCATGGTTGACTCTAAAGACTAGTCGAATGAAATTACTTGAGGTTCTAAAGATTTAAAAAGCGAACTCATTTTGCCGCACTAAAGAAATGCTACTGATCAGGCTTTCTGTGTCCCTTTTTTCTAGGCTAGAAAATATTAACCCTGAAGAAAATGACATGGTAAGCCATTCTCTGAGGAGATTTCTTGATGTCAGTCTTATATCTTAGAGGCTTAAGTTCAATTGAGTGGGTTTGAAGAACTAAGATGTGGGAAAAAGAAGAATTGACACACTAATAATGTACATCTTTGCTGCAATATGAAAATTCAATAACTTCACTCAGTCAATTTACAATTCACATGTGCCTATTAATTAAACCCTATATTAAATAAAATATATTAAAACCTCATGTCTGACTAACATATAATGGTGTTGGTAGACATTACAGGAATTACTGAACAGAATAAACAATGCAGACACTGGGATAGCTATTCAGAAGAATGGAGCTATAATTGTGGATAGAATCTACAAGACCAAGGAATGTAAAAAGAGAATAACTGCAGAAGAAATGAGCGCGGTGATAGAAGAGCGGGATGCGGCTTTAGCTCAGGTAACTGCTTGTACCCAGAAAAGCATACAGGTGCTATTTATTTTCTCCTCTGTTTTAAGACCCTGAAACAGTGAATTTTGCTCAGATTTCTTCATTTCCCTTTTAGAATATTTTGTGAACATATAAGGAAATGCATTTCCTTGGGACATTTCATACACACACACACACACACACACACACACACACACACACACACTCACATACCATTATACTTTGTTATTATCTGATCTCTAATTCACACTAGTTTGTAGTATATAGTCAATATTATGGTATTTTAATATATTAAAATATTTTCATTTATGTACCTGTTATGAATATGCATCCTCTTTAAAAATCTCTTGGTGAATAATTTCTTAGTAAAACAAAGTGGCTTATAAAATGTTAACTTGCCATAAAATATACTTGCATTCATTAATCACTTTATATTACATTTCTTACATTGCAGTAGTATAAGTGCTAAGACTTTTTGGGGTTTTGTTGTTGTGGTTGTTTGTTTGTTCTTTAGTTTTATTTAATTCCCAGTGTCTGTGTTGATAAATTTTGGGTATCAACACAGATACACAAATTAGCATATTCTTTTATGAACATACTTACACCTTCCTTTCTGACTCAACTCTGATTCCTTCCTTGAGGCTACTGGGTCCATCACAGTTCTCTTAAGGAGTTTCAAGTTCTTTGTAACAGTTATACCACTGAGCTTCTGTACTGATTCCTTCCATAACATATTTTCATTTCTATCCTACTTTCCTTCCCAAACACAACTTTGAAATTATACACAAGACAATACTGTTCAGTATACATTGCAGCTGCAGTTAACACATATGTGGTGTTACATTCCTTGCTTTGTGACCATTTTAGGATCTATATCACCATTTCTTTCTTACTTCTACTCCTGACAATATATCAAACTCTTATTTCCTCTCCCTAATGTGTGCTGTGGACTTATTCTTCCATTTACCTGATGGTCATATCCTGATCTTGCTATCATTCTCCATTTCAAGCATCTCCATTTATGGCCTCAAACTTTCTAGCTCATTTACTGTGGTGATTTTGATTCTAGTAAGTTTTCAATTTCACTAGTACTTGTTTCAAAGGATCTTGTCAACTTTTTTTTTTAATCTTGAATCCTCATTTCTATTTCTCACCTTAGCTATCTTATTTTCCATGGTCCACCATAATTATCACCAACTCTCATATAACTTCAGTTCTCTTCTCTTTTATCAAGTAATTTTGTCATTTAACTTTCATACATGTGTATAATGTATTCTGATTACTGTCTTCCTCATCTACTCTTATCTCCTTTCAATCCTAATCCCTATCTACCACTTCCCACTACCAATTACTTTCCCAGATTCATGACTTTGTGTGTGTGTGCGTGTGTGTGAGAGAGAGAGGAGAGAGTGAGAGAGAGAGGAGAGAGATAGAGATAGATAGATAGATAGATAGATAGATAGATAGATAGATAGATAGATAGAGATTTAGTTTAACCAGAGTTACCTGTGTTACAAACGGATTGGAACTTCACATTGGAATGTGGGTTGGGGTCACAATATTCTCATTCTCTTAATCTGTCATTAGTCTATAGTCCCTCAGTAGGGCTCACTGTGTCCCTTTTCCCCATGTGTGATTGTTGAAAAGCCCATTCTTGCTCAAACCAGTCCAGTCATCTGCAATTGCTGTGAGCTTCTGATTAGAACAGCTATGTCTTACTAAGAAGTTATTTCACAGCTCTTGTTGATTTCCAACTCTCAAATTCTTTGTGCTCCGTGTTCTACAGCATCCCCTGAGCTCATGGATATGGCATAAATTATGTGCCAGCATTTATTTCCCAGAATCTTATGCTTGGCAGCCATGTTTCTGGAGAAATAGCTCAGTGTTAGCATGTTTCTTTTTCTTTCTCACAAAGTACAATGTAAACCTACTTCATCTCCCTCCATTTTTAGAGCTTTGCATGGCAAGGGGAATTCATACAAATTTGCAATACAAACTGAACTGAATTTCGTGATCATTGTTAGCAAATAGGCTCTTATTGCTTTGTAGTCCTCTTACCTTTTAGTAGTGTCCTATGGAGGACACTTTAATTTTTTCTCCTTAAATGCACCTCTCAGCCTCACTCAGAAAGAGAACTTTGAATGTCCCTAGCCATTTCATCATCTCTCAGCCTCACTTCATTTCACCTGTGTTCCATACCTTTTCCCTTTACATCAGTGGTTCTCAACCTGTGAGATGCCACCCCTTTGGGGACTGAACAACTCATTCACAGGGGTCACCTAAGACTGTCACAAAACACAGATATTTACATTATGATTCATAACAGTAGCAAAATCACAGTAATGAAGTAGCAATGAAAATAATTTTATGGTTTGCAAGTCACCACAATATGAAAAACTGTATTAAAGAGTCACAGCATTTAGAAGGTTGAGAAGCACTGTTGTAGAAGACAGATGGCTTATATCTCCTGGTGAAAAGGTCTGAGATCCAGGGTGTCCCTTAGGCCATATAAATAAAGACACCAAGACCTTTTAAGATTTCAATGCTTAGGCCTTACCTGAGCAAGCTCTCAACTAGCTCATCAAAATTAACTCAGCTCTTACCTAACCCCATCCAGCCACATGACTATCTGTACCTTCCAGGCCCATAGTCATGTCTATCTCCCGTAGTGTCTCCTGGTTGAAAGGGCCTTCCTCTTTCTTCTTCCCAGAGTTCCTTTCTCCTATCCTAGGAAGCCCCACCTTCCACTTCTGTTGATGCCCAGCTCTAGACCATCAATTTTTTGATAATTGATAATTTTTAAAATTTATTTATTTATTGCTTCAGGTTACATCTCCATCATAGTGTCCTCTTTCCACCCCTCCCAGTCCTGTCCTCCCACCCTCTACCCCCTATCCCTTTTACCCCATTCCTCTGGAGTGGAGTGTCCCTACATAACAGTCCCCTGCCCCAGTTCAGCAGTCATATGAGGGCCAAGAGCCTCCTCATACATTGGGGACCTACAAGGCAGCACCATTAGGGAAAAGTGTCTCATCGACAGGGAGAAAAAGAAAAAGTCCATGTCCATGTTCCCTTGGTGTGTTGGTTGTAGTATATATATACTGTACTATATGGCTAAAATCTGACTATAAGTGAATAGATGCCATGTGCATCCTTCTGGGTCTGGGTTAGCTCACTCAGGATGAGCTTCTCTAGTTCCATCCATTTGGCTGCAAATTGCATAATTTCATTGTTTCTGATAGCTGAGTAGTATTCCATTGTGTAGATGTACCACAGTTTTTTAATCCATTCTTTGGTTGAGGGATATCTGGGTTGTTTCCAGTTTCTAGCTATTACAAATAAGGCTGCTATGAACATAGATGAGGAAACTTCCATTGATTTTTATTGACAGCTGCTACATCCATACAATACACAAAATATCCCTCTACAAACCACTGCTTTACATCTTTTACTATGTGCCTCCACTTACAGATCACCTCTGTACTTCACTTTTAGGTCATATAACTTCTGTCTTGTTCACAGTTACCACTTAGCCATTTTTTCTAATTCATAAAATATTTTTTATTAATTCCGTTTCTCTTTGTCCACAATTCTTTGCTCTCAGTAGTGGCTGGAGGTTTGTCTTGGTCTACTTGTATTTCACTCTTGTACTTTCGTAAGGTCTCATGCACTGAGAGCTAAGTGGTCATAAGGACTCTATTTCTCAGAAATCCTGGCTTCTAATGTCTGTGCTCCTTCATTCTAAGACTTTAAAACTATTCCTCCAATGATGTCATGCCAGTCCTGCTCAGCTGCAGAACTTTTCTACCTTGTCTAGGGCCAGTTCCTCAACTTTCTCCATACGTAAGATCTGTAAACCCTCAGAGTGGGAAAAGACTGGAGACTTTTGTTTCTGTGAGTTATTACTGCTGAGCTCTCACTGAACTTGCAGTGTAGTGGAGGCTGGCCATAAAGTGGCATGGATTCTTCTGGCTCCGCTGGAAGTAAAGGTGTATGCGAGCACACTCCCTGTTGAGACTCTTAAGATACACAAGAGAATCTGTCCAATCTAGATGTCATTCAATTAAACTTGTAAATTAGACACCTGTCTTGAAGTTTTTGTTCACTCCCAAGTGTACAAATTTTTAAATTCAATTTTAAATTATCCAACTGTCGAGATATCTGACAGTATTTTTACTTGCTTGGAAAAAATATATTAGAAATTTTGTCATCTGTTTTCTTAATTTTATAAAAAATAAATACAGTGCATGATTAAATATTGATTACTACCCATTCCTTCTTTAAAAAAAACCCCATTCTACAAAAATGTAGCATTTTAATTGATATCTATAATCCAGTGTAAATGCAGATTAATATCATGAAAATAATTTCTATTTTGAGTTATAAAACTTTGATTTTTACAAGAATGTCTAAGGAATTATCTGTTCCTCTCAGTTTCTTCCTACCTTCTACTCTGTCTGGATCCACCACCTCTGTCTCATGAGAAAACCAGCAAGTATCTAAGAGATTAATATAATATGTTATAAATATGATAAGACAAAACAAACACATTAGATAAAACAAACAGAAGAAAAAGAGCCCAATAAAAGTCACAAGAAACAGGTGTAGATGTACTATCAGGAATCTCATAAAAACACAAAACTGGGAGCCACAATATATGAGCAAAGGACCCGTGGGGTTAAATAAATAAATAAATAAATAAATAAATAAAAATTTTAAGAGTAAAATAAAAAATAGAAAGAGCCCAAAAACTGGAAGCCATAATATATGAGAGCAAAGGACCTGTGGGGTAAAATAAATAAATAAGCCAATAAATAAATAAATGAAAAATTTTAAGAGTAAAATTTAAAAATAAAAAATAGAAAGAGCCCAAAACTAAAAAAAAAATAATAATAATAATAATAATGAGTGTTGACATAACAGTATTAGACAAGGAAACTCCAAATATGCTGTTCAATTTATTTTCTGCAGCCTATCCTTGAGAATAGTTTACATCCCCACTGAGACTTCCTTGGATAAAACTACATTTTTATTTTTAAGTGGTTATCAGTTGGAGATAACATTTTGGGCAGGCTTGGGGTCTGTGTCCACTTCTTTCAGTTCTAGGACCCCATCTGCTGCATATCCATGCAGACCCTGTGCTTGCTGCCTCATTCTCTGTGAGTTTCTTTGTGTCAGTCATGTTTAGAAGACCTTGTTTCCATGGAGTCCTCTATTCCCTGTGGCCTCTTACTCTTTCCACTTCCTCTATCAAAAGGTTCCCTGAGGCCTGAGGGGAGGGATTTGATGGAGATCTCCCATTTAAGGCTAAGTGTTCCAAGGTTTCTCATCCTCTGCATATTGCCTAGCTGGGGGTCCTTGTTTTGATTTCTATCTATTGCAGAAGGAAGCATCTCTGATGATGCTGAGCAAGGCCCCGTGCATGATTATAGCAGTCAATAGGAGTCATTTTATTGATACATTCTTTTAGTAAATAATAATATTTGTTTTTTCCCTAGGTCCCTGAGTAATTTAGTCTCAGATTTTTGGTCACCAATGCATTGTCAAGTATGGGTTCAATCTCATGGAGTGGGCCTTAAGGTAAATGAGATATTAGTTGGTAATTGCCACAAGCTTGAGCCTCAATTGCTCTAGCATATCTTGAAGGCTGGACACCATTGTAGACCAAAAGGTTTGTAGCTGGGATGAGCTTGGGTTTCTTTTTTGGTAATGTTCAGAATACCTTCTGGGCACCAACTCAATTTCTCTATGTTCAATAAGTTGTATAGGTATTGTCTTCATTATTAGGGCCTTGTCATTTTGTGGAGAGCAATCTATAGCCTTGGCAACAGCCTAGGTTGTTTGGGGATTCCTATGGGACTCTGTTGGCCAGTAAATCAATTAGATGTAACCCATTCCTAGTACTGGACGCTTCATTTGGTGGCAATGAGCTAGTTGGGGCTCTGTCTTCCCCACTATTCGGCAATTTCATTAGGTCACCTTTGTATATATATATATATATATATATATATATATATATATATGAGACTTTTACTCCCAGTGGCAGCAGGGCAGCAGGGTGGTGCTGTGGCTTTCTGGGGACCAGATGCCTGAGTATCTCTGGCCTGAAGTAATGTGTTCTAAGGGAGCTTGCCTAAGCCTGCAGGAGTCTATTAGTTCCTTGGCAGCCTGTGTATAGGGTCTATGGTCCTGGTCTTCCCCTGATACTCCTATTTGATCCCCACAGCAGTTTGTGCCTCTAGGGCAAAAACATTGTCATCTGGAGCAGTCTGTGTCTCTCCAGCAGCTGTGCAATGAATGGCCCAGGACTGTTTCCCAGCTCCAAGACTGTTTCTCTCGATGTTGTAGACTGGGTGCCCAGCTGAGGTGCACAGAACACTCGCAGGGCTCTGTGTTATGAAATGTTATGCAATGATGTTATGAAATGGCGTCTGTGACCTGAAACAGCTCTTCCACTAAGAGCTGCTCCGCCAGCTCCTAGTTTAACTACTTGCCTGTCATCCAGATGCTGCCATGTTGTAAATAAATCCCAAAGAGAAACAGCCTGAAATTACCGTTCCCCAAGGCTCCGCTGGTCCTCTTTTAGGTGCTGGCACTACTGCATGGTGAGGACTTCGGTCTATAGGTCAGAACCAGTAGCTGGGGTCCCAAATGGCTCAGGCCCATGGGCTCGTCTTCGTATGAGTCTGGCTGTTCTGTTTTTCTGAGTGTATAGCATAGGGACTTTTATTGTCCCCAGATTTTCTGGGTGAGCCTGTTCATGCTTCTCTTATTGCTACTCAGCACAAGTCTGTCTCTGCAGCCAATTTCCCCTTGCTCAGAATGTGTCTGTGCCAGTCGCTGCCATCTTGCCCCACCATTAGGGTGTTTTTTTATAGTATTATATTTTAAATTCAAATTTAAATACATTTCAAGTGAAGTATTATAAGGGAGGATTTTATTGGCAGATGATGAGGTAAAGACACAGGCAGAGAACAGATCTGAATTGTCCTGTAAGTAGGACTCCATCAGCAGGAGAAGCAGTGTGTAATCTAGAGGGTACTAACAAGAGAAAAGGCACTGGGCTAGTGTCTTTAGAGATAACACTGATGAAGTTTTCCTTAGAGGAGCAAGACCAGATCTAAAGAAGGGAACTCATTCAGTCAAAATTTTGAAGGTTCTATAAATAGAATTGTGAAAATGGATTGGATTTGGATAGAAGGGAATAGAAAGGCATGCCTGACCTCCATTCTTTGGACTTAAACACTGGCGATATTTAATGTTGTGATGAAAGTTGTTTTGGAAGAGGATAAAAATACTAAGTAAGAGAAAGTATTGTTGATAAAAATAAATACTGATGAAGGACTTGGCTATTGAGTCATTGGCATATGGTTAATTAGTTCTGTGACACTACAAAAATCCAGAGCCCTTGTCCAACATCTGTAGCACAAGGTAGACAGTTAGGAGCATCAGAACAGAATGCGTTTAATCCCAGCACTCACGAGTCAAAGGCAGTGGGATATCTGTCAGTTCAAGGCCAGGCTGGTCTACAGCATTAGTTCTAGGATAGAACTAATAGGACGCAACTAGGGAGAAGAGCTTTTCCAGAATGTAAAATTCCTTTGGTTAAAATTGGTGAATTTGTGTTTGAGAAATTTCATTTGATCAATTGTCTTAAAGTGCTATAGTATTCAGCTGTAATAATCTAAAGAAAACAACCCTTGAAATCAAGTAAAGCTGGGGAGATGATGACCCAATAAAATGCTTGCTGTTTGTTCAGCCTGAAGACCTTGGCTTGGATACCCAGTATCCATGTTAAAAACAAACAAACAAATAAAAAAGCCCAGACCTGGTGGCAGCTCTATAACTCCTGTGCTGAGGGGCAGAGTCAGACACATCCTCTGGCCAGCCACTCCAGCCAAACAGTGGGATACTCAGATAGATGAAGTGAAGTCTAATCAAGAATCAACACATGAATGGATATAATTTCTATGGTCATAGAAGCTGTTTTTCTCTATATTTTTAAATTATGGTATACGTTTTGTAATAAAGTAAACAAATTTCAATGAAATGACATGATGTCTTTTTGCATATGTATATAGATATGCATGCAGCCTCCAGTTCAACAGAGCAACTAATTTTACATTTACAAAAAGTTCATTTATCTTCTAGTCAGAATTCCTTAGGAAATATACCTTTTTGCTTCTGTCATACTTTAAACTTTACATTAAAGGAATGACCATCAAATCCCTCCCCTAAGAGCGAGAGAGGATGGAGGAGACTAAGAAAAGAAGACCTTCTAAATCAGTGGTTCTCAACCTTCTTAACACTGGAACCCTTTCATGCAGCTCCTTCTGTTGTGGTGACCCCAACCATAACATTATTTTGTTGCTGCTTCACAAGTATAATTTTGTTACTGTTATGAAACATATTATAACTCTCTGATACACAATTGCCAAAGGGGTCACAGCTCACAGTTTGTAAACCTCTGTTCTAAATCAACGTGGTCAAAGCTCATGTGATCTCACAGAGACCATGGGAACATGCCCAAGGCCTGCAGGGATCTGACCCAGGTCCTCTGCATATAAATTATGGCTTCTAGTTTTCGTGTGCAAATGAGTGGACCTCTGATTCTTGTGCCTTCTCTTGGGATCTTTTCCAATGTTCATCTTTTCCAACTCTAATGTTTTAGTTTTTGTTTTATATTACTATATTATTATTATTATTATTATTATTATTGCTGTTTTCTAACAAGACACAGGACATAGAATGGGAGTGGATCCAAGTGGGAAAGGAGGTGGATAGGAACTAAGAGGAGAAGAGGGAGTGGAAATGATAATAAGAATGTATTATGTGAGAAAAACAGATCTACTTTCAATAAAAGGATAAAATGGAAGCATACACAAAGTGGGTTGGGGAGGGGGAATGCTTGGGGAGGAATTAAAGGGAGGAGGAATTGGAGGAAAAAAAGATCAAAATATATTTGTATAAAATTCTCCAAAAATTAATAAAATACTTATTTTTCAAAACAAAATGAAAAAAAGATTGGCCTTCTATAGTCTTTGACCTGTGTTTTTATTTTCATCAATAGTTTATCTTCTTTGCGTTTTTATGTTCCTTTTTTGCTGTGATTACATATTTAGTGGTTACCTGAAATTTGTGTTATTTCTGTTTTGAACCTGTAGGTATTTTTATACATATAGGACATAAGCTTCATTTGTTTGGTACGTGCCTCAAAATTAAACCCATTCCCCTCAGCTAACTATAATAGACATATAACATAGTCAAAGGAGATGAATAGTGGAGAACTGGTTTAAATTTAGGAGGCAATTGCAAACATTTCCCCAAATTTAGTGCACCAGTTTGTTAAGCACTTGGTATTACCTATCTTAACTTTCATCATTCAGATAAGCACTTCATACTTCTTTATGGATTTAAACTGCGTATTCTTCGTGGCTAATGATACTGAATAACTTTTCATTGGTACATTTGCATTTGAAATTGTTTGGTCTGCTCAGGGTATTTGAACATTACTGAATTTAGCAACTTGCCTTTTTCTTGCATTTTTTCTCTTAATGACACTTTTATAGTAAAATTTAGGGGTATTTTGTTTTGGTTTGGTTTTGCTTTTCTGATTTTTCGACATAGGGTTTCTCTATGTAGACCTGGCTGTCCTGGAATTCATTCTTGTAGACCAGGCTGGGGTCGAACTCACAGAGATCCTCCTGCTTCTGCCTCTTGAGTGCTGAGATTAAAGGCATGCACCACCACACCAGGCTTGTAAAATTTAGTTTTAAAGAGGTCAATCACTTTCCCTCTCCTGACCATTGCATGTGTCTGCTTAAGAAACTTTCAGTTCTTAGAATAGTGAAAGACATTCTGCTATGATTTCTTTCTTATTACTTTAAATTTCACATAGAGATCTCAGACTTTCAGTTAGTTATTATATGATCAGTTATTCTGTTTCTTCATATGAATGCCCAGTTGGTTTGACCCAGAACCACATATTTGTAAAGTTGTAAATTTGGGTCCCTGCTTATAGCCCAGTGACTTATAATGGAACCCTTGTAGGGCAGCAGGTGAATATTTGCATATATCTGTTTCTGAACTCCATTGTGTTGCATTGATGCAATTTTTAAAAAATTTCTGAAACATGCTAAGTATCTGTGACAGTATTTTTCTGTCTTAATTTATGATAGTACAATAATCTAACATTCCCATTTCCCCCAGTATTTCATTAGCTATAAAACATTGTTCAATTCACCATTTTCCACGAAAATAAAAGGACTTGATAATATTTAATAGGAATTGAGATGAGCTAACAGAAGACTGACAATTTAGAATACTGAGTCTTCCAGTTGATTAAGTTTTTTATAAAAAACAATTACTTTTCACACTGTTTAAAATATATCACACAAATTTTTGTCATGTGGCATGATGTTTTCAATTATTCTCATTTTTACACATAGGTTTAGATTTTCTGTTACTACACCTCTATGACAGTCCCTGTAAATCACTCACGTGCTGATTATGTACTTCATATCATTTCTGAAGCTCTGTCTATAGTCTTGGCATATTAAAAAGCTGATAATGTCACTAGCTAAAACTACTTCCTTAAAGATGAACATTTGTCAATGGGGTAAAGATTATTTTGCAAAGTACAATAAACTGCATTAGGAGCATAATTCCATTTTCAGTGTAGTTATTTAGTGTAGTTGCGAACCAGTCCTGCCTTCCAGAATAGGTCTTGTTCTGAGCATATCAGAAGATCCAAGCTGGCAAGATTGCAGGGCATGTGGACGTAAACTGTGATGTCAATGTTAAACACATTTGATACTACAAGTAACTAAAAGCTAAGAATCTGTATTATAAATGTACTTTGAATTGAAAGTATATTTTTTTCAAAGATGAGATTTTGGAAAGGGCACTGAAGCTTATAGTAGGAGTCTTTCTAGGTTTTATAAACCTATTTACAAAATTCAAATTGAGTTTGTTCAGTATCTCCATTGTTATGAGAAAAATTTTCACTTAACATCTTAATGTATCATATAGACATGTGTGTATTACGTTTTATCTTTAAAGAAACAAATAATTAATTAAAATATCCCATCTGCTTCTACAAACAATCCAGGAGGAATACAAATCTATCAAGACAGTATACTGTCTTTCAATCCTAAGCGCTGGATGCTTCAACATAAACCTTGCATTCTCAAGGCCGCTCACTTTTGAAAAGGACTCTGTGTCTATGTTTGTACATTTGCATACAGGTTTGTTTGATTAATTGCTACTTGACTCATCTATCATAATGCTAAGCTCTGGGATCACAAAAGATCAGACTCCCAAACCTCTTCCTCGAATTAATTTAAATATTTAATGTCAAAACCTTGGAAAGATTCAGAGGAAAGTGGTTTCTTTTGTTACTAGTAGTCTGTTTCAGTATGATCCTTCGAAAAAGTCAAAGTTGCATACTAATTCATTATTCATATCTAGTCAAATATAGTAAAAATTATAACAATATTAATAAAGGCAAATTAAAGTATGCATTAATGTTTGTATTTAAATTTTCCATCTAAAATTTTGATAAGTGTTTAGCTCATAAGCATGTAAAGGAATTTGGATTTTTTTTTCATTTTAAATATTTCCTTTATATTTGTTCACAATGTTGATTTTAGATAAAATTTACACTCACAAATAAAACACATAATTATTAAATAGGCAATTTGATGCTTATTCTCATATCACCACATCCCTCTAAGGATCTTGAACATTTCTGTGTTTTAATATTCTAAGAGGTTTTTATTATTTATATCCTTTTCCATTATCCCTGTTCAATCCAAAGAGCTTCTCTGATTTGTTTAAACTACAGATTTGCTTTTTATTTATAGAACTTCATGTATACAGAATCATTCAGTTAGCAAAACAATTGTGTATTCATTTTCCATCAGCTTATTCATTTTTATTAATTACATTGTTCATTGTTGTTTAATATTACATTTGTATTCAGTCTTTTATAAATGCTCATTTGAATCATTCCAGTTATTAATCTGTTATAATGGATATGACAGTTCCTGTACAAGGGTTTTTCATAGTCATCTTAGTAAATGTGCAGTGGTATATCATTCTATTTTTAATTTCCATTTCTCAGTGACTAATGATGTTGAATATTTTATGTGTTTATTGTCTAGGTTTTTTTCTTTTTGAAATATTTCTTTAAATCTCTTACCAGTTTTCAGTTTGGTCATTTACCTTTTCATTGTTGATTTGAAGATCATTATAGATTCTAAATGAATTATGTGTATCAATGATACTTTGTCCTAGCTTTTACTTACCTGTTCATTTTATTTTATTTTTAAAATTAACCTTTACTTTTATTTTATTCATATAGATGTTTTGCCTGCATGTATGTCTGTAGACCATATGCATGCAGTGCCCTCAGAATTCGCAATAGGGCATCAGCTTCACTGGGTTGATGTTGTGAGCTGCCATGTGGGTCCTGGGAATTGAACCTGTGTCTTGCAGAAGAGCAGCCAGTGTTCTTACTGCTGAGCCTCTTCCCAGAATAGAGCTTTTGATTTTAATGGTCAAATCTAACTTACTCATGTGTCTTGTCCAAGAATTATTTATGTACTCTAATACTCCAAATATTTTATCCTATTTTTTATTCTTTGAAGTTGATTTGATTTTTATTTTTGTGATTTATTTTGAATATGTGTGACAGATGAATATCTAGTTCTAGCATCATTGGTTGAAAGATGCTTCCTATTAAATGGCTCTCATGATTTTTTTAAAACATTATTTGATGTTATAATGTGTTTAGAACAAGCCATTCTACTTTAATGATTTCTTTGTCTACACTTATGTCAGTTTTACACTGATTTGATTACAGTAAATTTAGTAATTTCAAGGTTTCCAACTTCACTTTATTAAACCTCACTTTGTTGAATTATTTATTCTATTTGCATTTTCTATAAATATTATAATTAAATTTCAATTTCCAAAAAACTTATGGTATGGTTTTAATTGAGATTGTGTTTAATCAATGGATAGGGGAGTCAAAAGACACTGTTATAAACATGGGAAAACCCAGTAAATTTCTAGAGCCTTATTATCATATATCATTTGTTGTGAAGTGAGTTCCTTGATCAGAAGCAATGCAATGTGGGATACTATGGTCATATATAAGATATTCTGTGAGTTCACAGATATTTCTTTTGTCAGCATCATTTGTTCAGGAAAGGCTAATCTATACCTATAGGGAGTGTCCTAATAATAACACAATATACTGCTTCCTCTATTAACAATGGTCTAATATAATAACCTGACATTTTTCTCACTTCATCATCCATAAGAACATATATTTTAATAGTTTTTTTATTCTTTGAGAATTTTATACAATATATTTTGATGATTTTCCCTTCCCATGTCCTCCTCCATCACCCTAAGTTCATATTCTTTCTATTGGGAGAGAGAGAGAGAGAGAGAGAGAGAGAGAGAGAGAGAGAGGGAGAGAGAGAGAGAGAGGAGAGAACACAAAAGTTTTATGTCTCTTGTTTGTGTTGGCTGACTACTAAGCACAGGACTTATCCTAGGTTATGGTTCATATATCTAGTGTCACTCCACTGAAAAGCATTTATTTTTTTTTCATTCTCTCAGCAGCTATCAATTGCAAGTAGCTTCTTAGCTGGGGTAGGACTTTGTGTCCACTTTATTTTTTGTTTCTGAGACTTTTTCTGGCTTGAGTTTGTACATGGTGTCAGTCTGTGAGTTCATATGCTGCTTATTCCTTGTTGTGTCTAGAAAATTGTTTCCTTGAAATCATCCACCACCTCTGGCTACAAAAGTCTTTCCTCCCTCTCTTCTGCATACATCAATGAGCTCTGAGTGGAAAGGTATTATTGACAAATGTAGGACTGAACATTGTGAAATCTCTTATTCGCTGCATAAATTGTAGGTTTCTTTGTTAATTACTATCTACTGCAAGAAGTTTCTTTGATGAGGGTTGTGTGACACATTGAAATATGGTTATAGCTATTTATTTCTGTGTTCATTTAGCAGAGTAATAGTAATAAGCTTTCTCTACAGGGCCCATGACCTATCTAACCACAGGTTCGTGGCCTTCCTGACAGTGCCAGGTATGGGTCTCATCTCATTGAGTGGGCTTTAAATCTAATCAAAAAGTGGTTGCTTACTCACATAACATTTATTCCATCCAATGAAGCAGGCCTTAAGTCCAATTTTAAAAGTGGTTGGTTGCTTACATAACATTTGTGCCACTATTGTTCCAGTGGTCATATCTTACAGGAATATCATTACTGTGGCATAGAAATCAGAGTTGGATGAGATTGAACATTAATATTCTCCTCCAGTATTTAGTATAGCATGTTCAAGCTCTATGAATGCTAGCCAATAGGGTGAATCTCCAATTTCAGAACCAAATAGATTTTGATATTTGAAGTGAACAAGACTTCTGTGGAATTTAAGATAGAAATCTAGTGAATCATAAATGGATTATCATGAAGCTGGGGAAAGTGTGGATCAGCCCAGAAGTAGTATTTTTAAACTTGCATAATGAATTCTTGCCCACCTTGATGGTACAAACATTGTGCATCCTAGTGTACAGGCTGTGGATAAGACACTTTTAGAGGCAATAGATACAAATGGAGATGGAATAAATAATGACAATTTGAAAATCTTTTTAAATCTCTAAAAAAATTTATAATCTCATAGAAGAATTCATTATCATAGAAGTTTTGTGAAAAAAAATTCCAGTGAATTATGGGCCTGGCATTTTTTTTTTGTTTTGTTTTGTTTCTTCTTTTCAGAACCTAAAGCTGAGTTTTACCACTATGAATTATCAAATGTTGTCTATCAGTCTGCCAGAGCATAGTGATTTTCTTTATGATGTTGTAATTTCCTCTATAAGAATTTCATGTAATTATTTTGATCATGTTTCACCTCTTCCTTCAATTCCTCACAGACCCATCCCCACCTTCTGACTTACCCTCTTCAAACAAATTGATTTCAGTTTGGTAGCCAAGTACCAAATTTTTCTGGACGTGAGGTCTGCCCTGGAGTATGGTCTATATACCAGGACTCACACCATTGAAGCAAACTGACTCTTCTTCTCCAAAAAGCTATCAAATGCTAATAAAACTTTCCCTATGTGTGGGTCTTCATGCCCAGCTCCCCCATCCATCTTGGGATTTATATAATATAACTAATAATCTGTACATTAAATTTGAACTGTAATAATCTTGATGTTTAAATTGAATTACCTTTTTATTTGAGACGTGCTGATGGCTATTCTCAAAGAGAATGACTTTTTATAGAAGAACAACTGATTGTTACTCAGGTTTTTGCAAAAAGTTTTTAGTTTTTCTTCCATTGTAATCTTAGAACTCAAAGTGGCTTCTGTTAGGATTTAACAATGTTTGGGCAACAGATTTTATGAAAAGAGAATTAAGAATGAGCACGTAAGTAACTGACAGCTCTATGGAGATTACAACATTTATAATGGGAAACAAACATAGTTTGCAAACCAAAACGAAGCCTCAGTGGTTCCAGGAATGCAATAACTGAGGAAGAGCTTAATAAAGAATTAAACTGTGGCTAACATCCAGTGAGCACTGACAGTGAACTCAGCTCTGTGTTGTAGAATAGTACACAAAGTGTCAGTGTCCATTCGTGCAGCAACTGCCAACTTTATATTTAGGTTGGACTATTGTTTGTTTGTGGGTTTTCATGATGCATTTATGTTTACTGAAAAGCAACTAATTACAATGGTATTATTTACTGAATTTTATTTCCTGGGCCATCAGCTAACTGCAGAGCTCAGCAACATAAAGTTATAACTAGATAAAAAGGAATCAGAATGCCACATTCTTCTAGTTGCATGAGACAGAGAAGTAAAGTGATTATCTTAGAAATAAATGTCTTTGCAGCATGGAAGAGTTTATAGAAGAAGAATAAGCTTTATCAAACCTCATTTATGTGATAATTTTATAATTATATTTATTTTAATCATTTCAGTTATAAAATATTGTTCATTTTAATTACTTTCTGATTATTCATATTAAACTGCAGAAATGTAATATGTGTCTGATATAATTGATATTAAAATGAAATATTCAGAACAGTTCTAGAATTTTTACATTCATTATTGAACTTAACAGGGAAGTATTATTAAGGAATTTCTACTTTATGTCCAACTCATGCAGTTATAATCTCTAGTCCATTTAGATAGCAAACAGTTCTAAAGAACTGTCCTAAGCATCTGAAAACTAGGAAATACCAGCCCAGTGTTTCCATATCTTATACACAAGATAACATTCATTGTGATGTTTTCATATGCTTATCTATCAAATGTACTTTGGTGATACACATTTCTTATTCTGACATTCCTTTGTTTTTAATATTTTTAATTTATTTTTTGAAAATTTCATGCCTATACAATGGATTTTGATGATATTCCTACTTCCCCCAACTTCTTCTAGACCCACCCACACTTTCTCCAACTTCATGTCCATGTATATATATTTAAATCTTTTTTTTGTTTTGACTGATGACTAATCTCAAAGAGACTGACTTTTTTGTAAAACATAAAATATATACACATAAACATAATCCACTGAGTCTAATTATTCTTGTCCATATGTGCTTTCCATCCACAAGAACATAAGCCACTCACCTGAAGGAACAGAGGTCATTTTCCTGAAAAAAGTGTGAAACTACAACTTAGTTATCAATTGTATTTATTAATAAGTATAAACTGTAATAGGTCAGCAGAACAACTATTGGGCTGGTGGAAGGCCAGCAGGCCTGGTTTGCCTTAATTGGTAACCTGACTGGTCCTAAGGATAAAGCCCTGGACCAAGGGTGGCCTTCACCACTTTCAACCTAAACTCTTTAAGTTGTTATATTAGGCCAGTGGACCAGCTGGCGACCTGGCTGGAGATCTACAGACCTGATTGTGTAGAGGCCTATAGGCCTGGTGGGGCAGCCTGGTGGATCAGCTGCCACATATTTATTAATAAATTTAAACTGTTATATTAAGCCAGTGGAAAAACCAGCAGCAGCCTGGCAGGGTAGCCACCTGGGCCTGCCATTAGACCTTTGGCCGGAAGGATGTAGGACTTCCAACTTGAAACCCCTAGTGGCCTTTCCCCCAATAATTAATTGCACCAAGACCTTTAATATTTCAATGCTTATCCCTTAGCAGGGCAAACTCTCAAGTAGCTCACCTAAATTAATCCCAGACCACCTAATCCCAAACAGCCATGTGGTTTGCTGTACCTTCCAGAGCTTTCAGACACATCTGTCTCTTTCCGTGTCTCCTGGCAGAAAGAAAGATTCCTCTGTGTAAAATCCAGGGTTCCTTTTTCTGTCCTAGGAAGTCTCACCTTCCTATACTCTTCTGACCAGCTAATTGGCCATCAGTGACTTTTATTAACCAATCAGAGCATGCCTCAGAAGGGGCAATAACCAGATCTCAGCATTGAAATCAGCCTCTCAGAACCAATGTATTTGACTTTCCTCCAACAAAAGTGATTCTTTCTCAACAGCTTTAAATTACCAGTAAGACTTCAGCTACATATGGGGCCTTCAAAGCCCGTCCCCCAGTTTGTGCTAGAATTTTAGCTAACTTGATCTTGTGAAGTTCCTGTGCAGACACTAGAGTTGCTGTAAGTTCATGCATGCAACATCTATGTCATTTCTAGAAGGCAATATTTAACAGCACTCCCCCCCATATATAGGCTCTTAGTATTCTTTCTTATTCTTCTCTCCTCCCTTTTCATATCCTTTATAGTCTATTTTTAACATTTTTTATTCAAGTTACATCTCCATTACCACCCCCTCTCTCCACCCTCTCCTGCACCCAACCTCCCACCATCTACCGCCTCTCCCACCCATCCCACCCCTCCAGTGTGGGGTGCCTTCATGTATAAGTCCCCCTCAGTTCATTAGTCACATGAGGTCTAAGATCTTCCTCTTGCACAAGGGGAATACATGGCAGTTCCACTAGGGTGGAGTGTCCCACCAACAAGTAACCAAGTCTATGTGCCTGTACTTTTGGGTCTATTGATTATTGGATGGATATCCTGTACTATATAGCTAAAATTCAGTTGTAAGTAAATATATGTCTTGTCTATCTTTCTGAATCTGAGTTAGCTCACTGAGAATGAGCTTTTCTAGTTCCATCCATTTGGTTGCAAATTGCATGATTTCCTTGTTTCTGGTAGCTGAATAGTATTCCATTCTGTAAATGTACCACAGTTTTGTTTTGTTTTAATCCATTCTTTGGTTGAAGGACATCTGGGTTGTTTCCAGTTTCAAGCTATTACAAATAAAGCTACTGTGAACATAGTTGAGGAGATGTCCTTGTGGATTGGTAAGGAATCTTTTGGATATATGTCCAGGAATGGTGTGGCTGGGTCTTGAGGTAGAGCTATTCCAGGTTTCCTAAGATATCGCCAGACTGATTTCCATAGTGGTTGTACAAGTTTGCACTCCCACAAACAATGGAGGAGTGTTCCCTTTTCTCCAGAACCTCGCTAGCATGTGCTGTCTTTGAGTTTTTGATCTTAGCCATTCTGACAGGTGTGAGATGGAATCTCAGAGTTCTCCTGAGTTGCATTTCTCTGATGATTAAGGATGTTGAACATGTCTTTAAGTGTCCCTCGGCCATTTGAGATTCCTCTTCTGTGACTTCTCAGTTTAGTTCTGTACCCCATTTTTTTGTTTGGATTATTTGGTTTATTTGTGTTTAATTTCTTGAGTTCTTTATATATTTTGGATTTTAGCCCTCTGTCAGCTGTGGGGTTAGTGAAGATCTTTTTGCAGTCTGTAGTCTGCCATTTTGTTCTAATGACAGTATACTTTGCCTTACAGAAGCTTTTCAGTTTCATAAGGTCCCATTTATTGATTGTTTGTCTTAGGGCCCGATCTATTAGTATTCTGTTGAGAAAGTTGTCACCTGTGCCAATGAGTTTGAGGCTTTTCACCACTTTATCTTCTATTAGATTTAGTGTGTCTGGTTTTATGTTAAGGTGTTTGATCCAATTGGAGTTAAGTTGTGCAAGGTGATAAACATGGGCCTATTTTCATTCTTCTACATGTTGACATCCAGTTAGATCAGCATCATTTGTTCAAATCCATTGATTATATTGTGATAAAAGTATAGTCATGAGTTCAAATAACTTTACAATTATAACTATAGTTAATAAGTTACACATTAAATGTGAATACTTATGACCTTGCTATTGGTGTTGCCATTTTCTTGTTAAGTTATGCTCACCCAGAAGACTGAGATGCTACTAAGCTGTGGAAAAATGGAAAAGCTTTTCCTAAAACACCACATACTACTAAACTAAGGAACCATATAGCTGTCTTTGGGGTACTTCATTTTTTAAAATTTCCTGTTAAGTTACTTTCTTGAATTTTACAACCTACCATTTCTTTAACCACCAGAATAAAGGAACCAGTTAAAACAAGTAGCCAGACAATTAGAATGTTCAAGAGAATAGATCAGACAGGAATGGCTTGAATATCCCACCAGGAAGTTAGTGTGTGATAGCTTTTTTTGTAGAGTAGTTAGATTTAAAGGATGAAGATAGAATAGACCTCTGGGATATACTGAAATTTTATCTCAGTTAGTGCCTTATATCAACAATTCACCTATTTGGAGTCATTTCTAAATGTGTGGTAATGAAAATCCAGAAGTGATTTCATACTTCTTTACTTTGTTATATTGTCTTTGCAATTGGTGGTGCTAGTTAAAAAGCATTGCTAACTTAATGACTCAAATTTTAGTAAATATCATTTATACACTGTGACAAGTCCTTCAGAGGCACTCCATAGATGAATTTTTAAAATTGGTATGCATTCTCCCTGTTATTATTCAATAAAACCAGCAACGTTACAGATATTAGTGAAAAGCACATTGAAAGTTAGAGAACTTTGGGAGGATGTTTAGTATATAGTAGGCTTTAAGTAAAGAAAAAATTTAGCATGGTCATTCTTTTTTATGTTATATAGCATTTCTTTGTCATAAAGATTAAATTTCATTTCTAGTAAAACAGTAGAGGCTTCTTGACATCACTATCTTTTGTCCCATTCGTCTAACAACTGTAATGTTGAAGAAGACTACAGATTGCCCAGGAATGTAGAGATTAGTTCACTGGTTCTCAGCATTCTTCACAGAGGTTCTTTGGCAGAGCACAGACAGACCAGAAGTTTTGTTGCACTATAGAAATTCAAATCTGGTTGTGTAATGCAACTCAATTGTGAAGAGAGGGTAAAAAAAAATCTATATCCCTATGTTTTACCTTTAATATCATACTATTTCCTATAATTATAACCATTTTTATTTGTTTGACTGTTGTATATGTGTAATATATATTGTGTTCATATTACACTCTACTACTTGAATCTCAGTCCCATTTCTGGTTGTATTACATTGGAAAAGCTATATATGACTCTTCTACTTCTCTACAAAATGAGATAACATCATCTACCTCTTGGGATGTACATGGAGCTGACAATATGCTAATACTATGAGTTTATAACTACTAGCATATGCGACATTTTATGTTGGAACTGGATGCAAATCATGGTTTTTCAAATGAATAACTTTGTGAATACAGCTTAAAAATAAGGAATATTTCATAATCAAAAAACTATTGGTATCATCTATAAAAATTTTTACTAATAAATAATAACAATGCTTACTAATCCTTTTGCTTCATAAAATGGACCTTTATGCTGTTTCCAGAATAATTTAGTACTTTAAAGTGACCATAGTTACTTTGTTATTAAAGTCCTTGTTATTTACTTTCACATGATAGGAGTGTGTGTGTGTGTGTGTGTGTGTGTGTGTGTGTGTGTGTGTGTCTGTCTGTGTGTGTCTGTATGTATCTTTGTATAACTGTGTAGAAACATATTTTTGATTGGCATGTTGTATGCTGCCTAGTGAGTATTCTGTTAATATTGATTGAAGAGTTGGGTTATATTTTATATAAATACATATGTATATATCACATATTTATAGACATTCACAAAACCAGTAGTGTCTTAGTTACTGTTATATTACTATGAAAAGGCACCATGACCAATTCTTCTAAAAGAAGAATTTATTTGGAACTTACAGTTTCAGATGTTAGTCCATTATCATCATGTTGGGCAGTATGACAGCATATAGGCAGGTATGTGCTGGAGAGGCAGCTGAGTGTTCTATATCCAGATCCAAAAGGACCAGGAAGAGAGAATGGCCCTGGGACTGGCTTGGGCTTTTGAAACCTCAAAGCCTGCCCGTAGTGACACACTTCTTTCAGCCACATCTACTTCAACAGGGCCACACCTAATCCTTCTCAAATAGTGTCACTGCCCAGTGACTAAGTATTTAAATATATGATCATATAGGGGCTATTCTTATTCAACCAGCACATTTCATTCTCTGTCCCCCCACAAGGCTTATAGTCATATCATTATGCAAAAATCCATTCAGTCCAACTTCAAAACTGCCCATAGTGTATCACAGTTTCAAAATTGTTTAAAAGTCTAAAGTTCAGAGATACTGGGCCAAAAGGCTGGTGATAGATACTTCAATGTATTGAGAGAAATTGGGGATTGTCCAGGCAGCCAGTTATCTGTCATTTCTTAGTTTTGGGAGATGCTTGCTCTGTACTTTCTGTTTATTCAGATGTATTTGTCCTTCTCAAGTCTCTGATGTGGTTGAAGACTAGATAGTTATAGTCTCACAGTTAAATTTTAAGTTGTTTAGGAATTAAAAGGACTTCTAGGTCTAAGAAGATGTTTTTAAGTTGGTAATACAAGTTAGGATGGAAACTGAGTTAGGGAAAAAAAACTTTAAACTCATGGAGATGGATAGATAATAGAATATTATTCTTAGTTGCCAAATTCATATGGACTGGACATTGGAAATGTATGTTATACCTTATAATTTCATAATTATTGCCTAATCAAAAAAAAGAATTATGAGTTCTGGGAGAAGGGGGATAGGGTAAGAGGGCAGGGCCAGGAGGGGTGGAGGGAAGTGACTGTGTTGGAGATGTAACTTGAAGTAATAAATAAGCAATTTTTTTAAAGTCCAAAGTTTAAAGTCTCTTCTGAGACTCATGGCAGTCTCTTAACTGTAACCACCCATAAAATCAAAATAAAAAAGTTATCATATACTTCCAACATATAATGGCACAGACTATATTATGCATTGCTATTCCAAAAGGGAGAGAAGGGAGCATAGTAATGAGATCCTGGACCAAACAAGTCTAAAATTCAGCAAGTAAAACTCTAAATTCTGTATATCCATATGTGATGTGAAAGGGTTCTTCAGATCTCCAGCTGCTTTCAGCTTTGTTGACTCAACAGACTCATCTGTCTTGGGCTGGTTCCACATCCAGTCTGCAGTTCTCCTTGGCAGATAACCCACAACTCTACCATCTCAAACATTTTGAGGTCTCCAACATAATTTAGACTCACCCTCACAGCTTCACACAGTGGCCTTTCTGGGTCTCCATTTAGAGACACCCCTGGCAAATGCTCAGCCTCAGCAGCTTTCCTTAGCTGAGGAGAAGATTCCACAGCCCCTTTCTTGTATCCTAGACTCGAAAGTCAGAACACATGGCCAAAGCTGCCAAGTTCTGTATTTTGATGGGGCTGAAACTTGTCTCCCTTGTTCAGTTACATTTGTCAATAGTTTACTTCATTGCTTAAGATTTTAATTCCTTTTCACAAATTGGAAGGGTTATATGTGTGTGGTCTTGCCCTTAGCTTACTACTTCCTTCATTCCATTTAGCATCAAGATTTTTTTTTATCTAGTTGAGCACTAGACTTAGCTCCATTACACTTCCTGGTGCTCCTCTTTTCCTTTACTGTTGTAAGAACTTGGGTGGCCATTCTGCTATCAAAATAAAGACACCAAGCCCCTTTAATATTTCAGTGCTTGCCTCAGCTGGGCAGACTCGCAACTAGCTCATCTAAATAAAACTGACCAACTAGCGCCATCCAGCCAGGTGGCTAGCTATACCTTCCAAGCCTGTAGTAATGTCTGGCTCCTCGTGTCTCCTGGTGAAAACCTTCCTCTTTCTTCTTCCCAGAGTTCAATTCTCCCTCCCAGGAAGTCCCACCTTCTACCTCCTGTCTGGCTAATTGGCCATTAGATTTTTTTTTTCAAGTTACAACCCAATCATAATCCCTTCCTACTCCCCCTTCTAGTCCCACCCTCCTATCTGCTTTTTTTTTTAAATTTAAGTTTAAGGTATATCTTTTTCCCTCCAACAGCTCCCCCTTTTAGTCCAATAAACAGCTCTTTTTCTTATAACAATAAATACAATACAGTACAGAAGAATAATTAGGCCACAATTATGAAAATTATAAGGTATAACATACATTCCCAATGTCCAGCCCATACATATTTGGCAACTGATATTAATATTCTATTCTCTATCTATCTATCTATCTATCTATCTATCTATCTATCTATCTATCTTCTATCCATCTATCTATTTATCTATCTATCTATTTATCTATTTATCTAATTTTCTTAGTAGAGAAAAATACAATCTCTTGGGCCAGGATGTCATAATCCACATTGTTCTTAGCTCTTAGCACCACTGTTTTCCATGCTTCTACTACTATGGCCCATCAAGCCCTGCCTAAAGCATTCAACTGTTTTTATAGTACAAAGTGCCAAAGTCTTCCATGTTTCTCAAACAGTATGTTCATGCCTGTCACAGCATTATTCCACTTCTTGGTACCACTTTCTGTCTTAGTCACTGTTCTATTGCTGTGAAGAGATACCAGGACGAAGACAACTACTAAGAAAAGAAAGGATGCTTTTTTTTTCTTGGATGATTTTTTTTATAATTTATTTTTTTATTTCTTCAAGTTACATTTCAATCACAATCCCTTCCCTACTCCCCCTCCTGTCCCACCCTTCCACCCTCTTCCCCCTCAACACCGCCCATCCTCTACCCTTTTTTTTTTTTTAGTTTAAGGTATATCTTTCCCCCCCAACAGCTCCCCCTTTCAGTCCAACAAATGGTTCTTTCTCTTATAACAATAAATACAATACAAAACAATAGAAATAAATAGGCCATAATTATGAGAGTTATATGGCTTAGCATACATTCCCAATGTCCAGTCCATATGTATTTGGCACCTGACTTTAACATTCTACTATCTAACCATCTCCATGAGTTTAAAGTTCTATATCTTACTCAACTTTCATATTAACTTGCCTCACAATTTTAAAAACCTCTTCTTAGATCCAGAACACCCTCTTGATTCCTAAACAACTCATTTCTTTTTTTAACTGGATGCTTGCTTGCAGTTTCAGGAGTTAATCTATTATCATCTTGGCAGGAGATATGATGGCATGCATGCAAGCATAGTGTTAGAGTAGTAGCTGAGAGTTCTACATCCTGATCCATAGGTAGAAAGAAACAAATTGGGTCTTTCATGGATTTTTTAAAACCTCAAAGCCCACCAGCCCACCCTCAGTAACACACTACCTCTAAGAAGACCAAGCGTACTCCAACAAGGGCAACTCCTAATCCTTTTCAGTTCATGCCAATCTCTGGTAACTAGGCATTCAAATATATGGGCCAATTGAGACCCATTCTTATTCAAAACACCACAAATAGTATATGTAATTTCAGAGATTTACATGATGATTTTTTATTTTTAATTTTTATTTATAAAGCTGTCTAAACCTAATTGTTGGTTTTTGTTAGGTTTTTTTTAAATTAAGACATTTCTTCTCTCTCAGTTCTTTTTAAATGTAATGTTGGAAAAGCATTGTGAATAACATGATTATGATTTTAAGATGTAAAATGATTTTTAAACATTTTTACCAGTATGTAAACGAACAAAAGGTCATTCAACCCTACGTGCCTCCAAACATCTGTTATTCAAAGTGCAGAATTCACAGTGACACCAAAATTTACTTTCTACATTCTCTGCAAGAGTCTGATATTGTTTTTGTCTGTAAAGGAAGATCTGTATACCATCCAAGTGGTAGTTATGGTGATTTTTTTCCCTAAAGAAGTTCGTACAGAAAGAGAAATGGCAGCTGTTAATAAATCTGAAACAACATTGCAAAACTGTTTTCTATGAACCAAAGACAAATTTAAATTAATCTTTGAAAACATAAAGAAAACACAAAGTAAAGCAATCATAACAGTGCTTGAAATGGTTAGATAGTAGAATGTTAAAGTCAGGTGCCAAATACATATGGACTGGACATTGGGAATGTATGCTAAGCCATATAACTCTTATAATTGTGGCCTATTTATTTCTATTGTTTTGTATTGTATTTATAGTTATAAGAAAAAGAACCGTTTGTTGGACTGAAAGGGAGAGCTGTTGGGGGAAAAAGAAATACCTTAAACTAAAAAAAAAAAAGAAGGGAAGAGGATGGGGAGTTGAGGGGAAGGAGGGTGGAAGGGTGGGACTGGAGGGGGGAGTAGGGAGGGGATTGTGATTGAGATGTAACTTGAAGAAATAAAAAATAATTAAAAAAAAAGAAAAAAAAAGAATTCATAATGATCAATGTGATGGTTAGATGAAAATGGCCCTCTTAGGCTCATAGGGAGTGGCACTATTAGGAGGTGTCGCCATGTTGGAGGAACTGTGTCACTGGGGGTGGACTTACAGGTCTCATGTTCAAGCCAGGCCCAGTGTCATTCTCTCTTCCTGCTGCCTATGGATCGAGATGTAGAACTCTCTCCAGCACATGTCTGCCTATGTGCCACCATGCTCCCCACCATGATGATAATGGACTAAACCTCTGAAACTGTAAGCCATCCCCAATTAAATCTTTTTCTTTGTAAGAGGTGCCATGGTCATATTATCTCTTCAAAATAATGGAAACTCTAACTACGACAATCCAAAAAATTTGTAGTTTGGGATAATAACTTTATTTTATAGAATTTCACCATGACTTCTATATGTTTTGCTTTCTCGGTTTGTAAAATTTTCTCATATTTACTTACAGTAGCAAGTTGTTATCATTGACCTTGTAGAGTTACTGTCATGAATTACTATAATAACTTCAACCAATCATAATTATCTTTTAAATTCTGAAGTTAGACTCCATGCTATACATATATAAGCTAAGCACCTAGAGAATAAGGCAGGAAGATCATGAATTGCAGCATAGTTTTGTCTACATAGCAAGACTCTATCTCAAAAATTCAAAACAAAAGTATGTTTTCCATTCATTACTCCTGTTATTTTAAAGGAAACCTCAAATATAATGTTTTTTGTCTGTTATTTTTATTGTGTATCTTTGAAGTATATAAATTCTTTTCAAACATGATCCCCTATTAGTTACTTACGTCATTGCTCTGTGCTAACAAGAAGAACTTAGGAAGGGAGAATTTCTTTGAGTTACGGTTTAAGAAGAGACACAGTCCATCATAGGGAAGAAAGCATGATGGCAGGAGTATATTTCTATTGGTCATATTGCTTTATAAGTCAGTAAGCAAGAAATGGCAGTAAATGAGTCTAGGTTGTCAAGTTCCACTCCAGTGATACTTCTTACAGGAGGTCGTCATATCGTATGGTTTCACAAACATCCAAAATAGCACCAACAACTGGGGACAAAGTGTTGAAACATATAATCTTATTTGAGATTTTAACCTTCAAACCATAATAACGCAGTGTCATATCAAAAATATGAGAATTCGTAACATCATGGAACATCCGGTATAATTTTCAAATTCTATCAACTTCAGAAATACCATAATTTGTAACAACAGAAAAGAAAGCCCTTTCGTTTTACTGGAGTAGAAATCCCAAATAGGCAAAGAGCAGTTCCCTTGGGGATGGCAGCCTGGGGTTTATGAGCTGGACATACAAGCTCACTCTTGGAGATTTAGACCCTGAGTACTAGAGCCTATGGCTCCAAGCAATTAAATCCAGAGGCTTACAGCTCATGTAGGTGTTCAGGCCAAATCAAATGAGACCCCAGAGGCTTGGGCTCTAATTCTTGACTCTAATCTTTAGAAGCTACTGTCTTATAGCTCTATATGTTTTGGCTAGAATTTCATTGCTCTGGGCTTTGAAAGCCAACAGCCCAGGAACTAGCAAAGAGTGTTAGAGCTCTTGTGTTTTGGGTGTTGGAGCCCTCAATTCTTTTTTTTTATGTTTATTTATTACTTCAAGTTACAACTTCATTATAATGCCTTCTTTACACCCCTCCTGGTTCTACCCTCCCACTCGTTCCTCCCTCTCCTACCCAATCCACTCCTCTGATGTGGAGTGTCCCTATGTATCAGCCCCTTTCAGTTCAACAGTCATATGAGGGCTAAGAGCTTCCACTTGCACTGGGGACCTACATGGTAGCACCCCTAGGGCAAATTGCCCCATTAATAGGTAGCAAAGTCTATGTTACTGATGCTTTTGGTATGTTGGTTGTAGGATAGTTATCCTGTACTCTATGACTAAAATCCAATTATAAGTGAGTAGATGCCATGTGTATCTTTCTGAGTCTGGGTTAGCACACTCAGGATGAGCTTTTCTAGTTCCATCCATTTGGCCTCGAATTGCATGATTTCCTTGTTTCTGATACCTGCATAGTATTCCATTGCGTAAATGTACCACAATTTTTTTTTTATCCATTCATCAGTTGAGGGACATCTGGGTTGTTTCCAGTTTTTAGCTGTTACAAATAAGGCTGCTATGAACATAGATGAGGATATGTCCTTGTTGTTTCATGAGGAATCGTTTGGATGGATAACCAGAAGTGGTATGGCTGGGTCCTGAGGCAGAGCTATTCCAAGTTTTCTAAGATATCGCCAGACTGATTTCCATAGTGGTTGCTCAAGTTTCCACTTCCACCAGAAATGGAGGAGTGTTCCCCTTTCTCCCCAATCTTGCCAGCATGTGCTGTCATTTGAATGTTTGATCTTAGCCATTTTGACAGGAGTGAGATGGAATCTCAGAGTCGTCTTAAGTTGCATTTCTCTGATGATTAAGGATGTTGAGCATTTCTTCACAATTTTTTTATAGACCTGGAAAAAACAATTCTCAACTTCAAATGGAATAACAAGAAAAACCCGAAGCTAAATCAGTCCTGTACAATAATAAAAAAAAAAACATCTGGAGATATCACCATCCCAGATTTCAAGCTATACTACAGAGCAATAGTAATAGAAACAGCATGGTACTAGTATAGAAACAGACCAGTGGATCAATGGAATAAAATTGAAGACCCAGAAATGAACCTACACACCTGTGGTCACTTAATTTTTGAGAAAGAAGCCAAAACCATACAATGGAAAAAGGACAGCATCTTCAACAAATGGTGGTGGTCTAACTGGATGTCAACATAAAGAATGAAATTAGACCCATACTTGTCACCTTGCACAAAACTTAAGTCCAAGTGGATCAAAGGCCTCAATGTAAAGCCTGACCCACTAAATCTAATAGAAGAGAAAGTGAGGAAAAGCCTCAAACTCATTGGCACAGGTGACAACTTCCTGAACAGAACACCAATAGCTCAGGCTCTGAGACCAACAACCAATAAAGGGACCTCATGAAACTGAAAGGCTTTTGTAAGGCAAAGGACACTGTCATTAGAACTAAACGGCAACCTACAGATTGGGAAAAGATCTTGACCAACCCACATCTGACAGAGGGCTAATATTCAAAATTTATAAAGAACTCAAGAAATTAAACACCAAGAAACCAAATAATCCAACCAAAAAATGAGGAACAGAGCTAAACCAAGAATCCACAAAGGAGGAATCTCTAATGACAGTGAGACATTTGAAGAAATGCTCAACATCCTTAACCATTGGAGCCCTCAATTATTAAGATATCTAGCAGCCATTGGCTACAACTCTTGAGCTTTGGGGGCACTAGGCCCTTGGCTTAACTCTTAGCAGCTCTCTGGATTTGATCAGTGGCCAGAAGTGACAGTGTTATGTTTTGTCTTGCTCTTCACAGCCACTGACCTTGAGTAATTTAAACTTTCAGTTATCCTTTTAACTTTTCAGCCACTTTTTTCATTAATTTATTTATTCACTTTACATCCTGATTGCAGCACCCCTCTCTCTGTTCCTCCAATTCCCCTCTCACACACACCCTTCCCCCATTCTCCTTTCTCCTTTCCTCAGTAAAGGGGGAGGTCCTCCATAAGTACCAACCTGTCCTGGCATATTAAGTCCACTGCACGACTCGGTTCATCCTCTCCCACTGAGGCTAGACAAGGCATTTAGAAGAATGACATCCAAAGGCATCAAAGTCAGTGCAGGCATCAAAACTGCAATAATAAATGCCAAAACACTCCATTTGTTGGGGGACCCACATGAAGATCAATGTGCACATCTGCTACATATGTGCAGGGGGGCTTGTTCTAGCCTATGCATACTCTCTGGTTGGTGCTTCAGTCTCTGTGAGGCCCCATAGGCCCAAGTTAGTTGACTCTGTAGGTCTTCTTGTGGAGTCCTTGACCCCTCTGACTCCCTCAATCATTTCCTCAACTCTTCCACAAGACTTCTTGAGCTCTGTCTAATGCTTGACTGTGGGTCTTTGCATCTATTTCCATCATGTGCTCAATGAAGGCTCTCAGAGAACAGTTATGGTAGGCTCCTGCCTGCCCGCATAGCAGAGTAACATTAATAGTGTGGGGGATTGGTTCTCTCCCATGGAATGGGTTTCAAGTTGGGCTAGTCTTAGTTGGCCCTTCCTTTTCACTCCTGCCACTGATCTGACAAAAAGCTGTAGTGTATTGTTTGAAGTGAATGCAACCAGATTATCTTACACTGCTTGTGATAAAGACCATAGTTAAAAATACCACTGGAGATAAACTTTCACAAGCAGGGACAGATCACATGCTGTGGTTCCACCAGTCACAGCCCAGTGTCTATATAGTTCCTGTTCCATCAAACATGTTTCACATATGTCCCCTTCATAACCCTCACATTTGCCCCAGTCACAAGTCATCACTGAGTCATCTAGGAGGTGCTCACTTCTTGCCTGAGTGAGAATAACCGCAAGATGGATTCAGTCATGAAAAAGTCACTAAGGCTTATCATGATTAAAGTCTCCAAATGCTGATGCAAGCGGTCTGGAACAGCTATGACTGTAACATGACCTGAAACACAAATTATGGCTTCAGCTGCAGCCATGATGATCATAGCCAGTGATCAGCTGGCATGCAGTTGTTGGTGTGGAAGTGAAATGCTATAATCTATGCTGTAATGTACCATGATAACAATCCAGGTGATCATCAAGAGAAGTAACTTCTTGACTACTATCTCCACACTCACAAAACAGGGTATAGGGGTGGTACCGCCTCTAGGCAGGTGTTTTGGGGTTGTGTTAGAAAGCAAGCTGAGAAGGCCATGGAAGGCATCCCAGTAAGCAATGTTCCTGCTTCTGCCCCTTACTTAAGTTCGTGTCCTGACTTCCCTCTATGATAGTCTATGATCAGAAAGAGAAAGCCACATATACCCATTCCACCAGCAACTGCTTTTGATCACGGTGTTTATCCCAGCACTGAGAAATAAACTAGAAAGAAGAGATACTTGGAAGGAAGGCAACGATGTTTGGCCATACTTCCAAAGCACAGTCAGTTTACTTCTTACTCAGTCCAGTGCCACCTGGACTAAGTCCGAGTCATCTCATCTCTTCTAGACGGCCCTGCAACCTCCCAACTAGACTTCCTGATTTTTGCCCCAGCTTTCTTAGAGTATTCTGACAATAGCTGGAAGATTGAATTTATGTCTGTGTGTGTGGAGGGGGAGGAGGGTGCTTCTCTATCCTAAGCATCCCACCAGCTTTCTACCTCAGTGTAGACTCACTCTATAAAGGCCTTGGCTTTTATTTCATCTTCTACTGTTCTTGTTTTCATTATTCTACCTACATAGTTTAATCTAGTACTAAGGCATATCAGACAAACTTTTACCTCAGAGATGTTGCACTGTTGTTTCTTCTGCTTTTCTCTCTCTTCACAAAGATATGCAGACTTTACTACAGCATCTTTTTAGACCTTTTTTCACATATCCCTTGCTCCATTATGCCTTTCTTTCTTAAAGTTAGAAATCATTTCCTTATTCTCTTAGCACTCCCTATGCTTCTTTTTTCTCTGTAACATTTTCATCTTTCTTGTACTATATGTTTTGTGTTTATTTTCTCTTCTTCTGGGTACAGATAGTTTCATTTACTTCAAATTCTATATCATCATTTGTAAATGTCTACCAAAGTAATTGATTAATACATATTCATTTAATGCACTTCAGAATATGTGCTTTTTAAACAAGAAACATTGGCAAAGTTTGAAGAGAAATAAACTATTACATATGTCTTTTTTTCATAAATTGAAAAATTATAACTTTCATTTGGTATCTGTTTTTCATAGGTACAACAGTTTCTGTTATGCCATTATCTGCTTCTTTCTGCATGTTTTAAATCACAAATTAAATTTTATAACTCCAAAGAAAATTGAAGTATAGATTAAAAGGTTAAGATCTTTATCTAACTTACAAATATATAAAATCATAAATTACATTATAGGATAAGATAAAACTTTTTTTGTAAGTATTCTTTTTTAATTTTCTTTTTTTTCTTTTATTTTTTATTTCTTCAAGTTACATCTCAATCACAGTCCCCTCCAGTCCTATTCTCCCACCCTCAACCCCCCCATCCTCTTCCCTTTTTTTTTCTTTTAAATTTAAGGTATATCTTATCTCCCCCTACAGTTTCCCCTTTCAGTCCAACAAATGGCTCTTTCTCTTATAATAATAAATACAATACAAAACAACAGAGGTAATTAGGCCACAGTTATGAGGGTTATATGGCTTAGCGTACATTCCTAATGTCCAGTCCATATGTATTTGGTACCTGACTTTAACATTCCACTATCTAACCATCTACATGAATTGAAAGTTCTATATCTGACTCAACATTCATACTAAGTTGCAACACAATTTTAAAAGTATCTTCTTAGATCTATAACACTCTTTTGACTCCTAAGCAACTCAAAATTTTATTATGAGACTCTAGATATCTGTTCTTCAACCACCTCAGAGACTTGAGAGGGATAAATATATCTGATTTTATAGGAAGTACAGGGCCTGCAGCTTCCCAAACTAAGAAATGACATACCATTGGCTACCTGGACAGTTCCCATTTTCTCTCCATACATTACAGCATCGATCTTCAGTCATTTGGCCCCATTTCTCTGACAGACATTGACTGTAGAGCAGGGGTTATGAAGGACTTACCTACCCTGTCTTGGCAGAGCTAGGCTGTCGACTTATCTGCTTCCAGGTTTTGTCCTTTTGGGACAGCATTCTGTCTACAGTTGGAGCAAGGGGCTTTTCCTACCAAGAGATAGGCTTGCAACTAATTCAATCATCTCCCACTGGAGATTCTTCGATGCTCATCTTCTACTTGGAGTAGAATAGGGAGTGCTGTCAGGAGTTGATACGTTTTGATAAAAAAAAATCTAAAGTTACAAAAACATCTTTGAATGCCATATTCTGAAGATCTCTTGAGGTTTTTGAAGAGGCCCTGTCTATCTCTTATATTAGGGTAAGCAGATGTTGCTTGTCTCTTAGCAGGTTTATTTCTGATTAGCTTAGAAGGTAACTATAATAGGCTGTCATAGTACCTATACCTAACAGAATGACCGGCTTGCATAACCATTAGTTTGCATTTCTTAATTATCCTAAACAATTTATGACAATTAGTAGTAAAAGGCCGAAACATCCCATTTCATTTCTTTTCTTTACCTCCTAACCCTTCCATCTCATTTCTCTGGGGTGGGGTGTCCTTATATAACAGTCCCTCATCTCCGTTGAGAGGTCCTATGAGGGCCAAGAGCCTCCTCATTCTTTGGGGGTCTACGAAGCAGTACCCTCAGTGAAAAGTGTCTCATTGCCTGGGAGAGAGAACTACTAAACAAACAAACCAATAAGCAGACAATAGATAAAAAAGACTAAAAAATAGAACAAAAATATAACTACTATATAAAAAATAAAAATTAAAAATAAGAAGTCTATGTCCAAGTTCCCTTTAGTGTGTTAGTTGTAGTATCAATACCTTCTAATATATAGCTAAAATCCTACTATAAGTGAATAGATGGCATATGCGTCCTTGTGAGTCTGGGTTAGTTCACTCAGGATGAGCTTTTCTAGTTCCATCTATTTGGCTGCAAATTACATAATTTCATTGTTCCTGATAGCTGAATAATATTCCATTGTATAGATGTACTACAGTTTTTTAACCCATTCTTCGGTTGAGGGACATCTGGGTTGTTTCCATTTTCTAGCTATTACAAATAAGGCTGCTAAGAACACACATGAGGAAACTACCTTATGATTGCGTGAAGAGGCATTTGGGTGTTTACCCAGAAGTGGTATGGCTGGTTCCTGAGGTAGAGCTATTCCAAGTTTTCTAAGATATCGCCAGACTGACCTCCATAGTGGTTGCACAAGCCTGCATTCCCACCAGTAATGGAGTAGGGTACCCTTTTCTCCACACCCTCGCCAGCATGTGCTGTCATTTGAGATTTTGATCTAAGCCATTCTGACAGGTGTGAGATGGAATCTCAAAGTAGTCTTGAGTTGCATTGCTCTGATGATTAAGGATGTTGAGCATTTCTTCAAGTGTCTCTCAGCCATTAGGGATGCCTTCTTTGTGAATTCTCTATTTAGCTCTGTCCCCCATTTTTTGATTGGATTATTTGGTTTCTTGGCATTTAATTTCTTAAATTCTTTGTAGATTTTGGATATTAGCCCTCTGTCAGATGTGGGGTTGGTGAAGATTTTCTCCCAGTCTGTAGGCTGCCATTTTGTTCAAATGACAGTGTCTTTTGCCTTACAGAAGCTTTTCATTTTTATGAGGTCCCATTTATTGATTTTTGATCTCAAGTCCTGAGCTGTTGGTGTTTTGTTCAGAAAGTTGTCGCCTGTGCCAATTAGTTCGAGGGTTTCTCCCACTTTATCTTCTAGTAGATTTAGTGTGACCGGCCTTATGTTAAGGTCTTTGATCCACTTGGACTTTAGTTTTGTACAAGGTGATAAGTATGGGTCTAATTTCATTCTTTTACAAGTGGACATCCAGTTGGACCAGCACCATTTGTTGAAGATGCTGTCCTTCTTCCAATGTGCCGTTTTGGCTTCTTTTCAAAAATTATGTGGCCATAAGTGTGTGGGTCTATTTCTGGATCTTCAGTTCGATTCCATTGATCTACTGGTCTGTTTCTATACCAATACCATGCTGTTTTTACAACTATTGCTCTGTAGTACAGCTTGAAATCTGGGATGGTAATACCTCCAGATGTTTTTTTATTGTACAGGATTGATTTAGCTATTCTGGGCTTTTTGTTGTTCCATATGAAATTGAGACTAGCTCTTTCCAAGTCTATAAAAAATTGTGTTGGTATTTTGATAGGAATTGCATTTGCATTGAATCTATATATTGCTTTTGGTAGGATGGCCATTTTTATTATGTTGATCCTACCTATCCATGAGCATGGGAGATCTTTCCATCTTCTAAAGGACTCTTCCATTTCTTTCTTCAAGGGCTTGAAGTTCTTGTTCTACAGGTCCTTTACTTGCTTGGTTAGAGTTACCCCCAAGTATTTTATGTTGTTTGTGGCTATTGTGAAGGGGGTGATTTCCCTTATTTCTTTCTCAGCCCATTTGTTTGTTGTATAAAGAAGGGCTTCTGATTTTTTTTTTAATTAATTTTGTATCCAGCCACTTTGCTGAAGGTGTTTATCACCTGTAAGAGTTCTCTTGTGGAATTTTGGGGGTCGCTTATGTATACTATCATATCATCTGCAAATAGGGATAATTTGACTTCATTTCTGATGTTTATCCCCTTGATGTCCTTTAGTTGTCTTATTGCTCTAGCAAGAACTTCAAGTACTATATTGAAAAGATGTGGTGAAAGTGAACATCCTTGTCTTGTCCTTGGGTTTAGAGGAAATGTTTCAAGTTTCTCTCCATTTATTTTGATGTTGGCCACTGGACTGCTGTATATTGCCTTTATAATTCCTAGATACGGTCCTTGTGTGCCCCTTCTCTCCAGAACTTTTAGCTTGAAGGGGTGTTGGATTTTGTTAAATGCTTTTTCTACATCTAGCGAGATTATCATGTGGTTTTTTTCTTTCATCTTTTTTATATGGTGAATGACGTTGATACACTTTCGTATGTTGAACTATCCCTGCATTCCTGGGATGAAGCCTATTTGATCATGGTGTAAGATACTTTTGATGTGTTCTTGAATTCGGTTTGCTAGTATTTTATTAAGTATTTTTGCATCTATGTTCATGAGGGAGATTGGTCTGAAGTTCTCTTTCTTTGTTGGGTCTTTGTGTGGTTTAGGAATCATGGTGATTGTGGCCTCATAGAATGATTTTGGCAATGTTCCTTCAGATTCTATTTGGTGAAAGAGTTTGAAAAGTATTGGTGTTAGCTCCTCTTTGAAGGTCCGGTAGAATTCCGGGCTAAAACCATCTGGCCCTGGGCTTTTTTTGGTTGGGAGATTTTTAATGACTGTTTTTATTTCCTTATGGGTTATAGGGCTGTTTAATCTGTTTATCTGATCTTGATTTAGCTTCAGTGGGTGGAATCTATCAAGAAAATTGTCCATTTCACTTAAGTTTTCAAATTTGGTGGAGTATAGATTTTTAAAGTAGGATCCAAATATTCTCTGGATTTCCTCAATGTCTGTTGTTATTTCTCCCTTTTCATGTCTGATTTTGTTGATTTGTGTTTTCTCCCTCTGTCTTTTAGTTAATTTGGCTAAGGGTCTGTCTATTTTGTTGATTTTCTCGACGAACCAACTCTTGGTTTCATTGATTCTTTGTATAGTTCTTTTTGTTTCTAAGTTGTTGATTTCAGCCCTAAGTTTGATGATCTCCTGCCTTCTGCCCCTCTTGGGAGTGTTTGCTTCTTTTTTTTCCAGTTCACCCAGTTTAGCTGTTAATTCGCTAATATGAGCTGTCACAATTTTCTTTTTGAAGGCACTTAGTGCTATGATCTTTCCTCGTAGCACAGCTTTCATTATGTCCCATAGGTTTGGGTATGTTGTGTGTTCATTTTCGTTGGATTTTAAGAAGTCTTTTATTTCCTTCTTTATTTCTTCCCTGACCCAGTGGTCCTCTAGTAAAGAGTTGTTCAATTTCCATGTGAGTGTATACTTTCTGTTGATTCTTTTGCTATTGAAGTCCAGCTTTATTCCATGGTGGTCTGATAAGATATAAGGGGTTATTTCAATTTTTTTGTATCTGTTGAGGCTATCTTTGTGTCCAACTATATGGTCGATTTTGGAGAAGGTTCCGTGAGGTGCTGAGAAGAAGGTGTATTCTTTTTTGTTTGGGTGATACGTTCTTTAGAGATCTGTTAGGTCCATTTGGTTCATGATCTCTGTTAGACTCATTATCTCTCTGTTTGGCTTCTGTCTTGATGATCTGTCCATAGTTGTGAGTGAGGTGTTGAAGTCTCCCACTATTAAAGTGTTTGGATCGATGTGCGATTTAAGTTTTAGAAGCGTTTCTTTTATAAATGTAGGTGCCTTTGTATTTGGGGCATAGATGTTTAATATTGAGATGACCTGGATATTTCCTTTAATGAGTATGTAATGCCCTTCACTGTCTTTTTTTATTAACTTCAATTGGAAGTCTATTTTGTTTGATATTAGGGTGGCTACTCCAGCTTGTTTCCTGGGTCCATTTGCTTTGAAAACCTTTTCCCAGCCCTTTACTCTGAGATAGTGTTTATCTTCAATAGTGAGGTGTGTTTCTTGTATACAGCAAAAAGATGGGTCTTGTTTACTGATCCAGTCTGTAAGTCTGTGTCTTTTTATTGGCAAGTTGAGTCCATTGATGTTGATGGATATTAGTGACCAGGGGTTGTTATTTCCCATTATTTTGGTATAGCTGGCTGTCTTGTGTTTCTTTTTGTTTAGTTGCTGTGGAGGTTTCCATTTCCTCTGTCTTCTTGGGTGTAGTTATCTTCTCTGGGTTGGAATTTTCCTTCTAAGATCTTCTGTAGGGCTGGGTTTGTGAGGAGATATTGTTTGAATTTGATTTTGTCATGGAATATCTTGTTTTCTCCTTCTGTGTTGATAGAGAGTTTTGCTGGGTATAGTAGTCTGGCTGGGCACCTATGTTCTCTCAGGGCTTGTAGGACATCCGTCCAGGCCCTTCTAGCTTTTAATGTTTCTGAGGAGAAGTCAGGTGTGATTCTGATGGGTCTGCCATTGTATGTGACTTGGCGTTTTTCTCTTACAGCTTTTAATATCCTTTCTTTGTTCTCTGCATTTGGAGTTTCTATTATTATGTGGCAAGAGGTGTTTCTTTTCTGATCTCATCTGTTTGGTGTTCTGTAAGCCTCTTGGATTTTTGCTGGCATCTCTTTCTTTAGGTTTGAGAAGTTTTCTGCTATGATTTTGTTGAAGATATTTCCTGGACCATGGAGTCGGGTGTCTTCTCTTTCCTCTATGCCTATAATTCTTAGGTTCCATCTTTTCATTGAGTCCTTGATTTCTTGGATGTTGTGGGTGAGAGATTTTTTAGCTTTCTTATTTTCTTTGGATGTTGTACTGATTTCTTCCATCAAATCTTCCATGCCTTAGATCCTGTATTCCATCTCTTGCATCCTATTTTTCATACTCACATCCGTAGTTCCTGATCTTTTCTCTTGATTCTCCGTTTCCTCTTTTAACTCTGACTATGTTTTCTTTATTGTTTCCATTTCTATTTTCATGTCTTTAATGGTATTGTTCGTTTTGTACATTTCCTTCTCCAGTTTGCTTGTTTTTGCCTGGAGATCTTTCATTGCTTTATCCTTTTCCTGTTCAAGCTGGGTCACCTTGGCTTGGAGCTCTTTAATGATGTTATTCATTGTTTTGACTTGTAAGATCGTGGCTTCTTTGAATTCCTTCATAGTTTTAAGTTCTTCTTGAAGGGACTCTATCACTTTCCATAATGTAGAATTGTCATCGTTTTCATGTGTTTCAGTTTTGGTGAGGTGGTTCGGGCTGGATGGAATAGTGTTGCTTTCTTTTGTTGGAGACATTTCGCTCTGGTTTTTTTTTTTTTTTTTGTCTGGGTCCTCTGGCCATGTGGAATTTTTTTGCTGTCTTCTGGACTTGGGTCCAAAGGGGCCCTCTGGTGTGAGATTCGAGTTGCCTTACTCCACCCCTATAAGATGAGTCATTCAGCCCCACCTCCCAGGTGGAGACCTAACTCATCCAGGTGGTGGAGCTGTGTAGAAGTAAGCTCTGGTTCCCCGCCGGAAGGGCCCCGTACTAGTACAAAAGTCCGATATCAGAAAGTTTCAAATATCTAGCAGTTTTCCTGGGGTTGGTTCCTGTTGCGGGTAAATCTGCAGTTCAGCTCCAATAGCCTTGCTGCTCCCATGGCTTGGAAACTGGCCAGTGACGTCACACACTGTGATCTGCGATCTGAAGGCACTTTGGAGGGGATCTCCGCTCAATCTCTGCTCACTTCCAAGGGTCGCAACCTTTCACCAGATAATTGGATTGTCTGTGTGGGACCTGGCAGTGCCCAGCAGGGTGGGGATTATCTCTGCGTGGGTTCTGAATCTGCAGGCTGGGTATTAGGTTGGAACTTACTGGGAGACTCTCTCCTGTTGGGGGATGGGTTATCCCGATTCGCGGGACCAGGGGCTTCCTTGCGTGTCCGAGAGTGGGAAAAGGCATCCTGCCCAGGGATCTTCCGTGGTCCCTGTGTAGCTGGGTGAGATTTAGAAGGGGTTGTGCCCTTTGTACAGCATCCTGCAACACTTGCCGCCTTGTGACTGTTGACCCTGAAATCAAAATGCGTCCATGCAGGCCGCCGCCATCTTGGGTCCCCCATGATAAAACTCTTGCTGGTGGCTAACTATTTAAATCTTTTTCAAAATGAATTTCAAAACTAAAGACTTTAGAAAAACAAAAAAGAGGCAAAAAGGAAAATGTGTGTGAGTGCTTCATTGTGGGAAGTGTGTTCAACTTGAAAAATATTGAATTACATAAAGAAATCATATAAGATTAAATAGGTCTAAAGATGGAAGTTTCCTCATGTGTGTTCTTAGCAGCCTTATTTGTAATAGCTAGAAACTGGAAACAACCCAGATGCCCCTCAACCGAGGAATGAATTAAAAAACTGTGGTATCTACACAATGGAATACTACTTAGTCACCACAAACAATGAAATCATGCAACTTGCAACCAAATGGATAGAACTAGAGAAGCTCATCCTGAGTGAGCTAACCCAGACTCAGAAGGATGCACATGGTATCTATTCACTTATAATCAGATTTTAGCCATATAGTACAGGATAACTCTACTACAACCAATGCAGCAGAGGGAACATGAACATAGACTTTGTTTCCTGTCAGTGAGACACTTTGCCCTAGTGGTGCTGCCTTGTAGGCTCCCAGTGTATAAGGAGGCTCTTGGCCCGCATATGACTGCTGAACTGGGGCAGGGAACTGTTATGTAGGGACACTCCACTGCAGAGGAGTGGGATGGAAGGGATAGGTGGTAGAGGGTGGGAGGGCGGGACTGGGAGGTGTGGAAAGAGGGCACTGTGATGGAGATGTAACCTGAAGTAATAAATAAATATTAAAAAAAGAAATCTTCAATATAGTTAAAGTCAAATCACAATTGAATATGTAGTAAGAACTGTTATTCTATTTCTTATTTCCAAACAATCATTTGTCACTCACTGTCTGTGAATCTCAGATTAATATTTAATTCAAAGATTATAAACAAAGAAAATAAATTTAACACATATATCTTAAGCAAGAAGAGTACTTTTTTATTCTTGTTTTTTCATCAAGTATGTGGTAAAAGTTTTTATTTTGAGGTCATTTCAGATTTTCTGTAATAAAAAGAACAAGTTCCCAGCAACTCTTTATAAAATTTTAAATTAAAATATAATTACATCATTTCTTTCTTCCCTCTTCCCATTCCAAACCCTCCCACACACCCAATACATACCCTGTTCTCTCTCAAAACTATGGCTTCTTTATTAGTTATTGTTCTGTGCATATGTGCCTGTGTGCATGTATGTACCTAAACATACAAATAAAGCTTGTTCAGTCTATTTAATATTACTTGTATGCTTATGATTCCTGGGCTGACCACTTGACATTAGATAACCAATAAGCGAGCTCATCCCTGGGGAAGAGTATTTCTCCTATTCTCATCAGTTGCCTGTAGTTCTCTATCTTTGGGTGGGGCACCATGAAATTTTTCTCTTCTGTGTTAGCATGTCTATTGGTGTTGTACTTTCTGGCCTTGTTTAGGCACTCATGTCGTTTAGGTATCATGGTTGAAGTTCCCCTGTATCAGACAACTGTTCATGTTCCTCACTTTTTCTAATATTGTCTTGATGATTCTATCTTCATTGTTTTCCTTTTATATTTTCCTTTAGTTTCATCTTACAGAATAAACCCAAAACAAGCCCAAATCAGAATTACTCTGTTTCATAAAAATAATGTTTTTATTCTACTGCTGAAATCATTTACTTTGCCTTTGAACTTCCACAGGCCATTTAGTCTTTAATTTTTGATGCTTAATCATGCCATTATAAAAGTAATTGAAATATAGAGATGATCATAGTACAATAAAAGCTCTCTTGATATTTATGTAATTTATTCTCCTGGATCATAATTTTTGTCTTCACTAAGGACAAAATTTTTGTTGTTATGAACTAACAAAGAAAGATAGATAAACTGTAGTGATAATTATTTGTTCCCTCCAAATAAAAAGTAAAGGAAGTATGTCACAAAGTTTTTACATAATTTTAAAAATGTGATAGGTAAATTAGGTTGTCACATAACACATGGTAAAGTAAACACGGCAATTCAAGAGAAAATGGCCACCTAGCCAGGGAGCACCATATTATATTTTGAGAATATTTTTCCTTTGTGTGTGTGCACATTGTACATATGTAGATATTTACATGTTCATTTGTGTGAGTAGAGGCATATCCATGTCATGGCATGCATATGGAGTTCTGAGAATAGTATCAGGTATCAATCCTTACTAACACTTTACTTGAGACAAGCTAGCTGACCCACGGGCTTCTGGGGATTCTCTTCTCTCTCCATCCCACAGAGCCAAAGGAGCACTGTCACTACAGACATGTAACCACATCTGACTTTTTTATTAGTTCTAGTGATGTGAACTCAGGGCCTCATTTGGGCAGCAAATACTGTTCATCCCAAATCAGCCTCCCACAATTTATCTTCAACAAACCAATCAGCTAAGTTAAATGAATATCAACCTGAAATGTCTTGATTTTTGTGGTTATTTTATATAATTTGTAAATGTGCTAACAGTTTTTTGTATTCATGAGCTGTGTTCAGTTAGTTTTATGTGTGTATATCAACATCATATACTCTAAATCAACACCAAGGGTATGTTAAGACTTTATTTCTTTTCAAAAGCTTTGTATAATGCTATAAGGAAGGACTGACAGAAGACATGCTGTAAGCTGAGGTCCGAATGAGAAGCACCAATCTGGAATATTTATGCATTTTGATTGTACCATGAAAACCAATCATTTTTTATTCATTAGCAAGTAGTCATTTGTCAAGTAGTCTAGAAAGGGTGTTGTCCAGCTCTTAAATAAGTACTCACATTTATTGGTTATTACTCAAATGTATTATTTTTAAAAGTAGATAAAATAAGAAATAACTTTTATTTTCCTTACTGAAGGGTTTGATATTTCATTGCTTTAAGCATTGTCCCAGTATAACATCATATCATTTACACGGTATCATTTTATAGTTTGTCCAGTTATTATGTAAAGTGTTTTAAATAAGCTAAGATATGGATTTTCCCTTAACACATGCTTTTACTTTTAAAAGATTGATAGACATTGATCATAGACTACATTTTTATGGTTTATTACAAATTTGATACATGCTTTTAATTCAACAGTGGCTAGGTAACTAGAAACATTTGTCCAGCAAATAAAATAATTTGAGTATAGTATGACATTAATTTTATAAAGATAAATATTTTCAATATAATATTTATAATAAGACTAATTGAAAATTGTAATTGAATTATCAAAGTTCTATAAATACTGTTATTTTGTTTGTATTCAACATTTTTACCTACCATTCTCATTGCAAAAGAAACCCTTGTCTTTGAGAGAAGGCAGTGATGTTATTTACATTAATTCATATGACTTGGTTAAAAAAATGCTAACTCCTTTACCTAATGGGATTCTTCCCTTGTTGCAGTGCAAACGGCTGCACCAGGAGCTTCATCGTCTGAAAGAGCAGAACCAGACTTCAGCAAACAACATGAGACATCCGACTGCTGAAAACAATCAGGAACGTGCTCTGAAGGTAAATGGCTATTTCTTCTTGCAGGCAAATTAAGGTTGTAAGCCCTCGGTGCCAGTGTTCTGTGCTGCATATATCAGTTGTGTACATTTCTGCAAAAGTGAGCTGTGCTGTTTGCCAACAGCCCCTTCTTTAAACACAGATACAGCACCCTTCTGTTATGGTATTATTTTATTTCATGTATGTGTACATGAAAAAAAAATTTCTGAATTTGGAGTTGTTGTATATTAATAACTTCTGGTACATATTCATTCTCTTTCTGTTTTTATGTTACTAGCCTTGATACTTAATAAAAAGTGGCCACTCCAAAAGAAATAATAAATCATTAGCCTTTTCTCTGTAGCAACATTTATTATAACAATAATGTGTTTTATTTTTCACCCAGAGAACTGACACTGCTTGAAAGACATGTGACTGTATTTGGAAATTGAAGGAATACTGAAAATGATTAAACAAACAAACAAAAACAAAAAAAGAAAAAGAAAAATGAAAAGAAAAGAGATTTTAAATTGATTGGAATGAGTAACAGATACATTTTATGACACGTTCTATCTCATTGGAATACAGATGCAGTAATCACAAGAAAACCCCGTTATATGAGTCTTATTATTGGGGGGTGATTGTGACTTTCCATTCTACTTTTAAGTTACTCATAGTCTCTACCCTCAAGGTGCTTGCATGCTCATTGACAAATTTAGTCTGTGAGGAACAAAAATGGCATCTTTTATATTGTGCAACAAGAGATTTGCAGGATTGTATTTAGTTAGTCCCCTTAAATTCTTGTTCTTCTTTTTTTTTTTTTAGAGAGAAATAGGTTTTTTTAAATTAATTTTTTCAAGTTATATCTCGATCAAAGTTCCCTTTCTCCTCCCCTCCAGGTTCCACCTTCCCTCCTTCCTTTTCCCCATCTCCATCCTCTCCTCCTCAGATGAGGGGAGCCTCCACATCAAATCCCCTAAGTCAATCACATGAGTGCTAAGAGCTTCCTCTTGTATTGGGGCTCGATATGGCAGTCCAGGTATGGTAAAGTGTACCACTGACAAGCAACAGGGTCCATGACTCACTGCTGGATGGAGTTTTTCATAGGATAGTTATGCTAGGTTCCTGTCTGTTTGGGTCTGTAGGTTGTAGGATGGTTGTCCTGTGCTATATGGTTAATGTCCATGTAAAAGAGAGTACATACCATGTGTATCCTTTCTGGGTCTGAGTTAGCTCACTTAGATTGAGCTTTTTTAGATCCATCCATTTGGTTGCAAATTGCATGATTTCCTTGTGTCTGATACCTGTGTAGTATTCCATTGTGTAAATATACCACAGTTTGTCTTTTTTTATTATTATTATTCATTCTTCGATTGAGGGACATCTGGGTTACTTCCAGTTTCTGGCTATTACAAATAAAGCTGCTATGAACATTGTTGAGGCAATGTACTTGTGGTTTGGTGGAGAATCTTTTGGATATATACCCAGGAGTAGTATGGCTGGGTCTTGAGGTAGAACTATTCCCAATTTTCTTTACTTTCTTCTTCTTCTTCTTCTTCTTCTTCTTCTTCTTCTTCTTCTTCTTCTTCTTCTTCTT
>CAJQZJ010032137.1:4043660-4070301 GCA_907164525.1 Lophiomys imhausi | reverse complement strand
TTCTTCTTCTTCTTCTTCTTCTTCTTCTTCTTCTTCTTCTTCTTCTTTTTTTTTTGGTTTTTTCAAGACAGGGTTTCTTTGTGTAGCCCTGGCTGTCCTGGACTCACTTTGTAGACCAGGTTGGCCTTGAACTCACAGAGATCCACCTGCCTCTACCTCCCCAGTGCTGGGATTAAAGGCATATGCCACCATGCCTGGCTGTCCCAATTTTCTAAGTTATCACCAGATTAGTTTCCAAAGTGGTTGTATCAGTTTGCATGCCCGCCAGCAATGCAGGAGTGTTCCTCTTTCTCCACATCCTTGCCAGCATGTGCTATATCTCCTGAGTTTTTGATCTTAGCCATTCTGACAGATGAGAGATGGAATCTCAAAGTCGTTTTGAGTTGCATTTCCCTGATGACCAGTGATGTTGAGCATTTCTTCAAATGTCTCTCAGCCTTTAGAAATTCCTCTTTTGTGGATTCTCAGGTTAGTTCTGTATCAATTTTTTGAGTGAGTTATTTGGTTTGTTGGTGTTAAATTTCTTGGGTTCTTTATATATTTTGTATATTAGACCTCTGTTGGATATGGGGTTGGTGAAGATCTTTTCCCAATCTGTAGGCTGCCATTTTGTTCTAATGACAATAACTTTACCTTACAGAAGCTTTTTAGTTTCAGGAGATCCCATTTATTGATTGTTGGTCTTAGATCATGAGCTATTGGTGTTCTGTTCAGGAAGTTGTCACCTGTGCCAATGGGTTTGAGACTTTTCCCCACTCTCTTCTGTTAGGTCTAGTATGTCCAGTTTTATGTTTTTTACCTTAGGTTGTAAATAAATATCATGGTATTAAAAGTCTGACACATTAAACCAGAACTAACAAAACATCCTTTAAAAATGAGTAGAGGATGTGGTGATGGCGCAGTCAGTAATATCTTGCTATGCAAGGATGGGTACTTGAGTTAAGATACACAGCATCCACTTGAAATACTGGTTACTATTATATGTATCTGTGACTCTGATGTGGAGAACAGAGACTAATGGGTGCCTGGTGCTTTCAGTCTATGCAAGTCCATGACTTGCAGGTTCAGAGAGCCTCCAAGAAGGAGATGGAGAGCAGCTAAAACCTGATGTCAATCACTAACCTGACAAGGGCACCACACAAGAACATGCACCTACACAGATAAGCACCAAACCACACAGGCATATATCCATACAGGTATACACCCCACACACATCCACACACTGAAAAATGTATAAAACATTTTTAATCTGTACAGAGGGTGAAATTTAATAATAGATTATTCTACAAAATATTTTTGAAATTCATAGTGGTACTCTTATAACTTTGTTGGTATTAATCTATTTTCTATTTCATATTACATTTATAAGTAGACCAAAAATATAGATATGAGAGAATTACAGGTTGCCCCAAAGAATATATAATTTTATGAGAATTAAGTATAGTAACATTTTAAAATGTGTGTGTACATACAAAATGGAAAATAAATATTCTAAAGTCATCCTCCACCAAGCATGATAATTTGTTATCAGGACTCAGGACAGATCATGTACACAATACGTTATGGCTGTTTCAAGTAAAACAGGGTCTAAGATAAAAATTCTAATTTGGTAATTATTACCATATAGCGACTTGAGAAATAATATAAATTTCTGTCACTTTTGCATGTTGATGGTAAATGTACTTAAATGGTGCCAGGTATTTATTGGGGGAAATACATTCAAACTTCTGAGAAACTATTACTATTAGAAAAAAAATAAAGCCGGGCGGTGGTGGCGCACGCCTTTAATCCCAGCACTTGGGAGGCAGAGGCAGGCGGATCTTTGTGAGTTCGAGGCCAGCCTGGTCTACAAAGCGAGTCCAGGACAGCCAGAGATATTCAGAGAAACCCTGTCTCGAAAAACCAAAAAAAAAAAAAAAAAAAAATAAGGAGGTTGACTTCCCAAGACACCTGGGAGCTCAAAGCAAAAATAAATCACCCATTTAATGGAAATCTCCTTAGACTATAGCACTTAAAGTAACATGTATCATAACTTGTGTCTACTGAGAAATATACTGCATTAAAGTCTTTTCTATTTGATCTTTGTTTTGTCTTCAAAAGTCTGATTTTGATTTCCCATCTATTAACTAAAGGTGGCTTAAATTCCTGGAAAAGAGAAGAGGAAGAATCAGTTTTTGAAAAATTTCATTCACTTAGCCTTTCTGAAAACTCTGTATGAATTGAAACTCTTAAAAAATCAGATATATTTATCCCTCTCAGGTCTCTGAGGTGGTTGAAGAATAGATAGCTAGAGTCTCATAGTTAAATTTTGAGTTGTTTAGGAATCAAGAGGGTGTTCTGGATCTAAGAAGATATTTTTAAAATTATGAGGCAAGTTAGTATGAAAGCTGAGTTAGATATAGAACTTTAAACACATGGAGATGGTTAGATAGTAGAATGTTAAAGTCAGGTGCCAAATACATATGGGCTGGACATTGGGAATGTATGCTAAGCCATATAACTCTTATAATTGTGGCCTATTTATTTCTGTTGTTTTGTATTGTATTTATAGTTATAAGAAAAAGAACCATTTTTTGGACTGAAAGGGAGAGCTGTTGGGGGGAAAAAAGAAATACCTTAAACTAAAAAAAAAAGGGAAGAGGATGGGGGGTTGAGGGGGAGGAGGGTGGAAGGGTGGGGCTGGAGGGAGGATGGAGGGAGGAGTAGGGAGGGGATTGTGATTGAGATGTAACTTGAAGAAATAAAAAATAAATTATTTAAAAAAATGTTGCTATCATAATGCTGACCTTTTAGTCTATTTTTAATTATTTCTTCATGGAAAACTTAACTTACAAAAATAAAATCACTTATATCTCCTTATTCTTTTTTAAATGATTTATTTAGTTTTATTTTATGTGTATTAGTGCTCACCTGCATGTGTATATGTGCACCATGCTTTTGCCTAGTGCCCTGGGAAGCCAGAAGGGTGTGGGATTGCTGGAGCTTGAGTGACAAGAGCTGTGAATCTCACCATGGGTGCGAGGAACCAAACACAGGTCCTCTGCAAGAACAACCGTTGCTCGTAACCACTGAGACATCTCTCTGACCCACATCTATTTACTCTAAATCATAGTTCTAAGCAGTTACTGGGGGGATCTTATTCTTCATTTGGTGATTGTTTTTCTGGTTGCAATTCATGGTATAGATGACATACATGTTTGCTATAAAACTATCAATCAAATCTGTTTAAATATACCATTATAATATTAACTGATTTAGTATTCAGTTTGTATCTAAATGAGCATTGGAATATTTTTAAAAGAGTGAGTGTCTTTAGAAGTGTTTAATCTCAGCAATATTTCTTACATTATAAATCACACCTTTATCGATAACACCAATAAATGTAAAATTTAATAAGGTGAAGAATTGAAAATTATGTTTTTTTTACTCATTTGCGCTGAAATGTTGGACACATACTGAGATATATTTGGTTTAAAAAAATCAACTTTAGTGATCATGTGTTATGTAGAACTCTGAGAAGTAGTAACAATGGCAAAGCCACAATCACTCTACAAAAAGAAACACAGGTATTTTTTGTTATTCAAATAAATAATGCCTTTTTATCCTAATAACCAGAAAATTCTTTCTAAGTTATTATTTATGCTGGAGGATAACATCATATTTTTGGTGAATATTAATAGGTATTCTTTTTTAAACTAGCAAGGATTTTTAAATAATATTTTATTACTTTGAAAATTACATACAATGTATTTTGATCATGTTTATCCTTACCCCATCTCATCCAAGTACACTATCACCCCTCTACCTAACTAACTGAATGTTCTCTTTCTCCCTCTCTCATGTTTCTCCCCATTGAATCTAGTTTGTGTCACCATACTATTCTTGTGTGGGCCTGCCCAGGAATGTGGTCAGTATACCATGAATCACATCATTAAAGAGAACTGCCTCTTCTTCTCTCAGCGGCTATCAAATTCCAATAACACCTCAACTAGGAGTGGGCCTTTATACCTATCATCCTGTTTTGTGCTGGGATTTTGTCTGGTTTGAATTTGTTCAGGTATTGTGCATGCTGGCTTCATAAGGGGAATTGCCCTGTTGTGGGCAAAGCAACATTTCCTTGAAATCATCCACAACCTCTGGCTCTTGTAAGATTAATACTTCCTCTTTTGCCAATATCCCTGAGGAGGTTTGGAGAAGGGATGCAATATAAGGGTCCCATTTATGGCTGTTCACTCCAAAGTTTCTTATGCTCTGTATGGTCTCTGTGTTAATTGTCATCTACTGCAAGAAGAAGTTTCTCTGATGAAAGTTGAGAGACACACTGATCTGAGTGTAGTGTTAAGTCATTAAGGGTCATTTTAATACTATGTCTGCTTAGCAGAATAGTAGTAGAAAGTTCTCCCTTAGGGTCCATGGCATATCTAGCCACTGGTTCCTGGCCTCATGAACAGTGCCACATATGGGTTCCATTTCATAAAGAAGGCCTTAAATCTAATTAGAATGTGGTTGGTTAAACCCATAGGATTTGTGCCACTATTACAGCAGATATCATTGTAGCTCAAAAGGGTTCAATGCTGGGTAAATGTGATGATTGCAGTTCTCCTTCAGTGCTCTTCATAGCACCTTCAACATTGTGAAAGCTAGCTGCTGGTAGGGTTGAAACTTTAAGGTCAGCACCCACTTGATTTCTTCATGTTTATGATTCATGTAAGTGATGTATTCATCAATAGAGTCTTATGATCAAGTTCTAGATTGAAGGTAACCAGGAGCAATGGCAATAGCTTGTAAATTCAGGGGACTTATGGGATACCATTGGGCAACAAGTCAAAATAAGGTAACTCATTCCTGGTACTGTGGTTTTTATTTGGTAATATGTGGTATCTAGATGGGGTATTCCCATACCCCCATTACAAAGTAACTCCATTTAACTTTTGTGTGTGTGTGTGTGTGTGTGTGTCCATACTAAATATAGAAGCTTCTATAGTAGTGGGTTTCCATATGGGCTTTTGTCTTTACAGCACATGGAACGCTCTCCAAAAGCCATAGTATAGGTCACAAATCATGTCTCAATGAATAAAAAGAAATAATTCCTTGAATTCTGTCTGACAGTGGAATAAATAGAAATCAACATCAGAGAAACTATAAAAACTACAAAATAATGGAGACTAAAAAGTACATTTTGAATAACAGTAGATCATCCAAGAAATCAGAGAGGAAAATTAAATTTTCTTTGAGACAAATGGTAATGAAACAACCTTTTAGAACCTCTGGGATACAACCAAGAACATCTTAAGAAGAAAATTTATAGGAATAGGTATTTATGCCAAATAAACTAATTATGATGTACCTCAAGGCTCTCAGTAAAAACTACAAACAGCCCATCCCAATCACAGTAGATGGGGGTTGGAAATTATATGGATCAGAGAAGAAATTAATGAAGTAGAAATTAAAAGAACAACACACAAAATTAGCTAAAGAGTTGGATCTTTGCTGGAGGGATTAGCATAACCAAACATGAACTATACTGCAAAGCTATAGTGATAAAAACAGCCTGGTGGTACGACATAAAAACAGACAGGTAGACCAATAGAATATAATAGAGGACCCAAAAATAAAATGTCAAACATACACACATTTAATTTTTGACAAAGGAGGCAAAAATCTACATAAGAAAACAGCCTATTAAACAGGTCATAGTATCAAATCTGGATATCTTCCTGCAGAAGAATAAAATTAAATTCATATCTTTCACCTTGTACAAACATCATTTCAAAATGAATCAAAGATCTTAATTTAAAGCCTAAAATGTTGGAAATGTCTAGAAGAAAACATGGGAGTACTCTTGAAATTATTGTGATAAGTAAGAAATTCCTCTATAAACACCAGTTACACAGGAACTAGCCCTAAGTATCAATTGAGGGGACAGCCTGAAAATAAAAGTTTTGAGCATAGCAAGTCAGCAGAACAAATGGGCAGCCCACAGAATGGTAGAAAATCCTTACCAGCCACACTTTAAACAAGGAGATAATATCCAGAAACTACAAAGAACTGCAGAAGTGAAATACCAAGGAAATGAGACTGTCAGTCAGCAAATGAACTTACAAATCTAATAGACAGTTTTCAAAAAAGAAAAACAAATGACAATTAGGTATTTAAAAGTGTTTAGTGTTCCTAACCATCAAGGTAATGCTAATTAACACTAGTTTGAGACACTGCGGTATCCATATCTGAATAGCTATCTTCCAAAAATATGACAGCAAATCTTGGAATATATGGAGGAAGAGGAACCCTTGTTTGCTGATATTTGAGGGTGGGGTTATGATAATGAATACGAATAGAAATCAGTTTGGAAATTCCTCAAAAGACTGAAACTAGAAGTATCACATAGATATTTCACTCCTTAGCATATGCCCAGAGAACTCCTCACCCTATCACAGAGACATTGGCACCTCATAGTTATTGCTGGTTTTATTCACTATAGATAGCAAGGAAATACTAGATAGCAAGGAAATGGTACAAAACCATCTCAAAGAATTAATTGTTAATGAAAATCTGGGATGTATATAAAGTGGAATATGTTCAGCTCTTTAAAAAATGAAATCACAGAATTTTAAGGAAAATGAAGGGACTAAGAAAGTATAATATTAAGTGAGGATAGTCTCAGAAAGAAAATACCTCATGTTCCCCCTAATATTCAGCTCCTAGCCTACATTATCTATATCTGCATTATGTAAGCAGATGTACATATAGGAACAATATAATTTATAGAAATGAAAAGGGTAAGTATCATGTGACAAGGAAATATGAAATCCAGATAATATTTATATGCATCATAAAAAAGAGATGCAAAACTAATTGCTTTTCTTGGTTTTACTCTTGTGTTTTTTTGTTGTATTGTTTTTTGATATGGTTTCCCCTCCCCCAAATTCTCCCAGATCCTTCCCACCTCCCCTCTTATCCAAATCCACACCTTTTTTTTTCCCTGCTTGGAAAACAGTCATCTAAAGAATAATATTAAAACAAAATAAAGTAAGATAAAACAAAAATAAATAAACTGGAATAGTACAAAACAAAAAGAAAAAAAGGAGCCAAAGAAAAAAACTCAAGAAACACATGTAGACACAGAGACATGCATATTCATGTTTACACACACAAGAGTCCTATAGAAACAAAACACCAGAAGCCTTAATATATATGCAAAGGACCTGTAAGGTAAAATTAATTAATGAAATAATAATTAAATGCCCTAACAACATTATAACCCAAATTTCCTGAAGTTTCCATTGAATTCATTTTATGTTAGCTATCTGCTGAATAGCCCACTCACAATGTTATTCTATTTCCTCTTCTTAGTGAGATTCAAGTGACCACCTTTGGGTTCTCCTTGTTACCTAGCTTCTCTGGATGTGTGGATTGTGGCATGCTTATCCTTTACAGGGAGTAGGGTCTGCCCTTAAGAATGGTTTGTATCTCCAATGAAACTCTGCTGGAAAAATTGGTTTTTCATTTGTGAATGGTTATCAATCGGAGATAGCTTCTGGGTTAGGGATGGGGGCTTGCCCCTTCTTTCAATTCTGAGACTCCATTTTGTGCAGACTTGTACAAACCCTATGCATGTGGTAATCCCGCCAGGTAAGAATAAGAACACTACCTCAATTTTCGAGCCAAATTTGAAGCAAGCTTTATTAAATACTGGTCAGGCCCATGGATACTGGCCAAGTATACATATCCTGGACCCATGCTCAGACTGTGACACCAAATTAGTCAGAGGCATATAAAGACAAAACACACAAGAAGACCAACCTGCACAACTACAACATATGTGCAGAGAGCCCAGTTCAGTCCCATGGAGGCTCCTTGGTTCAGTCTCTGTGAACCCCTTTGGACCCCAGTTAGTTTGCTTTTGGTGTCCTTGATCCTTCTGCCTCCTACAATCCTTCATCCCCCTCTTCCTCAGGATTCCCCAAGCTCTGCCTAATGTTTGGCTATGGATCTCTGCATCTGTTTGCATCAGTTTCTGGGTGAAGTCTTTGTGATACGATTATGTTAGACTCTTGTCTATAAGTATAGCAGAGTATCACCAGATTCAGAAGTGGCTCCCTCTCATGACATGAGTCTCAAGCTAGACCAGTCATTAGTTGGCCACTCTCTCAATTTCTGTGCCAACTTTACTCCAGCACATCTTATAGGCATGTTCAATTGAAGGTCAAAGGTTTTGTGGCTGGGTTGGTGTCCCAATCTCTCTATTGGAAGTCTTGCCTGGTTACAGAAGATGCCTGGTTCAGGATTCATATCCCCCCATTGCTAGGAGTCTTAGCTTGGTCACCCTCATAGATTCCTGGGAGTTTCCATTGTCCTAGGTTTCTAGCTCATTCCTGAGATGCCCCCCATGCCAGTAGTCTCTCCAGTTACTCTCTCTCAGTCCTACCCCAACCTGATCTCTTCTGTCCCATACCAACCAAAACCCTGTCCAGTCTTCTCCTCCCATCCACCCACAGAGTTATTCTATTTCACCTTCTCAGTGAGATTCAAGTGTCTGCCTTTGGGTTCTCCTTGTTGTTACCTAGCTTCTCTGGATGTGTGGATTCTGGCTTGGTTATCCTCTACTTTACAGGCAATATCCGCTTATAAGTGAGTACATACCATGTTTGTTTTTCTGGGTCTGGGTTACCTCACTCGGGGTGATCTTTTCTACTTCCATCCATTTGCCAGCAAATTTCATGATATCATTGTTTTTAATGGCTGAATAATACTGTGGTGTGTAAATATACTACATTTTCTTTATCCATTTTTCAGTTGAGGGACAACTAGGTTGTTTCTAGTTTCTTGCTATTATGAATAAAGCTGCTGTGAACAATAGTTGCGCAAGTGTTATTTTGGTATAGTGGAGTGTCCTTTGGGTATATGCCCAGGAGTGGTATAGTTGGGTCTTGAGGTATATCGATTCTCAGTTTTCTGAGAAACTGCCATGGTTTCCAAAGTGGCTGTATGAACTTTTTCTGCACAGTCCTAACAGCAAAAGAGTGTGGGGCTATGGAACAAGTGCTGTTCCTAACTCTGTTGCCAGCCTTTGGGACCCTTTCCTCAAACAGATGTCACCCTTTTATATGTTTATTTTAGGATGCTTTTACTATACTAGGTTTTCAAACAACCCCTCAAAAGGCCTTTAGTTTTAGCTGTCTCTCCTCGAATCCTCCCTTTCTCCTTCCCTTCCCCTTTATGTTGAACCTCCAGTTTGGTACCCCTACCCTGTGCTTCCATAACTACATATGTCTATACTGTTTCTTCCTAGGGAGATCCATCCATCCCCACTAGTTCCTTTTTCTTTATCTAATCTCTGTGGTTATAGAAATTGTACCTTGCTTATTGGAGACAACAGATAATATCCACTCATAAGTGCATACATACTATATTTTTTTCTGGGTCAGAGTTATCTCACTGAGGATAGTTTTTTTTCCCAGCTCCATCCATTTATCTGCATATTCCATGGTTTCCTTGTTTTAACAACTGAGTAATACACCGTTCTTTAAATGTGCCACATTTTCTTTATCCATTCATCCATTGAACAAGTTCAGCAAGTTTCTCTGTAGTAGGATGAAACATACTTTGGGCATATGCACAAGCGTGGTATATCTGGACTTTGAAGTAGATTGGTCTAGATCCAGCTTCCTGAGGAATGGCCACAGTGATTTTCACAGCAGCTATACACTTTTGCAGTTCTACCAACAATGGTTTAATTTTCCCCTTATTCCATATCCTTGACTGCATCACCTGTCATTTGTTTTATTGATCTTGGCCACTCTGATGAGTTCAAGGTGAAATCTCAAAATAGTTTTGATTTGCATTTCCCTGATGGCCAAGGATATTGAACATTTCTATGTTTCTCAGCCATTTGTATTTCCTCATTTAAGAATTCTCTGTTTCTTTTTAAATTTAGTTGTTTTCTTGATGGCCCATTTTTTTGTTTGGTTGGTGAGTTGGTTTCATTTTGTTGTTGTTGTTCTGCTTTATATATTTTAGATATTAGCCCTCACATAATGTATAAATTTTTCTGTCTTTTTTCTTCAGGCTATGTGCATAGATAGATAGATAGATAGATAGATAGATAGATAGATAGATAGATAGGTGTACAATCCAATGTGAAATCCCACAACATCAAAATGTCTATTCTGACTGTATAAAACTTAACTGAGATGAATAGACTTGGTTTAACTAATTTTGCTGTGTATATTTTAGGCTGAGATTCTCACTAGAAGTTAGAGGTCACCAATTCTGCTAATATCACTAGCTAGTTTGCTCAGATTTGACTTTACTTCCCAAGTACGGAGATTACAAGCTATAAGGATCACTTGACATTTACATAGGTACTGGGGATACAGACTCCAGTTCTCATACTGAAATGGAAGGTAATTTACTCCTTGAGCTGTTCCCCAGCCCTGCTCTCATTTTTGCATCCTAGATTTCATAAAGATTCATAACACATGTCTAGGCATAAGGTTATTGTGTAATTCAAATGCTGATATCTGTACCCCCCCCAATATCTGGTTGCAATCCTTGTTCTAAAAATCTCATGTCTCAATGATATGTAAACACTGCTCCCCAATTTTCCCTGAATATACCAATAAAACAGCTGACTAAACCAATCACTAAGCAGGTGAGAGAATTTAGGTAGCCTTCCTGCCCTCCAGAGGAGGAGGAGTTAGAGGAAGAAGTAGGGGATTCAGCTACATGCAGAGGTGCAGGAGACATCAGGAGAGAACCAGCTGAGGCAAGAAAGTCACAAAGTCCAATTTCTCTGGGAGTTATGGTGGAGGAAAGCAAGATTAGCTGAAAGGGTTAAGAATAGACTAATAACTGCTCAGTTCTTGTGTTCTGGAGGTTGTTTAACAAATAATATAATACAGTCACAATTATTTGGGTGATAGGCAGGTTATGAGAGAAACTGAGAAACAAACACAACTATATAAATTTACACTAACAGACACATGCACATAGGACTTATAGGAAAGTTGAAAGCAGACTGGAGAACAGAAGAACACTAGTAGGATGGGAGAAGGAGGGGAAGGGAAAAGAGGATGTGAGAGTGAATATAGTTAAATAAATGCTGTACTTGAAAAAATTCTTTCTCTAAAGGCCAACACTATGCACACAATATATGCATTTTTCACAGACTAGCTAGTTGGAAAAGATGCATATACAAAGATTTCTATGTTAACTTGCTTTGTATTACTGTGGTAAACACCATGAATCAAATCATCTTTGAAAAGAAAAATAATCACAAGGCAGGAACCTCTAGGCAGGAATGGAAGCATAGTTTGTGCAGTAGTACTACTTACCAGCTTGCTTTCATGGTTTCCTCATCTTCCTTTTTATATAGCCCAGGAAACCTGCTCAAGGTGGTACTGCCATGGTAGGCTGGGCCCTCTAACATCAATCATGAATCAAGAAAATCTCCACAATCTTGTCTACGGGCCAATCTGATGAATACATTTTCTCAATTGAGGTTCCTTTTTAGAAGATTCTAGCTGGTATCTAACTGATAAAAACTAACCAACACAGAATGGTAGACTCACTGAGTTCCCAGTAGCAACCAGTGATAGTTAAGCTGCACTCAGAACAAGAAGAATAATGCCCTGTATACTTCAGTGTAATAGCAACTGTGGAGTGGACGAGGTAGTTCAAACCACAATTCAAGCTCTGTGCATGCTGAAAGAGAAGAATTGCTTATAGTTCAAAGCTATTCTGGGCTACATATTGAGCTCAAGGCTATCCTATACTGCAGAACCAGGCCTATCTCAGAAAAGCAAAAACTTAAGAAGTAATGAGAAGTCTAGGAGTAAGAAAATTTAAATTTTCAATATGAATTTTCAGTAGCTTCATATGGCTGTGGAAAATTGGCCCAACTCTACTAGTTGTGCAGTTTACCACCCATTCTACAGTTTTCTCAGCTTTTTCCTCCTTGCTCATCTGGGCCTTACTAATCTCAAGGCATTACCTACTTAATAGAGATTACTAAATGTATCATTTTTCTTTTATTCTTATCTCTATGGACAGCATGGCATTGTTCAGTTATGATACTGTCTTCATAATCTCTCCCTATGTCTACCCAAACTTCTCAAAAAGGGGCTCTCATTTGTACTGAAGATTCTTTCTCATGAATTACAATACAGTGTAAAGAATTCTAGTTCTCGCTTGCATAGTTATGCAAGCATGTCATTTTGTTAGTTACTATGACAGTCTATCACAGTTATTTTCTAAGCTACTCAGAAATCAAGTTGCTAAGAGACAAGTAACATTTGCTTACCTAACATTAAGAGATAGATAAGGCGTCTTCAAAAACCTCAAGAGATCTGCAGAATATGGCATTCAAAGATGTTTTCTTAACTTAAGATTTTTTGATATCGAGACCTGTCAACTCCTGACAGCACCCCTTATTCTACTCCAAGTAGAAGATGAGCATCAAAGAATCTCCAGTGTGAGATGGTTGAATTAGTGGCAAGCCTATCTCTTGGCAATAAAAACCCCTTGCTTCAACTGTAGACAGAATGCTGTCCAAAAAGGACAAAATTTGGAAGCAGATAAGTCGACAGCCTAGCTCTGCCAAAACAGGGTAGGAAGTCCTTCATAATTCCTGCTCTACAATCAATATCTGTCAGAGAAACTGGGCCAAACAGCTGAAGATTGATGCTGTAATGTATGGAGAGAAAATGGGAACTGTCCAGGCAGCCATTGGCATGTCATTTCTTAGTTTTGGAAGCTGCAGGCCCTGTACTTCCTATATAATCAGATATATTTATCCCTCTCAAGTCTCTGAGGTGATTGAAGAATAGATAGCTAGAGTCTCATAGTTAAATTTTGAGTTGTATAGGAGTCAAGAGGGTGTTTTGGATCTAAGAAGATGTTTTTAAAATTGTGATGCAAGTTAGTATGAAAGCTGAGTCAGATATAGAACTTTAAACTCATGGAGATGGTTAGATGGTAGAATGTTAAAGTCAGGTGCCAAATACATATGGACTGGACATTGGGAATGTATGCTAAACCATATAACTATCATAATTGTGGCCTATTTATTTCTGTTGTTTTGAATTGTATTTATTGTTATAAGAGAAAGAACCATTTGTTGGACTGAAAGGACGAGCTGTTGGGATGAAAAAGATATACCCTAAACTTAAAAAAGAGGGGGGGGGCAAGAGGATGGGTGGTTGAGGGGAAGAGGATGGGAAGGTGGGACTGGAGGGGGGAGTAGGGAGGGGATTGTGATTGAGATGTAACTTGAAGAAATAAAAAATAAATTATAAAAAAATAAGGATCTAAACAACAACAACAACAAAAAAGAATTCTAGTTCTCACTATTGCCTTACCACTATTGATTGAAGTCTTCTCAGTTTGTTCCCTGTTATCCTTTCCTATTTAGAGTTCACTGCAGGATAAGTTCTTTTAATGAGGCAGAGTAAATAGCAAATGCTATGCAGCACACTGAATAGTAAATATAATATAAAATGTTTCCTAACATGAAATCATGTATCAAGATGAGTTACTAGTTTTCCATGTGTACTATCTTTAATATGTCCAATCCAGCTTTCTACTGAGAATTTCTCATTTACTAATAATCATACAGCATTATAAAATTCTGTAGATATCCATTAATATTCTCTCCTGTGCTTATAAGGTAATAAGGGTCAAGAGGTTATTGACGGAAGTCTATGCTCATCCTGTTTATAAACTATGACACATTATCCCTCTGAAATGTATATTTTGTAGGGATACAGAAAGAATATTAGTATAGATGACAAAGGTCTTTTTCTTAACCATAAACCAAACATATGCTCACTGCCAGATTATTTTATCTAGTTAAAATTAATGAGATAGTTTCCAACATCATTTTAATCATAAAACAATTTTAGCTTAGAAATACGTTTCTTTTCTGTGTGTGGATATGTGTGTACATTCGCACATGCGTGCACATGTGAAGGGCAAAGAAAATTAGGTGTCTTCTTCTGCCTTGCCTACCTTGTTTTTGAGACATGGATCTCACTCTGGAGCCAGCTGTTTCAGAAAGGAAGGCAGGCCAGAGGGATCCTGGGGTCTTCTACCCAACTCTACCCTCAGCACAGCACTTGTGGAAACACACTGACATATTCATTTTTTGCATGGGTGCTGGGGATGTAAAATCAGGTCTTGATGATGCTGCATCAACCTTTTAACCCACCTAACAGTCTCTCCTGCATAAATTTGTTATTTTGTGTCATATATTTACTTATTCTCTTCCAGGATATATTTATGAATTGTTCTACATTTAGTCTCACCTAGATCCTGATTAGTTGAGCAGCAGTGAACTTTAAGTGAGACCACATAATTTATTTTTAAGACACTTATTTTGGGGAACCAAACATATGCATTAGAAATTGGCAACAGAGGATATAGAACATGAAATGACCATGTCCTGTAACCAGGCAAAACTTCCAGTGGAGGGATAGGAACCCCAACCCACCCACAAAACCTTCAACCAGAAATCTGTCCTACCTACAAGAGGTGCAGACATAAGATGGAGCAGAGTTTCAGGGAATGGCCAACCAATGACTGGCTCAACTTGAGACCCACCCCATGACAGAGAGCCAGCTCCTGGCACTATTAATGATACTCTGCTATACTTGCAGACAGGAACTTAGCATAACTGTCCTCTGAGAGGCTTCACCCAGCAGCAGATGGAAGCAGGACAGCCAAACATTAGGCAGAGTTTGGGGCATCTTTTAGAAGGGGGGATGAAGGATTGAGGAGCCAGAGGAGTCAAGGACACCGCAAGAAAACCTACAGAATCAATGAACCTGGGCCCATAAAGACTCACAGAAACTGGGCCACCAACCAAAGAGCATGCGTGGGACAGACCTAGGCTCTGTACATATACGTAAACAGACATGCAGCTTGGTCTTCATGTGTTACTCCTAACAGCAGGAACAGGGCCTCTGACTCTGTTGCTTGTCTTTGGATCCCTTTCCCCTCACTGGGCTGCCTTGTCTAGCTACAATAGCAGATGTGTCTAGTACTACTGCAACTTGATGTGCCAAGGTGAGTTGATATGAAGAGAAAGGGAGGGGGGATTAAAAAAGGGAGGTGTGATGGGGGTGTAAATTAATTAATTAATTAATGGGGAAAAGGTATCCACTTCCAGATAAAGCCATTGATGACATTAAATTATGTCTAGTGTAATTAGAAGATGGTATTCTATTTTGCCTCCCTTCTGTAACTGTTTTGAATTGGCCTGTCTTCCGTAAGTTTTTGAGTTCAAAACTTGGTCTGGAGTGTGGTGATCTGAATAGTAGCACGATCAAGAAGTGAAAATCAGTGGGAGGAACAGAAGTCACTGTGAGTGTTGCTCTGGGGAAGAACTAAGGGTGGAACCTTGGTGCGTGTTTTCAAGAGAACACTGTAATTAAAAAACAAAACCAGCTATGTGATCTCTCCTTCTTGCACATGTTCCTGCAGTTGTCATTGCAGAACTGAAAAGAAGCTGGAGGCATACCCTTGAACATGCAGATCTCTGCTTTTTGAAGTACTGAAGCTGCCCAGTCTTGGGTATTTTGTTATAGGAAGTTAGCAGACCAGTAGAGTAATAAAGTACAATGAAGGAAATTGACAATTTCTTTTCTTATTTTATTTTATTAATTCATTTTATATCCAGATTGCACCCCCCTCCCTCCTCTACTCCCAGTCCCATCCTTCCACCCTCTCCCCCCCCTCTTGCCTCCTCCCATTCTCCTCAGAAAAGGGGAGTCCTCCCACCCTGTACCAACCCACAGGGGCTCATCAAGTCACATCAGGCCTAAGAGCCTTTTCTTCCTTTAAGGCCAGACATTGCATGCCCGCTAGGGGAAAGTATTGCACAGATATGCCACAGAGTCCTTGTCAAAAAACAGTCCCTGCTCCACTTGCTAAGGAAATGGACAGTTTTATCAGATTGATTAATTTTCTCTTTTTTTCTCTGTCAAGAAGTTACAGGAGTCTCATTCTATGAGCCTGTTTATCAGGCATTGACAACAGAATTTTGCCTGGATTAAAAAAAAAAAGTAAGAATTCAAACTCTTATTATTTTGTTGTTCATCAAAATGTAATCTGCCACATATAAAGCTTTTAGTACATATTAAAGTAAATAAGACTGTGCCCATGTGACTCTCTCAATACTCATCTAAGAGAGTAATGAATTTGCTCTAGAAGAAAATGAAGTCCGAGGAACTGAGTCCTAACTATATGCACTAGGTTCAGTCTGATCTCAAATAACATGAGCTGTATAATGAGAGTCCACATTTTTACAAAGTAGGTATTTTGAATAAATTTTTCTAAAAGAGTGATTGCAGCAGAATTTCATGCAATATTGTTTTCTAACATATCAAAACCACTGAAATCTCTCTAAGTGTATAATACTTATAATCAGGAAAAATAACTTAAAATAACATGAAATATGGTTTTGAGTATTAAGAAATAGTTCTGCTTTAGTTAATATCAAGAGTTAAAGTTTATTTCTGTCACTTTCCAGTAGCTACTATGCTAAAAGGAAATTTTAGCTTATATATGATTCATTTTATTTCATCAGAAAGTTGTACTGACAACAAAGCAGTGTAGAATTTACTTTGGTTTGAAAATAAAGAAATTAGTAATGATGAAAATGTTTTTTGTTTAAAATATTTGTTATTCCGATTCTTTAATAGATTTATTAACACCTTAATATTTTCTTAATATGAAAATGCAAATAAAACTTGAATAAATATATAAACCCAGAATTTCTCCTGCAATAAACTTCAAAATCATTTTATGAATAAAAATGATTATACATGAAAACATAAAAGTAGTTGTACAAGCAATCTTTGTAGTGAGAGAACAGTTGTATATCTTTGTTTTGAAAGCAATTACATCAGTTTATATATATCAGATTTGAGCAAAACTCAAAACATGCCACACAAACATATGTATCTGTAAGACTGATGAAATTAGAATGAACTTGAGTCTTGCCACAGTATCAATGTCCTGATTTAGATTTTGTATCATGGTATGAAGAACGTCAGGTGTGAGTGAGTGCATGGGACCTATTTATACATTTTTTTCTTTTTATGAATTCTTTCTTACACAAAAATTAAAGTTATTTTTAAAAAATGAGTTACTAAGTCTAGCCCACATTAGAGGGAAGGTGATTGCACCAGGACGTAAATACTAGGAAATAGGACTATGGGGGTGGAGCCCAGGTGAAATACTACTTTCCATCTCAAATATGCCAAAAATAAAATTCCTTATTTGAAGTGAGGTCCGTTGATGAGTTGCCCATTGTATCTGTACACATCAACTGAAATCTAGCAGGGCCGCATCTCTGGAGAAAGAATTGGTACATAATGTATTCATCGAATACATACTATATCTGCGGAGTGAATGGAGGCCACACTTGTAATTTAGTATCTTCCTTTCCTTACTTAAGAGGCCATAAATGTTCTCTAGTACACTGAAATATTCTACAAATGCCCTCTTAAAATATTATTTGAGTTGCAATACATAAATTATCATAATTTCAATTCTTTTTATAAAGTTGAATAGTTAGGTTGATTACAATTTTGTTCCCTTGAATACTGTGAACAATATTATGTATATAAATATTTAGCAACATTAACAAACAAAAGATTTTTCAGGTTTTTTTTCAGTTAAGAACATAGATTAAAGTCATTTAATTCCATAATGCTGTAATAAAAAAAATACCAATCTGTTTCTTTATCTACTGCTCCTGATTTTAGCACCACAGACCAAAAAAACAAAGACAAAAGCAAAACAACAAAACCAACAAACAAACAAGATGAACTTCTTTAGCTCTCCATTCTGCATATTTGTGTCTAAATGAAAGCCTTGTGCAATTTCTTGCTCTTGAAGGCAGGCGGGTGATCTTTCAATTCTTACTATGAAGGATGTTGTTTTCTCACCCTTTTCTTTAGCCTTTGCACTATTGTAAGTAAATAGTCTACATGACATCTTGATTTTTCATGCATTTCAACACATTATTGTCATTGTATCTAACTTATATACAAATAATGTTGTTACCAGTATACTTTAAAATAAATGAATTTTCCTGTATACCATGATTATAGACATACAAATACAGATCAATATCATCTTCCTGTTGACCTTGTAGATCCTACTAGCATAAATTTTCTCACTCTTTTGTTTCTGGTTTTACCATATCAGCAAGGTGTTGGAAAGTATACCTGCATGTGTATCTTCCCCTTAGTGTTTACATGAACTTACACTTGGAATTATAGTGTTAGGAAATAATTTTGCAGAGGGAGAGAATTATACTAGATTTTGTGTAGGCTTTGTTCAGACCCAGAGCATATGAAATACTTAGAGATCTGACTTAAGAGAAATATGAGAAAATAGAAGGGAAACCCAGCACTAAAGTTACATAAAAGAAAGAAACAAAGACAAAACGATATAAATAGTTTACATGTGAGATTAATAGTCATAAAGATGGCAGGATGACCAAGAGTTTGGTTGTCAGATTGTCACAATTGATCAAAGTAGCATTATGAGTGTGGCACATAAGTCAAATGTTGCAGCTACATCAGGAAGATAAAAAGTATCCATTTGATGTGACAGGAAGGTGCCATTAGCATTGTCATTGCAATTTATGTTTAGTGGCGATGATGGAAGATTTGACAAAGATAAAAAAAGAGAAATATAAATACCTTTAATAGCTCTGTTTGATAAATGTGGTAGGTTTAGAGTAATGTGAATGTTATAAGGAAAATATGTAAAAATGAAGAGTATAATAGATCTTTTATATCACCTACTCAAGTTTATTTACCCCTCCCCCCATTTCTTAGAATATGATGCTTAGCCCAAAGGTAGCCAGGGATGTTGACCAGCTTTATGGCCTAATTTGGAAAAGATGGATACACCAAAATCTTCCTGGAATAATTTGGAATTAGGGAACTGAAATAATCACAGTGTAGACTCGGAGATATATACACTATAACAGACTTGAGCATAAGTATATTTGATGGAAACAGTGTTAATTGAAAATAATAATAGAGAAAGAGGAACCAAAATATGTGACAACTTTTTTTTTTCTGAGCAAAGGAGATAGAAATCTTCCCTGATTCTGGTTCCTCACGTCACTCTGTTCCCATGCCCAATTTTATATTCCACAGAATAAGTGTTTTTCTCATTACAAGTAAGACTGTCAGGTAGATCAGGTTTACAGTCTTTGAATAACGTGTGAAATTTTACAACAGTGTTCCTATGGGTTCTCTGAAATGAACAATTGCTTTGAAGGCCAGCTCTATCAATTACAGCAGGAGGTATAGCCTATCATTAAAAGCCTGTGTACATTCATCAAGGTCATCAAAACCAAAAGACCACGAGGTAAATATAAAACAACTGAATGTTCAGTAACCTATGCCTCAAAATTAATCCCAAGTTACAGTGGGAATCTTTTGTGATGACACAAACACAGTACTTGTGATATATTTAATTGTTCTTAACTGACCACTAAGAGTGCTAGTTTTTTTCTAATTTGAATTTCATATCATTTTGTGAATTTGTATTTGTTTTGATAAATAATGATGGAAATATAAAATTTTCATTGTAAAGTCCCCAACAGAAACTATTACACATTTTGTAGAATGGTGATACTTATTTTTTTTTAGGAATGAAGGCATACATGTGCAGTAGAAAGACTGAATTTCAGTCACAGGCCAATATGTTCTGTGAACTGACTTTGGGTAGATTCTGGAACCCTTATTCAATCTTTGTCTTGCCTGATCTTTGGACTTGGTATTTCCCCTATCACCTAAGCCTATGTTTTTACTCCCTGAGTCCATCTCATACCTACCTGTTGTGTGTTCAGTTCTCTGTCGTTAGCCAAACTAGAGGTAGAAGACAGGGATACTGACCTAAAAGATATGAGCTATGAGAGAAAGTTCTTCTGTGCTTGCTGGCACCAACACTTCCTTCTTACCTCTATTGCTACTCTGTTATCCCCTCCTCTCTTTTTCTTGATCTAAGGACTTTTATTATTACACTGACAGAGATGTAGAAGAGGAGGGGCCTATGGTATTCTGCTGGGGCAATTTCTGGGTCACTGGAAAAGTAGCTTCTAGTAGAGTTGTAGTTTAAGGTGACTTCATAAGTAAAGATCATAGGTTCTTTACAGAAGCCTAGATTAGAGACATCATATATTTTCATATTAATAAATCTGAGCCTGACCTATAGCCTTCCAAATTATAATACTTTACTCTGATTATTAAAACATATCTAACAGAGACTTTGTGTTTGAAAAGTAAAGTGGGAGAAAATACTTCCCCAACTTTCTTATAGAATAATGCATTTTTGTTTATTTGTTTAAAAGATACCAACAATGTATTGTTGACTTGATTTCTCTACTAGATTAATGATAATTATTTGGTAACATTATTCATTTTATTGTCTTTTTTATGGTCACATGATATTTTAGTGCAAAATTTGATGAAAATACTTGAAACTGGTCAAATGAGTTTTTTTCTGTCAGTTTTACCTGTTTTCAGTAACCAAACTCCATACAAAGTTGTGCCCCAATGACTGGGGACAGTGATATATTAAACTGCTTCTTGTGTTGCATATATGGTAATACTTTGAAAAGTACAGTGCAAAGTCCCAATGCCTGTCTAATTTGATATATTTAAAAACATTATACACTGTTTTCAAACAATTATATTTTTAAAAATCTTAGATAATCTTAGATTATCAACTACATTTAATATATCTTACCTGAATAATTTTTATTTGAAAGGTAATATAGAATTCTTTATTAGATATTATATAAGTTTTTAATAAAATCAACTATGTTTACTAGTGTAGTTTTCAGTAACATCTATTTTTTTTTAGTATGTTGAGATGAAAGCTGATTTGATGATGCAGTGTATCTACAGAACTTGTTCTGTACACTTATTTTGACAATAATCTAACATTCATAAATTGATATAGCAATAGTATGCCAGCTAACACAAAATGACTTTATTGTGTTGTTCAGTGTTGGTTAGTTTTTCTGTTATGTTGATGCATTAAAACAGATATTAAATTTTATCATTAATTCAGTGCCTGGTCTCTCATCAAATCCCCTTAATTACAAAGTGACTCCAAGGATTAGACAGCATGGATTTTAATTTTAACTGAAACAAAAAAGCCATCTTGGAAAATCACTCTTGTCTACTGACTCATACAGAATTTTTAAGACCCTATAATTTATTGCTCATATTTAAAATTTGATAAAAAAGCATATTGCTAACATTTTTATTCTCTGGTCTGTATTAAATATATTATTAGAATATATTTCAGAATCTTTTAAATTTTTTTCTAATAAATTGTGACTTCAGGGAGTTTAACTTGTAGCTTTGTTTTCAGTTTTTAGCTTTGAATCTTGCACAACTACACTTGGATCTGTGACATCTAAAATTCTTTATTTCTACTTCTGTAATATTTTCACAGCCATACACTATAGTTTTATATTTGGTGGAAGTGTCTCTAAGATAACACAGTGTACTGTTTCCTGTGCTGTCTGAGGTTCAGGACGATTTAGATAAATCTTCACTTCTTTTGTTACTTTACTGTTATTATGTATAGAATTGTTCTGATGTTTTGTTCCCAATAGGTATGAAACATTCTGCCCTTTCTTGCTAAAAGTAATCATTTTAATGGGATACTGTTACATATTATTTACTTTAAATGTTGCTGTAACTGCATTTTACTAAATTAAAAGGTTAACAAAATTAATTATAAAAGTAATACAGAAAAGTGTATTTGTTCAATGTATTTTTGCTGTTACTCAATGGTCAGCTTTTAGCTCTGAGATGCCTCTTTATGAATCTACTTCTAAGAATTTTTAATATACTTTGTTTTGTTTACTATTTTGACTTTTATCTAGATCTATAAATTTGCAGATATTTCTTGATTCTTTTTGAAAAATCAAGGAAAAATATTAACAACCCTGGAACATCCTAAGGTAGATTATTTCTTAACTAATAAATTCTGTTCTTTTAATTTCACTTTCACCTTTTGAGAGTTTCTAAAATATAAGAAATAGACATCCTCCAGTTTAGCAAATGTTGTATATCTTCTATTTCTGTGAATTTTATTTTTAAATGACATCCTCTTTGTTGCTCTTAAGCTGGTTTTTATATCCTGAAAGATATTTAGCTCATCATAGCAGAGGAATAAAATAAATTGCCTAGAAACGGATTGTTTACGTAATATTAGATGGTAATATAAACCAACAAAAGCAAGGAAATTAACTTCTAAGTCTGACACACTGCCCTTCCCTTGCTCTTTTGTGCCTGAAGGTATCATGTGTGTGTTATAATACCAATGCACAGTGGACTCCATTAACAACGGTCAAACTTAATTCTAAATTTCTTGACGTTAATATTATGTGTCTCTTAATGCTATATAATGTCCTTCAAATGTGAGATGAGGCAACACATAGGTGGATCTCAAAAGGATGGTAAAAGTTTATTTGATTTCAGGTCTCTGTTATTTTTGATTTCCTCTCGGGGCCATGTATCATGCAGCTCAGAAATCAGTTCTTCACGTCTTTACAAAGACTAAAAGTTTAAAACATATCAAAGAAAATTTCCAAAAATATAGACACTGATGAAACTCTTGATGGTTTTTCAATTTTATTCCTTTTTCTCTTTTCTGTCTTAGAATATTGGAACTTTAAGAAACTCCTGTCTTATTATGAATAATCAAATACGCAAGTGTTGTAACTATGTAAACAGTTCTGATATAACTTGCACAAGAGAATTATTTGTGGAATTCTGGGGTTAGCTCTGAACCCCGAAAATAACCTCCAAGATTAATTTGGGAAATGATAAGTACTTGCAAATTCTCTTGACCTCAATCTGTTTCTTGATGACTGTGGAAGAATTCATTCTGCTTTAGTTCCTATATTCATTAGCAAGGTGCTAATTCATCAATGCCAGTGAATTCTATGTCAGCTTTTGGGGAACTCTTTTATAAACTTATAGTGGCTAGGCCAACATTTCAGTGTTATAAAGTTGATTCAATTTGAGAATGTGAATTTCTTGTTTTGTACTAAGTTGAGAATTGCTTTATTTTCTGCTATTTTTCTTCATAAGCAACCATTTGTACTTTAGTTTTAGGTATGCATAGAGTATAGATTTCTCAAAGTATTACTAATTTTAATTGAAATTTTCTAAGACCCTTAATATTACTGATTTGTGTGCTGAACATTACAGGGAGAAACAATGGATATTTTCTGTAAAAAAATTGTATGTAAAAATTAAATTAAAAAAAAACAAGCCATCAAAATGTCATTAAAAGTTTTTGCTCAGCCGGGCGGTGGTGGCGCACGCCTTTAATCCCAGCACTTGGGAGGCAGAGGCAGGCGGATCTTTGTGAGTTCGAGGCCAGCCTGGTCTACAGAGTGAGTCCAGGACAGCCAGAGACACACAGAGAAACCCTGTCTCAAAAAACCAAAAAAAAAAAAAAAAAAAGTTTTTGCTCATACAAACTAAAGAAATGAGTGTAAAGCGTAGTGGAAAGTAGTGTAAGTTCTAGAGTTGTAATAATTCTTTAAGAATTTTTACCTTATATAATTATTATTTAATTGGCTACATTTAAAACTGCAGAATAGACTGTTCTGTTTACTAGAGATTTGTGAATCAATTCTTTAAGCTCTTACTTATTCTGAGGTGTTGAAAGGTGAAACATTTGACATTTTCTTTTCTGGCATTGCTTTAAAAACACAGAGGGCGGGAAAGAGGCGTTGCCACATCAGTGTTCAGGGTGTTTGCGGTTGTCCATGACAGCGTCTCCAGTTTAAAACACCTGTGTTTACTTTCCAGCTTTTCAGAGTCTGCCTGAAAGTGGCCTGAGAAAGCACAGGCTTTCCTGTCAGCTGCATTTTATAGTACGGGGAAAAACCCTCGCAACTTTCCACTTTCGTTTCTATAACAGAATTTAGCTCCTTTCATATGTTATACATTTTATCTCTGCACGGTTAATGAGCACGTAAGAGGGGATGTGGCTTATTTAATGTGTGCATTATACTTTAGAAAAGCCAGTTGTGTTTTGAAATATCTTCTCAATCCTTTTGTCATTTGTTCACTGACAAGGTAAAGTCGGTGAAGCACTGTTAACTTATACCATCTGCATACATTTTCTTTAACAATTGAAAGAAATTTGTTGAAAAATTCCAACACTTTTTTTTTTGCATGGAGAAATGCAAGAAAATTGCATTGGCCAAATGTGTTATAACATGCATTTTATTATTTTGTAAATTTTTAAGCCTTTATGGGGATTTCTGGGTTCTATTATATGCTGACAGGTTTTTAGCAGTATTAGAAACTATTTTATGTGTCTACCATTCTAATTTTCATCATGGCTTTCTAGTGCCTTGAAAAGCAGTTGATGCTTTGACCATATCTACTTAGACCAGTGCTTCCCAATTGTAGAAGTGATTTTGAAGTAAATATTCTATATATTCTTCTTCTGTCAATCATATGACATCTACATGTTATGTAAATATTTTTTGGTCTCACTGTGAAAAGTTTTTAGCTATGATATTTCAGTTGCATAAATGTGATTTTTTTCTGGTCTGTTTCTAAGCCCAGATCTTTATTGCAGCGGATACAGTTGGTTATCATGCATTCTGTGACACGCTGCTGCTATGCTTCTGACAGACATGGGTCTGAACACAGCTCCTGGGAAGCCTGATGGTATTTGAAAGATTTTGTCTTTTTCACAAGAAATTGATCTTTACCTCTCCGTGTTCTTGTTGATTTTCCCTAATACTTTGTGTATTTGGACCTTTTAAAAATAACCAGTGCCAAAGTTACGTGTTCTCACTACAACAGACAGAGAAAAGACAGACACAGAGAGAAGACATTTGAATATAGGTTCAGGAAATGCACTCTTTACCCAAACCTATCCCTAATCTCCAGGTTTAGAACCCCAGTAGTTCTGAGTCATCATTTCTTTAGAACACTGTTAATTCCTTACACAATAGTTGAGAAAGTTATTAATGTGTGAGATCAGAAAAGTCAGTGAATCAAACACTGAATTGATTAAGGGCTTAGGACAAATCACCATGTTAGGTATTAAATAATAACGCAAAGCAATAATTGACTTTATTAACATTAAAGATAATACTTTATTTTGTCTTATTATACAAGGTTATCATATAAGTTATTTGAGCATATGATCCTTATGCTCATGGCCTCTTACTCCTCATCCTGCCTTCAATTAATCTCTTTTGTTTCCCAGTTTTAATTTGACCTTTGTGTCATAAAGATAAATAGTATTTTAACAATATAGTCCATATTCCGTGATGTTTTTGTGTGTGTGCATGTATGCATATGAGTGTATTTGCTCTTATCCCAGCATCTCAAATGGATTTGAAATACAAATTATATTTAGTTCATTTTTCTAGACACATACAATTGATAATATAACTACTATGTTACTTTAAAGAAAATTTTATTAATGTAATTGTATAACTGCTACAAAATAGTAATTCATTAAAAAGATACTAAATGATTTGTTGTAGGCATCAGTATGATGAGGAGTACTCTGGGTGTAGATAGTCCAGTCAAAGAACTGTAGAATGCAGTAATGATGATGAAAGAATAAAATCTGAGTGGAAATAACAATTGAAATTGCTTCTGAAATATAAAAGAAATTAGGAAAACATACAAAAATTTTAAGTATAGAAAAAAAATAAATTATTTTATATGGCACAAATTATGTAACAAGTAGCAAATATTTACAAGCATTTGTACAAATACTTATTATGTACAATGGGACAGTACTGTTTTGAATTGTTGAGTCATCAAGAAAAAAATGTACCTTGGGCTGGAGAGATGGCTCAGCAGTTAAAGTTACCAGCCACCAAGTCTGAAAACCTGAATTTGACAGTCAGATCCCACATAGTAGACAGAGAAAATTGACTCCTGTAAATTGTTCTGTGACCTTTCTGTGACGCACCATGGCATTCACACACACACAGTTATATAAGTAAAATATAATAAAAATGTTTCTAAAAGAACAAATTTGTTTAAAATATTCCATTTTTCTTTTATGTGCCTGTAATGAGGAAGTAAAGGAGGGAACAGGTCATTTAGAGCTGTTAGCAAACTTGTTTCCAGAAACGCAGATTGCTTCACGTGGTCATGGAACCTGATGCCATGTTTCTAGTAGGTGTGCCAGCTCTGTCCTCCCGATGGTTTCCACCAGGCACTGCTGTGTATCAGATGTGTTACGTAAGATTTATAATTCCCTAACAAAACGTTGAACGTGTATCTGTCTGAAACCTTATTAACTTCCCTATTTATCAAGCTGGCTCTGTATGCATGTGTTCTCTTTGCTTCCTCTTGAGGCTATCAGTATTGTGTTTAGAACATGAATTTTACACATATTCTGGGTTTTTCATAGGTACCCATGTATGTACAGGTGTGCTTGCCAGCCTATGTGTCTTCTAGGGCACTTATCTGTATCAGACAGCTTCCTTTGCTGTTCTCCACCTTCTTTTTCTTTTTTTAAAATTTTATTTATTTATTTATTTATTATTTATTTATTTATTTATTTATTTATTTATTTATTTATTTATTTATTT
>CAJQZJ010032137.1:4022972-4038026 GCA_907164525.1 Lophiomys imhausi | reverse complement strand
GACGGGAGACTTCTCCAGTTAGTCACATCCCCAGAAAAATGGAGATTGAGATGAATACATGCCCATTCACTTGCTTACTTGTTTGTGCTCAGCTAGATTCCTCCATGCTTATGAAAATCAGGACTGCCTCTGCCTAGAGGATGGTGACCCTCCAACTGGCTGGATCTTGTCCCATCAGTTAGCTTAACCAAGGCAGTTTCCAGTGGACATACATAGGCCAACCCAATGTAAACAAGAGGCTGTAATTGAGAATTCTTTCCCAGATGATTCTAAGTTATGTCAAGTTGGTAACTAAAGATAACCATTATGACCATGCAAGGCCTATGTTTAAGAAGTTTACCTCCATTTCTACAAAGCAAAAAACCTTACTAAGTAATTTTTTTTATTCCTGGAAATTGGAAAGTAACCATAAGCCTCTATTATTGAAACCTCAATATTCCACATAAGCAAATCATATTACTTGCCAAATACTGTGTACAGTGTATACAAGACAAGACATCGAGCAGGTGAGAGCTTATTAACTCTGTTCAATGAGAAATTTATATGCTGAATACAAACACCAAATAAAGGAGAATATTTTAGTGTGGATTTGGAGGAGGTATTAACAGTTTTGGAGGCTTTTGTTGCCTTGATTTGCTTGTCATTTCTACTAATTTATTAAAACCTCCATAGAAAACAGCAAAAATATTTGTAGTCCCAATTTTCAAATGCAAGTTCTTAATGTATAGGTGGAACATTTTTGTTGGTGTAACTTGACATGTAACTTGATAGACCATGGACAGCATAATTATTACTGAGTACTGAAATAATCAGTTCTGTGCTGCTAAAGGTCAACATATCTCTTAACGAAGTGTCCTTTGTTCATTCAAAGAGGCATTTCAGTTGCTGAGTCTAAGTAAATATATTGTAACTTTACTCAAGGAAAACCTAATTTAGTAGCTGATGTTAGTTGTATCCTTTGGGGAGATCACTCCCTCCTTCTCCTCCCAAAAAAGAAAGAAAAAAGATTAATTTTGAGGTACTTGCCAGTGTCATTCCAGACCATGAGAGTGAGTCTTTGTATGTGCTTTCATGTTACTCTGTAGTATGCCCAACCCCAAATTACTTTCTGCATGCTGAGTAAGATATTCTACTTTGCCTGTTTAAATCTAAGTTGGGCATGGTCTCCATTTATTCTTCATTTAGGATATGACTGAATTATGTGGCTGCCATCATTGTCATGATCTGAACTCTTAGAAAGCATATCTACAATAAAAGCATAGTTATATAATTATATCTACAGTGTTATATCAACACTGAAACTATAATTCATTCTTGGAGAAGGTCACAGACAGATTTTTAATTTATACATTTATAATTCCCTTAAGGTGAATATTAGGAATGGTGATATGATGAATGATTCATATTTTGAGCTACAATCTGTGGTTTCTAATGGGCTGGTTTCTAGTGAGAATTGTAGCTGGTTCTCAGGGAGAAAAAGTGCACTCAATAGAGTGGATAAACTCCATCATCAGACAGTAAAACTAGTATTTTTAAGCTCTGATTTGGACCACTGCACAGATTTATGCTTCTGAACCCATTACCAAAGTTGGGACATTTTCCTTCCTTTAGCAGAATTTCCAATAAAGTTAATGTCCTACACCACTTTTAACTGTCAACTTGACAGAATCTAGAATCATCTGAGTGGAAAATTCTGGATTAAAGAAACACCTGTATTAGCCTGGTTTGCAGCCACATCTGGGGAGGAATGTCTTGTTAATTGAGATAGGAGGGCCCAGCACTATGTGCGCGGAACCATTTCCTAAATAGGTAGTTTTGAACTATATAAGAAAGCTACCTGGGTATCAACCTACAAACAAGCCAGCAGCATTCTTTCATATTTTGTGCTTAAAGTTTGTGCAGTTCTTGCTTTTATGGACTGTAACCTGGAAGTAAGAGCTATATGAATCCTTTCTGTACAAGTTACTTTTGATCAGAGTGTTTTGTCACAGTAAGAGGGAACTGTAATAGGTGGTCACCCTATAGACAACTGTGATGTTATAGAACAGGTTATTGAAAAATCCACAAAAATTGTATTTCTTGAGGCAAAAATTAGATAACCTCTAAAGATTTTAGGCTGAAAATATATGACGTGGTAATGTGAATTGGACAAAGGAAATGTAACCATTTTAACAATTTCAATGAATTAATTATACAAGAATATGAAGGCAGGAAATACTGAAGGCTGTTAATGAGTTCTATGAATGTAATGATAAAGATTGGGACTTCTCTTAACAGTGTAATAAATAAACAATAATAGTGAGACGCTTCAGGATAAGTAGTTAAGAGTTGATTTAACATGATAAATGAAGATGTTTAAGGTACCTTCAAGTTTTTAAGACTGGGCAGTGAGGGAAATGGTATTACTTACAAAGGCATTGACATTAAGACATGAATCTGATTAGTGAAGATGAGTGAGTTTAGTTCAGGAAATGTTAACTTTACAGTGTAAGTAAGATAGGTGGTTGGTATTTGAAAATACAGAGGCTGGAGCTGATTGGCATGGACAGTGTAAGCCCAGTGGTCACTTTGTGGTTCCAATGCTGTTTCCCTGTGGAGTCTGTATCATGGTCTAAAAGGAGGCATATTTGTTGTAGAAGTAAAACAAATACACCTTTTAAAAGTCAGGATAATAAAGAAGGAAGCATCAGAGTGGAGCTTATTTTTCCCTGATTGTGTGACCTCTACTGGGTCCTGTTTGATCTTGGCAAGCTTTCCTATGCAGCTAATGATCCTGCCATAGTGGAAGTATTAATCTGCTCAGTGACAAAACTGTGGGCTATTTGTTTTCTTATCATTACCATTCCAGATACACTAGTTCTCAGCTATGATAAGGGAACATGTGCCATCTGATAAGAATAGGCCCAAGAAATGTAAAGTAAGAGATGTCTGCTTCATGGAGAAAGGTGGTGATTAGTTAAAAGAAGGAGGAAAATGCCAATAAAACTAAATAAATTCTTTTTATATAGAAGGTCATGCATAGAAAAAAGTACAGGACTTAGCAATGAAAAGCTTATGAGTTTGTCAGTGAGCAAGTTGGAAAAGACATGCTGAACAGTTGGGATATGTGTTATGGATTAGAAAATACAGGTGATGATCTCAGGACAGTAAAGCATGTACTAAAATTCTTATGCTGAAATGCATTGCAATTGTTATGAAAAGCACCTAGGAATACCTGGATAGTGTTCTAGGTTAGACCTAATCAGTTTTGATTTGTTTTTAAAAAGGAAGCATTTAGAAGAACTGTATTGCAGCCGGATGTTTGCTACGTATCCATTGATGTCCATCTTTTGTACAAAATAGAGGGAATATACTTCCTGGGTTGATTTTAAACAGGAGAGAACTTCCGAACTCTGGCTTCAGAATAGGTTTCCCATCTGCCTTCCCTGCTCAGAAAGGACATGATGATGACCCAGGCTGTGGTTAGAGGGCTGCCTCTATGCCAGCAGAAGCTGTACACGGTTGGAGTGACAGCTTGTTGAGTGTTAACATTCCAAAACCCAAGAAGCATGGCTAGCTGCTCTATCACCTGGGCTCTGCTGCAGCATTCTAGCCAATGCAAAGGAAAGTGTTGGCTGTCCAATGTTGGAAAAGAAGACAGCTAGCTGTTCTGCCTGCTACTGTGCTGATAAATTAGCTCTTTACTTAGAAGTAAGAGATTTAGAATGATAGAGATTTTTAAGCAAAATTAATACTTTGCTTTTCTTGTTATGCATTTCATTAGTGTCCACATATTGGGTGGGTGGTTCCCTGTGATTACAGAGTCTTATTACATATTCTCCTGAAAAGTTTCTTTTATGGAAATGGACAATTTTTATATGTCCACTTCTCTCACGTAATTATATAAGCATTACAATTTCACTTTAGGAGCAATTATATGGAATGTAGTAATGGTTTTTATAACCCGCGTGGCAACCTAAATAATATTGCTTTAGAAAGTTTGTCTTTGTTCACTTTTTTATTACAGCCACTTGTGCTGGAATGATTTATTTACATGTTATTTAAAGTTTCTGTCCCTATTAATTGTCCTGATGCCTAACTGGGGCACTCAGAACTGATAATCAGCAGGCTTTTCTATTTAATTCTGTAAGAACAAGCTGCTTGTGATGACCCAAGAGAGACACAAGGAAGGGTTATGAAAGGGAGGCATTCAGCCAGCTAAATCCTTGTTTTCAGAAAGGCAGTATCTTTAAGAGTTCTCTAATTAGTGAATAGATATGGTTGTGAATTCTTGTATACACCTCCATAGGACTGAAATGCTTCTTTAGTATCATTGTCTTACATTTCTAGTGAGGTTTCAATATAAACATCTAAGGTGAGGGAAATAGACAATGATTTTAAAGTAAGTAGTCACTACAGCATTGTTGGTGTGATTTATTGGGATATTTCTTTTAACATTTCAATTAGAGACCTGAATATTACATGTCATAAGGTGATGTCTATAAAACTAAAGTGTGTTTCTTTATTTCTTGCTTGCTTGTTTTGCTGATCGCTTTGTATACATGAGATGTTTACTGCTCTGAAATAAAATCTTCACTTTGGTAAAATTGCTTCTACCAGTCACCTAGAAAATATAAGTCAGAGAACAACACACTGATATTTAGGCATACCAAGAGAAAAATATATTGCTTCAGTGAACTGAATATAAAACATCGATGGTGAAAACACCTGAAAATCAAAAAGAATAGAGTTTAGCTATGCTTCTCTTTTTCAAAGAACTTAAGTGCTTAGCTATTATTGTTAGTACTAGAGAAGTAAGTTGGCAGTGACATTTGAAATATGATAAATAAAAGCCTACAGAATGTCTGCTTCTACTTTTAGCACTTGTCTGATTCCTTCTGCAGAAATTTGAATAATGGAGAGTACTGTGGAGCTAAGGCAACTCCAATATACCAATCTTACTTATTGTAATAAATGCATTATCTATTACTGTGTAATGATAAAACCATCGTTATTGAAACTGCAAAAGTTATTGAAAGAGAAGGATGGGAGCTTTTTGCTGTTATCACCTGTATTATTAATTGGAGATAATTACTGAAGAGCAGCTGGCTGTTGATTTTAGGGAGCCTGAATTGTTCTTCTCACCCAGCTGTTAACTAATAAGGATAGTCAACACATCTGTTTCAACAGCTGGTAATTAACAAAAGCCTAATTGCTGCAACTCTTTTAACATCCAATCTGTGAAAAAGAAGTGATGTAGGAGAATATTATTTACTTGGTGCTTTGCACTTTCTGAGACCAGTTTCCTTTTTTTCTCTCCTCCTTACATTGTTTTTTTCTTACTTTGAACACCACTGCCTTTGTATGAGGCACTGAATGGCGGGAGCATACAATATGGTAATCCAGAGCTTAACTTTTCCAGATCTTTGTTGGTGTTTCTTATTGCAACATTTTTTTGCTAACTTAGAAGATAAAATGGATCAAAAGCATTTTGAGTAGGTCCATACAACAGTTAAAATCCGCAGCAGCGTGCCCTGAGCTGTGCTTCTGTGTGAGCATCCAAAAGGACACAGAGAAAGACAGAATTCTTTTCTGCTTTCGCATGTACAACTCCCAAGCAATTTCCACATTGAGATTCTGAATTTCTCTTTAAATTACTGCATATGCTGATTAACATGAAGTCAGTTGTAGCAAGCCCTCTTTCCTTCTATATAACTTGTCATTTCCCAAAAACATCTACATACTTATTTTAATGCCTTTATGTAAACTTGCGTTTTTAAGAAAACCTTTAGTGCATTTGTGAAATCTTGCTTTACATGTTGTTCTTTAAAATCTGAGTTGATTTTTTAAAAGTTGTATTTAAGTCAGAAAGCTTTAAGAACTTCTTGTTAGTCTTTATAATGAGTGAATAGAAAATTTGCAACCTTGGACCTTAATTTTTTTAGGTTGTATTTAAGTCAGAAAGCTTTATAAACTTCTTTTTATTCTTTATAATGAGTGAATCGAAAATTTGCAACCTTGAACCTTAATTTTTTAAAGTTATATTTAAGTCAAAATGCTTTAAGAACTTTTTGTTAGTCTTTATAATGGGTGAATAGAAAATGTGTAGGCTTGGATCTTAACATATAAATAAAACAAGTTTGCAATTAAAAGGATTATAAATTAATATTTGCTACTTTAATACTCTCAATTGTGGTCTGGTTCAGTATAATATATATTTAATATAGCCTTGACCTTTATAGCCTTGATCTTTATATTTATACTTTTATAATTTGTATTAGTTACATATCAAAAATTTTAGTAGCCATTTTATATTATTTTTAGCATATATGTACACATACATAAAAAGTTGCTATATTTATTAGAGATCACATAATCAGGATGATTTTCCCTTCAAGAGCTTAGTGAATTTGAGAATGTTCTAGTAAGTTACATGGCAGTGATTATGGTTCTTACTTAATGTGAGAATCTGACAAGTCCTGAGCTAAGTAGTAATGTTCACCTGGTATTCTTGCTTCACTAGCTTTTTCAGTTGGCAATATTTTTATGCAGGCTGTTCACTAATTGATGTTGAAAGGTATAACAGAAATTCTACCCAAGTGCTTGCCATGGACTGAATTACAGATTGCATAATTTCATTTTTTTTCTGGCAAGACTATTTTAGTTCAGCAGGTGTTCAGGTGATGAGGTATACAATCGATGCAATGCAAAAAACATACACGATCCTGAACAAATAAACAGAATTCTGCTGGCTAAATAGACAGGTACTGCATGTAGAGAAATGTTTATGACTGAAATGTAAAAGAATATATTGTCATTTTGGGGACTGTTTGCTTCTTGAGTTTAAATAAGACCTTAATTTTCTCTGTGTGCTCATGTTCTTAGGTGGCAACTCAGAGCTTAGCATAAGGAATGTACCCTGACATGAGAGAAGACAATAGGCTTTGATGGGAACCTACATACTAAGCATCTGTTCATTCTACTAGTAAGCTACACTCCCAACCTAGAAACCTACACTCTGGCTGATACTTTTTTTTTTTTTACACTATTCTTTTCTTGAGGAAATTATCCTAAAGGATAGGTGCTGTCTTTAGAAAGAAATTCATTAATAGAAACTCACTGAGGATCATTGTCAGAACACATTTCAAGAATGGAGTCCTGTGAGGAGATTTCTGAGTGCTTGTGAGAAAACTCAAAAAACAAAACAAACAAACCAAAAAGAGTTTTGTGACGTCAGTTTCTTAAAAACCATGAAATTGTTTTGGGAATGTGCTTTCATGCCCTTCCCAGGTGTAGCAGACTCGGGTGAGTTCACTTTAGGTTATTCATTACGGCTGGCTATTGTTATTTGTTGATGTGCTCTATGAAAAAACATGGTTTTGCCACATGCAGCTTGTCCTTGTGACTGACACTTTACTCAGGTGACTCTTCTAACCCTCAGAGTATAAGCTGTGTGATGCTCTGAATAAAGGTGGCTACTGAATGAGACTTTAGTCTGCCTCATTTTTAGCCTTCTCCCAGGTTCACACCACCAATTGGAACTAGAGTGGTAAACAAGTGGTACCACAAATGAGGACCTGAAGTCAGATATGAGATGAGAGAGTGGGAAGCCTCCCAGAAGCAGGTGAGTGAGGCTAATGGGGCAGAAACCAGGGAAGGCTTTGTCTTATGTCAAGCTTGTACATCATCTTTTAAAGAAAGGAGCAACACAAGTATAATCCCTAGCTTCCAGAGGAAGAAACTTCTAGTTGAAGAAGTATGGTACAGAGTCCCAAAGAGTGTTTAAAAAAAAAACACAAACAAAACAAACCAGTAACACTAGTAATGATCCTGTTCAATTGCATCACTTTTGCATTAATTCAGACAATTGGCAAAATGCATAAGGAAGATATGAATCATGAGGAAAAGATGACTAATTTCTTCACTGAATATAAACTGGATAAACCTTAAAATTAGTAAATGGGGGGGTGGGTGGGAGGAGATGTTCTGTGGTTCCAGGTGTGAGGGATGCCCAGCCTGGCCCGGTATCAGGCCAGGAACAGAGGCTCCTCCACCCCAAGCCAATGGACTAAACCAGCTGAGCAGAAAAGGGTGGAACACAGGCTGTAACCAGTCCATGCAGAAAAATGTAACTGGTCTGGGCCTTTGAGGCAGACTAGGCTGGCCCCGGGTAGAAAAGGGTGGCCATTCAAGTGGCAGGAGACCCGTTCCTGGAGCCAGGCTGGGTGGGCAGGCAGCTGGTACAGGAGATTCCCCACAATATTCTTCATTCAGACAAAATCAAAAGTAAAAACAGCATCACAGGCATGGGAGGGTAGCACCTCCTGGCAGGAGCATGCACCCTAAACAGGCCTAGCCCACCAGGCAGAGGCAGCAACATGGGAGCTGGTGCTCACGAGAAATGGCAAGAGGCCCAGTGGAGGCAACAGGGTGGCCTACTCAGCCACCAGTGGCAGCAATGGGACAGACGAGCTCTGGTTGCCAGTGGTAGGAGACCTAGATAGGCAACAGCCAGGCAGGACTTTGGGTGCAGATCCTTCAAGCTCTCCCCCCTTCTACACACACACACCCAAAATAAACAGATTCAGTCAGTCATTGCAGGGGGAAAGAGAGAGAGTTTACTTCCAGAATCAGGAATATTATATAACTTTTGGTAGTAGGGATGAGTTTGGGAGGTGAATGTGTCCAATCAGAAGAAAATATAATGCCAGTTGAATTCATAGGCAGTGAGGGTGGAAACTCCAGGGAGGCTATAGGCCTTCATAGGTACCATTGCCTGAAAGCCAGGGCACAAACAGACCTCATTAGCCTGGGGAAGTCAGGAGGATTAGGGAATTTAGGATCCTCAAATCAGAGGGAAGAACAGGTCCCACCAAAGAAGGGAAGTCCATCATTCCTGAGCTCAGGGCTCTCCAGCAACACAAGACTTTGAACCCACCAGCAGAAATCCCCAGAGTATTCTTCACTCAGGCAAAATCAAAAGTAAAAATAGCATCACAGATAACTGTGCTGGTAACAGCTCCCTCAGCTCCTTTACTAAGCCTCTCAGATACATATCTTCCATTGCCTGAAAATGACCCTGAAGCATAGGGTGAAGAATTTGATAATCAATCTAATCTTGATTATCTCTCTACTTCCTCATGCAGATTTAGAAGAGCCTGTGAAAATGATAAGTCTACAACTTAGACAATCTATATATGTATATTGATACATAATTAAGAGTATATTTAACCACAATTGAATAGATCTTTGTATATTGATACAAATTTAAAGGTAACGCTTCCTAATGGTATCATACCTAGAGATACTTAAAACTAAAATGTGAAGCTCTGACCTCTTGATACCAACCGTCTAAAACGGTCTAGGATAGTTAAAACAAACTCCTAGTCATGCAAACATGTCACTTTGTTAGCTACTATGACAGTCTATCACAGATATTCTCTAAACTACCCAGTAATCAAGTTGCTAAGAGACAAGCAACATTTGCTTATCTAAATACAAGAGATGGATAGGGCATCTTCAAACACCCCAAGAGATCTGCAGAATATGGCATTCAAAGATGTTATCTTAAATCAAGATTTTTTTTTGATATCAAGACATATCAGCGCCTGACAGCACCCCCTATTCTACTCCAAGTAGAAGATAAGCATCGAAGAACCTCCACTGTAAGATGGTTGAATTAGTGGCAAGACTTTCTCTTGGCATGAAAAAACCCCTTGCACCAACTGCAGACAGACTGCTGTCCAAAAAGGACAAAACTTGGTAGCAGGGAAGTTGACAGCCTAACTCTGCCAAGACAGGGTAGGTAAGTCCTTCATAATCCCTGCTCTACAACAAATGTCTGTCAGAGAAACAGGACCCAAAGGCTGAAGATTGATGCTGGAATGTATGGAGAGAAAATGGGAACTGTCCAGGCAGTCATTGGTATGTCCTTTCTTACTTTTGGAAGCTGCAGGCCCTGCACTTCCTATATAAGAAAATATATTTATCCCTCTCAGGTCTCTGAGGTGGTTGAAGAATAGACAGCTAGAGTCTCATAGTTAAATTTTGAATTGTTTAGGAATCAAGAGGGTGTTATAGATCTAAGAAGATACTCTTAAAAGTGTGTTGTAAGATAGTATGAATGTTGAGTCACATATAGACCTTTAAACTCATGGAGTTGGTTAGATAGTAGAATGTTAAAGTCAGGGGCCAAATATGTATAAACTGGACATTGGGAAGGTATACTGGGCCATTTAACTCTCATAAATGTGGCATATTTATATCTATTGTTTTGTATAATACTTACTGTTATAAGAGAAGAACCATCTGTTGGACTGAAAGGGGAAACTTCTGGGGGGAAGAGGGTGGAAGGGCGGGATAGGAAGGGGGAATAGGGAGGGGTGACTTGAGATGTGACTTGAAGAAAAAAAAATAAAGTATTTAAAAAAAAAGAAAATGATAAGTCTACAATTTAGACAATCTAGGGCATGGCAGGGAAAAGGAATTTATTTATGCTTAAATATGCAGTAACCACTTTATTTTCTTTAATAATTTATTTTTTATTTCATCAAGTTAGATGTCAATCGCAATCCCCTCCCTACTCCCCCCCTCCTGTCCCACCCTTCCACCCTCTTCCCCCTTAATCCCCATTCTCTTCCCTTTTTTTTTTAAGTTTAAGGTATATCTTTTTCCTCCCAACAGCTCCCCCTTTCAGTCCAACAAATGGTTCTTTTTCTTATAACAATAAATACAATACAAAACAACAGAAATAAATAGGCCACAATTATGAGAGTTATATGGCTTAGCATACATTCCCAATGTCCAGTCCATATGTATTTGGCACCTGACTTTAACATTCTACTATCTAACCATCTCCATGAGTTTAAAGTTCTATATCTAACTCAGCTTTCATACTAACTTGCCTCATAATTTTAAAAATATCTTCTTAGATCCAGAACACCCTCTTGATTCCTAAACAACTCAAAATTTAACTATGAGACTCTAGCTATCTATTCTTCAACCACCTCAGAGACCTGAGAGGGATAAATATATCTGATTAAATAGGAAGTGCAGGACCTGCAGCTTCCAAAACTAAGAAATGGCATACCAGTGGCTGCCTGGACAGTTACCATTCTCTCTCCATACATTACAGCATAAATCTTAGAAGGAGAGGAGGCATTGGAGAATCCTCTCATTGTCACAAGAGGCAAGAAAAGAACTACAGTTATTTTAATTCAGACTAAAAGAGGCATATGTGTGATTGTAGGTCTATCATGACCTTTACACTTACTTTCCCCACTAAATTGCGTCCCATAGATATTATAGCACAAGAGAGTAAGCCTTTGGAATGGATCTATTTGCACCAGAAAGGCCATAAAATACTAACTGCTTACCTTATTCTTCTTGCTCAATTAGTAAATCAGAGAGGACCTGCTGTCAGCAATTATATGGGTTTGATCCTTGCTGTATGATATTAAGCTTAACTAACTATTTTTAAGAATGTTACAGAAACCTATGGATTTTCAAATTTCACTTGCAGGTTGCTATGGAAGGATAGGAAATCATTATCCAGCTGGTAAGCTACAGGATTTTCTCATACAAACTGATTTTGGGGTTACAAAAATTGTCCAGCCTTCTCCCATTCCACAGATATTTATTTTATTAATGGTTCACCTAGGGTATAGGAAATATTCATGGTCCAGACGTTCACCAACCTACTAGTACTTCTTTTTCTTCAACCAAACAGTTGGAACAGACTGTTTTGATTCATCTATTCTGGTTAATTCATAAGTCTTTAAATATTGTTTCAGTTTCTGCTTATGTTGTAGGATTATTTCCACAAAAAGACTTATACTGGTCTACACTCTAACCTCCCTGGTTTTGGTTTTATTGCAGAAGGAAATAAGCAAGCTGATGCATTAACTTGCCATGTTTTTAATTCTCAAGAAGAAAATTGGGAACGGGTATGCATCTGTCATTGCATATAGATCCACTGAAATATTCTGGATTCTTCTTCAGCTCCTCCAGCCCTAGACCATCAAGGATGATGGTGGGGAGCAGAGGAGACAGCAGAAGTCACAAGAAAGAAAGCAAACCTGCAGCTGAAGGGCGAAAGGAGATATTGACTGTGTCATCAGAAATCAAGTCTGCCCACCTGGGGCCAAATTAAAGTCCTATATACAAAGGGAGAAGTTACTTCACTAATGACTCTGTGTTTATGACTGGGTAGACTCATAATAGACTCATTCATTCATTCATTCATCTGAAGAAGGGAGTGCATTTAATCATCCTTGGGATTTAAATTACTTCCCATTTGCATAGGACATTGTATTCCTATTAAAGCCAGACAGGGATTTATGTTGTATAAAACACCAAAACTACTAATCATATGGGTCACTTCTCAAGCTATTCTCTAGATTTTTCTGATCAGTATAATAACGTAATCGGACAGGGCATCACTTTGTTCTCCGTTCTTGGTGGCGGAGTATTACACACAATGCTTTCACTGATCTAATATTATTCATTGTGTTTATAATTTGCTTATTTATAGGATACTCATACATCAAATGATAATTAGATTTATCTACAACATCTCAAAGCAAGGCCACTTTGGATATCCTGCTATTACAAAATAAAAAAGAGGGAGGTTTTGGAATACTGTCCAAGAATGGAGTCCTGTGAGGAGATTTCTGAGTGCTTGTGAGAAAACAAGACAAGTGTCTTGTGACCGCAGTCTCTTCAAAAACACAAAATTGTTCTTGGCGTGTGCTTTTGTGTCCCCAGTGTATTGGATTGGAGTGAGTTCACTTTATTCATTATAACTGACTCCTTTTATTTGTTTAATAAGCTCTATGGAGAACATGTTTTTTGTCATGTGCGGTTTTTCCTGGTGACTGTATACTTTACTCGGGTGACTCTTTTAACGTCTCAGAGTATAAATTGTCTTATCCTCTGAAAAAGTTGGCTATTGCATGAGACTCTAGTCTGCCTTATTTTAGGCCCCACTCTCCCAGGAATACACCACCAACTGGAGCATTAAACATCATAAATGGCATTTGATTAACCTGTGTTCTAGATTTACACATGGAGAAATGATTAAACAAAACTTTTTAAATTTCTTTAGTAGAATGGTAAAGTCAGGTGCCAAATACATATGAACTGGACATTGGGAATGTATGCTAAGCCATATAACTCTCATAATTGTGGCCTATTTATTTCTGCTGTTTTCTATTGTATTTATTGTTGTAAGAGAAAGAACCATTTGTTGGACTGAAAGGGGGAGCTGTTGGGGGAAAAAGGATATACCTTAAACTAAAAAAAACCAAAAGGGTAGAGGATGAGGGGTTGAGGGAGAAGAGGGTGGAAGAGTGGAACTGGAGGGCGGAGTAGGGAGGGGATTGTGATTGAGATGTAACTTGAAGAAATAAAAAATAAACTATAAAAGAAGAGAAAAAAATTTCTTTTTAAAATTTTTAAAAAGAAAATTCAAGACACAAAACAAAAAGACAAACTACACATTTGACAAGTGAATAATATCTGAAATATACAATAAACACCACTTAAGAAAACCTGATATTAAAATGTGCAATAGACATTTTCAGTGGAGACATGCAAGCATCAGCAGGTGATGTTCCACGTCATTGATCATCAGGAATGTGTGAGAATAGCAGTCAATCCAAAGACAGACGACGATGAGTTCTAAGGATGTGTAGAAAAGGTGCTTTGAACACTGCGTGAAGGGTTTATAAATTACTATGACCAGTAAAAAAATATAGGGTAGGGGTTCCTCATAATTTAAAACCAAAACTACCACATCATTACTACGGGGTGTATACCAAAAGGGAATGAAACCATTATGCCAGAGACATCTACGCTCCTACATAATTGTGGTATAACTCACAATAGCATAGAAATGAGAACTCATGTAGTGTCTTTCAGCTAATAAATGAATAAAGGAAAAATGGTTCCCTGAGTGTTAGGTGCAGCCGTTGTTTTGTAGATGTATTCATTGGGATCAGTCTCCAAAACTTCATTTTAACATCTGAGTTTTAAAGCACTAAAGTTTGCCTAGTGTTTATGGCATAGTGGCTAAGAGGAAGGGGAACTCAGAGTACCTGAGTTCAAATCCTCATTCAACCACTTAGCAGCTAGATGACATTTTTTTAGTTACTTAGCAGTCTTCTCATGATGCATTATGAGAAATAAGTCAGTGACTCCATAGAACAATGTTAATTGGGCATTATTTTTACTTTCTTATGGATATGTATAAAATTATAGTAATATATTATTATGATTTAGAAAACCTAGATCTCTTCCTGTATCCTTTTTTGGCTATTAAAATATCCATCCAGTGAATAATATTATTTGTTCTTATTTTCCTCTTTTTCAAACTAATAGAAATAACATTTATCCCTTCAAGAAAAGCAGTTTCCTACTGCGTCAAGTTCAATAACATCTTATACTATAAGACTTCTTTCTATAAACATCATTATATTGAAGCATTCAGCATTGTGCATTGAGCAGAAGCCGAATAACCAAGAAAGGGGGATAGAGCAATATGTGCCTGAGAAAGCAAGGAACAATCTTTTTTTTCTTTTATTTTTTAAAATTTATTCAAGTTACATCCCATTGAAGCACCCTCTCTCCTCCCCACCCTATCCCACCCTCTTCCTCCCTCTCCCCTTTCCTTCTCCTTGGATGAGAGGAGCCACCCACATGACGACCCACCTGGGTTCATCAAGTTCCATGAGGACTAACAGCTTCCTTTTGCCCTGAGACCCAACAAGGCAGCCCAGCTAGAGTAAGGTGTCCCACTAGCAGGCAACAGAGTCCATGTCAGAGACAGCTTCCCCCCCCCCCCCCCCCGCCATGAAGATCATGCTGCCTATCATCTATGTATGTGTAGGGGTCTAGGTCTAGCCTATATATGCTTTTTTTGGTTGGTGTTTCAGTCTCTGTAAACCTCTAGGGGCCTAGGTTGGTTGGTTCTGTTGGTCTTCATGTGGTGTTCTTGTCCCCTCCAGATCCCTCTATTCTCCTCTCTCTCTCTCTCTCTCTCTCTCTCTCTCTCTCTCTCTCTCTCTCTCTCTCTCT
>CAJQZJ010032137.1:4005731-4022962 GCA_907164525.1 Lophiomys imhausi | reverse complement strand
TCTCTCTCTCTCTCTCTCTCTCTCTCTCTCTCTCTCTCTCTCTCTCTTGGTTTTTCAAGACAGGGTTTCTCTGTGTGACCCTGGCTGTCCCAGACTTAACTTTGTAGACCAGGCTGGCCTTGAACTCACAGAGATCCACCTGCCTCTGCCTCCTGAGTGCTGGGGTTAAAGGCGTGCGCCACTACACATGACTCCCAGAGCTCCACCTAATGTTTAGCTGTATGTCTCAGCATCTATTTCAATCTGTTGCTGGGTGTGGTCTCTCATAGGATAGTTATGCTAGGTTCCTATCTCTTTGGGTCTGTGGGTTGTAGGATGGTTATCCTGTACTATATGACTAATGGCCATGTACATCTTTCTGGGTCTGGGTTAGATCACTCAGGATGAACTTTTCTAGTTCCATCCAATTTGGTTGCATATTGCACGATTTCCTTGTTTTTGATAAATGAGTGGTATTCCATTGTGCAAATGTACCACATGTTTTTTTTGTTTTGTTTTTGTTTGGTTGGTTGTTTTGTTTTTTTGTTTTTTTGGGTTTTTTCCCATTCTTTGGTTGAAGGACATCTAGGTTCTTTCCACTTTCTGAATATTATGAATAAAGCTGCTATGAACATAATTGAGCCATTGTACTTGTGGTTTGGTGGAGAATCGTTCAGGCATATACCCAAGAGTGGAATGACTAAGGACTTGAGGTAGAACTATTGCCAATTTTCTGAGATACCACCAGATTGGTTTCTTTTTTTCCTTTAAAATTCTTAATATATTGCACAAAATTTACTACTAATAAAAAGCTGTGTATGCACTGTCGTGGTCAACAGTAGTTTTCTTGGATAGCGATACATAGAAGCATAAGAAAATCCACAAACAGCCTCATAGAGACTCATTCATCTTTTGGTCTGAGTGAACAGATATTAAGCATATAAGGCAGAGTGATACTGAAAATTTATTTTCCTCACCTGTTTTGGTAGGTATCCACTCAACTCCTAACTCATCAAGTTGGTGATTCAACTGTTTTCCTACTATTTATTCTACAATAAGTCATTAAAACATTTTTATGTGCTGGGTACTATTGGATGTATTTCATGAGTTTTATTGTATTTTATAATATCAGCACCTTAAGAATAGATTTTAGTTTACCCCATTGTGTAGGTGAGAAAATGAAAGCACATGAAGATTTACTAGTTTCCTTTATGGGACAGCTTGCAAGTAGGAATCCAGGTTGCCCTCCCAAATCCCTGGTTCCACAGACCTTGCCAGGCAGGGTTTCTAGCATACTTCTCCCTAATTTTTCTATCTTCATTCTGTGACTTAAGTTATTAGTATTCTAATATCTGATTCCACCACAATCTCCTGTTCTCTCTTTTATGTCATCCTACCTCATAGGTCATTGAACAGTGCATATATTGTTCTGTTTGAATGAAGGACTAAATGGTCTCCATTTGGTAAACCAAAAGGTATACATAAGGTAAAATATAATCGCTAAAAATGCTCTAAAGAGTATACACAATGTCATAATTCTTCTTCTGAGAAGGAACTGTAAATGACATCTCACTTTTAGTCATTTTGATAGTGGATTTTAATATTTAAGCTATGTTTTTGAAGGATTATTAGTTAAATGTTATCTACAAAGCTCTTAACGTGCTTCAAGTTGTAGAGCTAAAATCCTACATGTCCATAGTCATTGCTTGAACTATTGTCTAGACACATCCTTAAAGATATGTAAGAATTCTTCAGATATGTTTATAGTTATAACACCATTTAATATAAAAATACACTTAAATTTTATCACATTGAATCGTGAGCTGGTAATATAAAATAAACAATGCTTTATGAATATCTGTAGTTATACTTTCAACTTTTCTTCTAATTAGCTGGGAAACCTTGGACAAATTCCAAATCTGTGAACATGTTGCAATAGAAAATATTTCCTCATCATAAAAACAGGATTTTGTTACCTGTAAGATGCTTCCCAAATCTGCATCCTGACTCTTGATTTTATGTGTACATCATGCTCCTTTATTAGCAGATATCATGAAGACAATCCATTGCCCCTGATCTGTCATAAAGACCATTAATGATTTTTGTGACACCAAAGGAAGGTTGAACTATTTCAGATTTTAACTATTAAAAACACACTGAAACCAAACGTAAAAATACTTCAAAGTAAAATATTGTTACCCACAATAGCAACAGTAAATATTGTTCAGTTCTGTGAGCAGTACATTCCTGCCTTTGTCAGTCTAAATTGCTAGATATGGCTTACTGAAACAGCATAGTTCCTTTCTAATATAGTACCAGTTCAAATGGCTGTCCTATTTCAACCACACTACTCATGGTATATACATTAAGATTAGGCAATCAATTTTTATTATTATTTAAGGATTGATAAAAGGACACAGAATGCAGAAGACCCATTATGATTAATCTGATTGTCAGTAATTTTGTTACCTAATGATGATGTGATTCATTGTTTCACCTGGAAATAGTAGGGATTATCCTATAGGTTGTTTGCAGGGATAGACTGTAGTAATGTCCTTCAAGCATTTGGCTCCATCCTTCCGATAACAAGAATTCAATAGGTAGCATCCTTCAAAGACAGAACCCTTAAGATTATTTCAGGGAAATTACCAAGTTTTGATTTCCTCATGAAATATATAAACATGCACACCATAGGACTTAGAAAATTTACTTCTAAGCAGTTACTCAAGAAAAATGAAAATAACCCCCACACATAGTATATATATTGATTGTTGTAATAACTTCTAAAGCTGAAGTAAAATGTCAGAAGCTGGTGAATAGGTATTCACATTGCGGTTCTCAGTATGACATTGGTCATTGACTTTGAAGGAATGAACAACTAATACATGAAAAAATGTCGATTCATCTTAAAGTGTATTAAATAAAATCAGAGTTAATGGCCATATTTCTTTTACATAATGTTCAAAATCAGGCAAAGCCATAAAGACAGAGGGTTTGTGTTAAAAGAGCTTAGGGACTGCATTGGTAGGCAATGGCATGTTTGGAGATCATAGGAATGTAGATATCGGACAGCATTTGGAAAGCTGAAGAGGAGACTGCCTCAAGTTCGAGACCTGAGCTGCACAGTTTGTTCCAGGATGGTCTAACCCATAGAGTTCTTACTCTATCTCAAATGATAAAAATACAGATAATAGATTTGAAAACATTGAGTTTCATTTCTGGAAATCATAACTCTATAAGCCTAATTTAAAAAAATCTGTGTGTATACTTATTAGATGTTACATATATGTTTCACTTTCATGATATTTTACCTAAAAATAAGGTCGAAAAGATACAAAAACTATAAACTTAAAACATGTCTATGAGGATATAACTCTACAGTAAAGTAGAAAGCATTTTTAACATAGAAATGAGAGTTTATTTTGAATGTTTTTTCATAATTTGGGAATATCCCACCTGTAGTTATGAAAAACAAGAAGATGAAAGCAATTATTCAAATATCTTAAATTTAATTACAGAGTGATTCTGTTAGAATTTCTCAGCCCAGATAGAAAACAATCTAATATCATGTACCTAAACTTACATGCAAATATCCAGGCTGTTGTATGCTTTTATAATTTTCCATTATTAAAAGAGAAAATTGCATTATCTAGTGTTCATTTTCATTACACTAATTAATTTTCCCACAATTGGGTTTTTATTATTTTCTTATTTACTGCATTCTTATGCAAGAAACTAATTCCACTGAAATCATATGCATTAAGCAAAATGCTGAAACCCTGCCTCCACACTTCAAATTATTTTTTGATTATTTTTTTAATGTTTATTACTTCAAGTTACATCCCCATCACAGCCCTCTCCCTCCACCCCTCCCAGCCCCACCCTCCTACCCTCTCACCCTTCCCCCAGAATGCATAATTCTTTTTTTCAGTCCAACAAATGGTTCTTTCTCTTATAACAATAAATACAGTACAAAACAACTGAAATAAATAGGCCACAATTCTGAGAGTTATATGGCTTAGCATACCTTCCCAATGTCCAGTCCATATGTATTTGGCCCCTGACTTTAACATTCTACTATCTATCTCCATGAGTTTAAAGTTCTCTATCTAACTCAGCTTTCATACTAACTTGCACCACAATTTTAAAAACATCTTCTTAGATCTGGAATGTCCTCTTGACAGTATAGTGTTCAAGGTTTGAAACAATTGCATGTTATCTGTCAAAGACCACTTAAACCGAAAGACAATATTTTCATTAAAATTGAACTTCGAGTAAACAATACTAAAATTTGATGTGCTAGTACCTTTTTTTAAAAACAGTATTAAAATCTTTTTGCCATTTCTTAAAACTCGTGGAGATGGTAGTGAGAACATGGGGAGTTATTTTTAAATGATAACTTTGAGCCTACAGAAAATAAAATATAGGTAACAATTCACTGCAAAAAGCTAGGAGAAAGTACCTTAAAAGTGTATGCCACAAAAGAATGATAAAATTGTAAGATATAGAAAAGTTTAGCTTGCACCAAAGTATCACACACTGTATCCATGCATGAAAATGCCACAGTTCCCATTAATGTATGTAATTAATATGCTTTATCAGTTAGAGTAAACTCCTTATAAAATTGTGTAGACTCAATTGACTATGCTTCAAGATAATATCCTTGAGCAAAGTCTCTCTAGAAATGAAAACTGGTTTCACTCTACTTTTAGAAAAAAAAGTTCCCTTGCAGAAATGGATTGAAAGGGTTAACTTATATCTGTAAGAATCAGGTCATAGTTTTGTGTATCAAAGATGGTTTGACAACAGACTTAAATTTTTCTTAGTTTTACTGTTAATATAGTTAAAAGAAAATCCAGTGAGATCAGGCACTAGAGCCACATTAAATTTCTATGTGAAATGTCGATTGTTCTTATCTCTGCTCTAGATACCTCTCTGAACCCATGTTCCCCATTCTGAATTCTATTTATAAAGTTAAACATTGCAGAAAGGCATACCCTGATAATACAGATAAAATAAGGTTGAAGTTTAGTAACTAGCAAAGTTAGTATGCTTACTACATTTGTGTCTTTAGTATTCCTGTTACAAATATATTTGGACTATTTTGTGGGAAATTGGGACTGCTAAAAAAATATGGCTAGAATTTTAAACTATCAAAAAGGTTTAACTAATATTCATACTTCATCTTGTGTTTTAACATACCAAAACTAATAATGAATTTTAAAATAATTACTTGCAGGCAAAATTATTATCAATGCAGCAAGCCAAAGAAACTGCAGTTGAACAGTACAAAAGGCTGGAAGAAGAAATACAGACATTACGAGTTTACTACAGGTAAAACATTTTATACTTCAAGTAAATTTTATTTGAGTAACTCCTTTACCTCTTATTGTAATTATGTATAAAGAAATTCCTCAATCAAATTAAACTCTGAGGATTTAAAGCATTTTTATATTTTTGAAATATCTAAAATATTATTTTAACCTTTTATTCCTACATTTGGTCAAATTTAACCTTATACCATTAAAATTTACAGAACTCATTTACATAACCAGTTGTCTAAGTGAAGCTTGAAGTTGAAGTAGTTGCTCATCTAAGTACCACCTCTAAAATTATATATGCTTGTATACACAATATTACACACACATATATATGTATATATATATCATGAACTTTCACTTTTTATAATATACTATGAGAAATTTCTAAGGAAATGCCACCAAAGATATTTAACAAAATTATTCCCCTTTTATTATAGAACCAGTTATAAAAATAAATTCAGTAGTTCAAAATTGGCATTTTCTCTTAAAAAGAAGTATTACAGGATGTAGAGTACATACTGCATACTGTATAATAAGGATAAATAAATTTTTATGTTTTCTTTCAGGTTTCTATGAGGTATATGAGAGATGTATTTTGGGTTACATGACTAGATAGTTATAGTCTCACAGTTAAATTTTAAGTTGCTTAGGAATTAAAAGGATGTTCTAGGTCATAGAAGATGTCTTTAGGTTGGTAATGCAAGTTAGGATGGAAAATGATTAACGTATAGAACTTTAAACTCATGGAGATATTTAATAGAATATTAATATCAGTTGCCAAATATGTATCAACTGGACATTGGAAAAGTATGTTGTACCTTATAATTTTCATAATTTTGGCCTAATCAAAAAAAAAAAGAATCATGAGTTCTGGGAGAAGGGAGATATGGTGGGAGGATAGGGACAGGAGGGGTGGAGGGAGAGGACTGTGACGGAGATGTGACTTGAAGTAATAAATAAACATTAAAAAAAAATTGTGTTTTCATGGTGGACCATGGTCAAAGAAATTGTTTAATATACCATAGCCTGTATGGTTCTTGAACATCAAGTCTAAAACTGCCTTAAGTCTGAACTGTGACAAGCCAAGGATGGATTAAGCTTTAATTGGAGTTTTCTCAGACTAATATAGTTAACCGCCTAATATTGTAATTAAATCAAAATAAATTTTAATTAATTGCAATTATGAAAGTATTATATCAAGATATATGTATGCACTTCATTACTAATCCATTAAATAGTAACAAACCTAGAAATGCATATATTAATAACTTCAATTTCTTATTAGTGATGTTTATGAATGCTATTTGGGTGAAAATTGCAAATGCTATGGAATAATAATACCAGTCATTTCTGTCAGCACAGATTTATCATGTGCTGTGTTTGTTACCTGTATTCAGTATTGTAGGAGACATTGTACCTCCATGAGAATTCTTTTTTTTTTTTTAAATTTATTTTTTATTTCTTCAAGTTACATCTCAATTGAAATCCCCTCCCTACCCCGCCTCCAGTCCCACCCTCCCACCCTCTTCCACCTCAACCCACCCATCCCCTTCCTTTTTTTTTTAAGTTTAAGATATATCTTTTCCCCCCAACAGCTCCCCCTTTCAGTCCAACAAATGGCTCTTACTCTTATAATAATAAATACAATACAAAACAACAGAGGTAATTAGGCCAAAATTATGAGAGTTATATGGCTTGGCATACAATCCCAATGTCCAGTCTATATGTATTTGGCACCTGACTTCAACATTCTACTGTCGACCTATCTCCATGAGTTTAAAGTTCTATATCCAACTCAACTTTCATCACAATTTAAAAAGCATCTTCTTAGAACACCCTCTTGATTCCCAAACAACTCAAAATTTAACTATGAGACTCTAGCTATCTATTCTTCAACCACCTCAGAGACCTGAGAGGGACAAATATATCTGATTATATAGGAAGTGCAGGGCTGCAGCTTCCCAAACTAAGAAATGACATACCAGTGGCTGCCTGGACAGCTCCCATTTTCTCTCCATACATTACAGCATCAATCTTCAGTCATTTGACCCCATTTCTCTGACAGACATTGATTGTAGAGCAGGGGTTATGAAGGACTCGCCTACCCTGTCTTGGCAGAGCTAGGCTGTCGACTTACCTGCTTCCAAGTTTTGTCCTTTTTGGACAGCAGTCTGTCTACAGTTGAAGCAAGGGGTTTTTCCTACCCTGTCTTGGCAGAGTTAGGCTGTCGACTTCCCCGCTACCAAGTTTTGTCCTTTTTGGACAGCAGTCTGTCTGCAGTTGGTGCAAGGGGTTTTTTCATGCCAAGAGAAAGGCTTGCCACCAATTCAACCATCTTACAGTGGAGATTCTTCGATGCTTATCCTCTACTTGGAGTAGAATAGGGTTGCCGTCAGGTGCTGATATGTCTTGATATAAAAAAAAAATCTTGATTTAAGATAACATCTTTGAATGCCATATTCTGCAGGTCTCAAGGGGTTTTTGAAGATGCCCTATCCATCTTTTGTATTTAGATAAGCAAATGTTGCTTGTCTCTTAGCAACTTGATTACTGGGTAGTTTAGAGAATATCTGTGATAGACTGTCATAGTAGCCAACAAAGAGACATGTTTGCATGACTAGGAGTTTGTTTTAACTATCCTAGACCGTTTTAGACGGTTGGTATCAAGAGGTCAGAGCTTCACATTTTATTTTTAAGTATCTCTAGGTATGATACCATTGGGAAGCATTACCTTTAAATTTGTATCAATATACAAAGATCTATTCAATTGTGGTTAAATATACTCTTAATTATGTATCAATATACCAAGATCAATGCCTATGTAGCCCAATATAATCTTAATATTACGTCCATATGCAAGGGTCAATACCATTGTGGCCAACTATAATCTTAATTTTGTATCAATATACAAAGATCAATACCGATGTAATCCAATACAATCTTATTTTTGCGCAATAAACAATGGTCAATACCACTTTAGCCAAATAAACTACTAATTTTGTATCAATATACAAAGGTATAAGGGCATATTCAATAATCTGCCCCTTCTTCTTGGACCTTCCTGTGCTATGTCTATATCTCATTTTTCTCAAGCCTATGCACTCCTACATAGGAGAGGAAGAAGGATACAGAAAAGGAAAAGTAGGAATTCGCTGGGGCTAACCTCCAAAACCCATTAAGACAGGACCATTTATCACCTTGTAGTCTCTTACCCTACATAACAGAGTTTTCAGTTATCCTTCAAATAACCAAAAAGATGGGCGGAGAAACACCCTCCCCACCCTCTGGGCATGGGACGTCGCTCTCTTAAAGTGACTTCCTGCTGATTTGGGTCGTAGTAGACCTGTTTGGGGCCCCAACCCAAATGGGAAACATGATTAAAAATGTTAATACAATCCTTTTATGTTCAGTCCTTCTGTTCTCAGCTGTTTAGATGACCTAAGGGGTTTGTAGGCAGAAGCTGATCTTGCAGGCTTCACTGAGGTTCCGGCTGGGGCATTGTGTAGAGCTGAACGGTCCCAGCGACACTGGATTGCAGTGGTGGTTGCAGGCCCCCGATGGAGACAGCTATTGAGGAAGTCTGCCAGGCAGAATCAACTGGGTCACTCATCCTCCTTGGTGCCTGATTCTGCTCTCTGCTGAGGATTCCGCTGTCCGCTGTCCCCGGGCTCCCCTAATGGACACTTCGATTCTCCTGGAACGATAAGAACAGAGCCCTGCCCCAATCCCAACCCTAGGACAATTGCCCTCTTTTTTTTTTTTCCTGGGGGGGGGATGGGGGGGCTAGGTAGTACTTCTCCTGAAGCAAATTTGGCCTTCTGACAACATACAAAGCGTTATCTTTCAATCCGGGTTAAAGTAGAAATCATTCTGTCACCTTGGAGTTAAACCAGCTCTAGTGTATATATTTTGAGATCCCAAAGGACAATCTGCCTGCATCAAGAAGGCCTTTTGTAAGTAGCCTCCAAACCTAGGTCCCTCCGAATCCCATGTGTGTGTCTCTGAACTCTAATTATTGGGAACAGGGACCTGTGTTTCTCATCTGAAGGGATCAAAGATGTGTTCCACCACTCCTGGATCGAAGTCTTTCTCTATTTAGAGTTTACCCTGCATCAGGCTGACCCTGAGCTCCGGGATCTGCCTCTTTCTGTCTCCAGTGTGCTGGGAGCTGGGACCAAGGGTGTACTCTTCTTGAATGGTGGGACCAAGAGTATGCACCCTCACCACCCCGCTCCGTATGACTCCAGAGTACAAAAGACCACCAACTCTAAGGTGCACCCCCCCGGTCTCCGCTGAAGTCAAAGGCATGGGCCAATACCACAATTCTCTTGTATTTTACCTTAGCTCCACGTCTTCTCTACACCTGGAGGTCTGCAAATCCAGGCCGAATGGCTGTATCCTCTGTTCCATTCACAGTGTTTCAGCCCTGACCCCTGCCTTTTTTTTTTTTTTCTAGTTAATAAATTTATTTGTTTGTTGCTTCAGGTTACATCCTTATCATATTGTCCTCTTTTCCCGCTTCCCAGCCCCACCCTCCCATGCTCTACCCCCTGACCCTTCCATCTTGTTCCTCTGTGGTGCAGTGTCCCTGCCTAACAGTCTCTCACCACAGATCAGGAGTCATATGAGGGCCAAGCGCCTCTTCATTCACCAGGGGCCTAAGAGGCAGTACTGCCAGTGACTGGTGTCTCATTGCTACTGGGGGAATACTAAAAAAAAAGACCAACAAACACACAAACCCACAAAAACAAAGAATATCAACAAAAAAAGAGAGGAAAAAGAGAAGGGAAAAGGAAAGAGAAAAAAAGAAAAAAAGAAGGAAAAAGAAAAAGATAAAAAGAAAATTATGTCCTTGTTCCTTTTGATGTGTTGGTTGTAGTACAGATATCCTGTACGAAATAGTTAAAATCCTACTATAAGTGAATAGATGCCATGTGCATCCTTCTGAGACTGGGTTAGCTCACTCAGGATGAGCTCCTCTAGATCCATCCATTTGGCTGCAAATTGCATGATTTCATTGTTTCTTATAGCTGAGTAATATTCCATTGTATAGATGTACCACAATTTTTTAATCCATTCTTCAGTTGAGGGACATCTGGGTTGTTTCCACTTTCTAGCTATTACAAATAAGGCTGCTATGAACATAGATGAGGAGACTTCCCTATGTCTCCGTGAGAGGTCCTTTGGGTGTATACCCAGAAGTGGTATGGCTGGGTCTTGAGGCAAGGTTATTCCTAGATTTCTAAGATATCGCCAGACAGACCTCCATAGTGGTTGCACAAGCCTGCACTCCCACCAGCAATGGAGTAGGGTACCCCTTTCTCCACACCCTCGCCAGCATGCACTATCATTTGAGCTCTTTATTTTAGCCATTCTAACAGGTGTTAAGTGGAATCTCAGGGTAGTCTTGAGTTGCATTTCTCTGATGATTAAGGATGTTGAACATTTCTTCAAGTGTCTCTCAGCCCTTAGGGATTCCTCCTTTGTGAATTCTCTATTTAGCTCCATCTCCCATTTTTTGATTGGATTATTTGGTTTCTTGGCATTTAGTTTCTTGAGTTCTTTGTAGATTTTAGATAATAGCCCTCTATCAGATGTGGGGTTGGTGAAGATTTTCTCCCAGTCTGTTGGTTGCCGTTTTGTTCGAATGACAGTATCCTTTGCTTTACAGAAACTTTTCAGTTTCATGAGGTCCCATTTATTGATTGTTGATCTCAGGTCCTGAGCTGTTGGTGTTCTGTTCAGGAAGTTGTCACCTGTGCCAATGAGTTCGAGGGTTTCTCCTACTTTTTCTTCTAGTATCTTTAGTGTGGCTGGCCTTATGTTAAGGTCTTTGATCCACTTGGAATTAAGTTTTGTACAAGGTGATAGGTATGGGTCTAATTTCATTCTTTTGCAAGTGGACATCCAGTTGGACCAGCACCATTTGTTGAAGATGCTGTCCTTCTTCCATTGTGCGTTTTTGGCTTCTTTGTCAAAGATTAGTTGGCCATAGGTGTGTGGATCCATGTTTGGGTCTTCAATTCGATTCCATTGATCCACTGGTCTGTTTCTATACCAGTACCATGCTGTTTTTATTACTGTTGCTCTGTAGTACAGCTTGAAGTCTGGGATGGTGATACCTCCAGATGTTTTTTCATTGGACAGGATTGATTTAGCTATTCTGGGCTTTTTGTTGTTCCATATGAAGTTGAGACTAGCTTTTTCCAGGTCTATAAAGAATTGTGTTGGTATTTTGATAGGAATTGCATTGAATCTATATATTGCTTTTGGTAGGATAGCCATTTTTATTATGTTGATCTTACCTATCCATGAACATGGGAGATCTTTCCATCTTCTAAAGGCCTCTTCCATTTCTTTCTTCAGGGGCTTGAAGTTCTTGTTATATAGGTCCTTTACATGCTTGGTTAGAGTTACCCCCAGGTATTTTAAGTTGTTTGTGGCTATTGTGAAGGGGGTTGTTTCCCTTATTTCTTTCTCGGTATATTTGTTTGTTGTATAAAGAAGGGCTTCTGATTTTTTTGAGTTAATTTTGTATCCAGCCACCTTGCTGAAGTTGTTTATCAGCTGTAAGAATTCTTTGGTGGAATTTTTGGGGTCGCTTATGTATACTAACATATCATCTGCGAATAGGGAAAATTTGACTTCTTCATTTCCAATTTTTATCCCTTTGATCTCCTTTAGTTGTCTTATTGCTCTAGCAAGGACTTCAAGTACTATATTGAAGAGATATGGTGAAAGTGGACATCCTTGTCTTGTCCCTGACTTTAGAGGAAATGCTTCAAGTTTCTCTCCATTTAATTTGATGTTGGCTACTGGCTTGCTGTATATTGCCTTTATTATTTCTAGGTATGGTCCTTGTATGCCCGTTCTCTCCAGAACTTTTAGCATGAAGGGGTGTTGGATTTTGTCAAATGCTTTTTTCTGCATCTAGCGAGATTATCATGTGGTTTTTTTCTTTCATCTTGTTTATGTGGTGAATTACATTGATAGACTTTCGTATATTGAACCATCCCTGCATTCCAGGGATGAAGCCTACTTGATCATGGTGTATGATACTTTTGATGTGTTCTTGAATTCGGTTTGCTAGTATTTTATTTAGTATTTTTGCATCAATGTTCATGAGGGAGATTGGTCTGAAGTTCTCTTTCTTTGTTGGGTCTTTGTGTGGTTTAGGAATCAGAATGACAGTGGCCTCATAGAATGAGTTTGGCAGTGATCTTTCTGTTTCTATGTGGTGGAAGAGTTTGAAAAGTAATGGTGTTAGTTCCTCTTTGAAGGTCCGGTAGAATTCCGTGCTAAAGCCGTCTGGCCCTGGGCTTTTTTTGGTTGGGAGATTATTAATGACTGTTTCTATTTCCTTAGGTGTTATTGGGCTGTTTAAGCTGTTAATCTGATTTTGATTTAGTTTTGGTAGGTGGAATTTATCGAGGAAATTGTCCATTTCGCTTAGGTTTTCAAATTTAGTGGAATATAGATTTTTAAAGTAATGTCCGAATATTTTCTGGATCTCCTCAATGTCTGTTGTTATTTCTCCCTTTTCATTTCTGATTTTGTTGATTTGTGTTCTTTCCCTTTGCCTTTTAGTTAATTTGGCTAGGGGTTTGTCTATTTTGTTGATTTTCTCGAAGAACCAACTCTTGGTTTCATTGATTCTTTGTATAGTTCTTTTTGATTCTAAGTTGTTGATTTCAGCTCTAAGTTTGATGATTTCCTGTCTTCTGCTCATCTTGGGAGTGTTTGTTTCTTTTTTTTCCAATTCACCCAGCTTAGCTGTTAGTTCACTAATATGAGCTGTCACAATTTTCTTTTTGAAAGCACTTAGTGCTATGAACTTTCCTCGTAGCACAGCTTTCAATGTATCCCATAGGTTTGGGTATGTTGTGTCTTCATTGTCGTTGGATTTTAAGAAGTCTTTGATTTCCTTTCTTATTTCTTCCCTGACCCAGTGGTCATCCAGTAAGGAGCTGTTCAATTTCCATGTGTGTGTAGGCTTTCTGTTGATTCTTTTACTGTTGAAGACCAGCTTTATTCCGTGGTGTTCTTATAAGATACAAGGTGTTATTTCAATTTTCTTGTATCTACTGAGACTATCTTTGTGACCAATTATGTGGTCGATTTTGGAGAAGGTTCCGTGGGGTGCTGAGAAAAAGGTGTATTCCTTTGTGTTTGGGTGAAACGTTCTGTAGATATCTGTTAGGTCCATTTGGTTCATGATCTCTGTTAGACTCAATATTTCTCTGTTTGTCTTCTGTCTTGATGATCTGTCCTTTGTTGTGAGTGGGGTGTTGAAGTCTCCCACTACTAATGTGTTGTGATCGACGTGCGCTTTAAGTTTTAGAAGTGTTTCTTTTACGAAAGTAGGTGCCTTTGTATTTGGGGCATAGATGTTCAGTATTGAAATTTCCTCTTGATGAATATTCCCTTTAATGAGTATATAGTGCCCTTCTCTGTCTTTCTTCATTAACTTCAGTTGGAAGTCTGTTTTTTTTGATATTAGGATGGCTACTCCAGCTTGCTTCCTGGGTCCATTTGCTTGGAAAACCTTTTCCCAGCCCTTTACTCTGAGGCAGTGTCTATCTTTTGTAGTTAGATGTGTCTCTTGTATACAGCATAAGGAAGGGTCTTGCTTGCGAATCCACTCTGTAAACCTATGTCTTTTTATTGGGGAATTGAGTCCATTGATGTTGATGGATATTAGTGACCTGGGGTTGTTATTTCCCATTAGTTTGGTATAGGTGGTGGTCCTGTGCCTCTTTTGGTTTAGTTGCTGATGGGTTTTCTATTCCCTTTGTTTTCTTGGGTGGAGTTTTCTTCTCTGGGTTGGGATTTTCCTTCTAGGATTTTCTGTAGGGCTGGGTTTGTGGGTAGATATTGTTTAAATTTAATTTTGTCATGGAATATCTTGTTTTCTCCATCTATGTTGATAGAGAGTTTTGCTGGGTAAAGTAGTCTGGCTGGGCATCTATGATCTCTTAGGACTTGTAGTATATCTGACCAGGCCCTTCTAGCTTTTATCGTTTCTGGGGAGAAGTCAGGTGTAATTCTGATGGGTCTGCCATTGTATGTGACTTGACCTTTTTCTCTTACAGCTTTTAATATCTTTCTTTGTTCTGTATATTTGGGGTTTCAATTATTATGTGGCGAGAGGAGTTTCTTTTCTGGTCTAATCTGTTTGGTGTTCTGTATGCCTCTTGGATTTTTATTGGCATCTCTTTTTTCAGGTTTGGGAAGTTTTCCTCTATGATTTTGTTGAAGATATTTCCTGGGCCTTGGAGTCGGGAGTCCTCTCTTTCCTCTATACCTATAATTCTTAGGTTCCGTCTTTTCATTGAGTCCTTGATTTCTTGGATGTTGTGGGTGAGAGATTTTTTAGCCTTCTCATTTTCTTTGGATGTTGTACTGATTTCTTCCACTGAATCTTCCATGCCTGAGATCCTGTCTTCCATCTCTTGCATCCTATTGTTGATACTCACATCCGTAGTTCCTGTTCTCTTCCCTTGGTTCTCCACTTCCTCTTTTAACTCTGACTGTGTTTTCTTTATTGTTTCTATTTCTATTTTCATGTCTTGTATGGTTTTGTTCGTTTTGTACATTTCCTTCTCCAGCTTGCTTGTTTTTGTATGAAAATCTTTCATGGCTTTTTCCTTTTCCTGTTCAAGCTCTGTCACCTTGGCTTGGAGCTCTTTAATGGTGTTGTTCCTTGTTTTGATTTGTAGAATTGTGGTTTCTTTGAATTCCTTCATAGATTTAAGTTCTTCTTGCAGGGACTCTATCACTTTCCATACTGCAGAATTGTCAATGTTTTCATGTGGTTCTGTTGGTGTGTGGTCATCCAAATTGGATGAGCTAAGGTGGTTCTGCTTTGTTGGAGTCATAATTCCTTGATTTCTATTTTTTTTTTTTGACCTTTCGCCATTGGATGCATTTAGCTGTCTGTTTTCTGTGCTTGGAACCACAGTGGATGATTTGGTGCAGGGGACGAGTTACTTGGCTATCTGTCGTTGCTTACAGGGGGATTTCAAGGTCACTGTGGTTTTAATGGCCAGAGGCACTGTGATCTGGTGCAGCCTATTCCCAGGTTGTGAATAATGGACCAGGATTGTTTCACTGCTCCCAATTCAGACTTCTCTATGTTGCACTTTGAGTTATCAGCCTGTAATGGTTCTGATAGTATGGGTCTGTTTGCCCAGGCACAGATTCTGTGGGCTTTGTTTGTTGTCCCGGAGGCTGACAGGGTCTGGCTCCACACCTGATATGTCTGGATTTTCCAGGATACAGCTATGGTCCCGATTTCTGGTTTCTCTCTAGTCTTCTCGCCACAGGGCTGGACCCTGTGCCTAATTCCCTTCTTGTCTGCGCCGCCACGGGTCCCGTGGGTACCCCAAGCCCCGGATCCTCCGGCTGCCTGAGTGCACCTCTCGTCCCAGCAGCTCCGCCGTGGGTGCACGGACCCCTGGCCCCACCCACGCCTGTCTCTCTCCCCAGATGACCTGCCGTGGACTGGCGGGGATTTGTCCCTGCCAGCCGTGCTCTCTCCCCAGCTGCGCTATAGTGAATCTGCGAGATTTGGCCCCTCCCGCCTGCTTTTGTGTTCCCAGCTTCCCGCGCTCTCTCGGAACCTCCCGCCCTCCTGCTTCACGAGCCGCTGCGGACCACCCGCTGAGCCCCCTGTTTGTTCCTTGCTAAGGCTTCCACTATCTCGCAACCTTTTCTAAGTGGGTATAAGTTCAACCTGATGTGTGGGGAGCCCAATATGACAGCGCTCTATGGCCAAATGGACCCTGATTCTGCCTGCTGTAAGTTGGGATCGATCTTACCAGGCGCCTCACCAAATGGGAGCTCCCGAATCCCGCGTTTAGTGGCCTCCGTGTCTGTGAGAGATGGGGAGAGCCTTGCCCTGGGACTTTTAACAGTCCCTTGGGAGCTGTGAGTGTTCCAGGGGGGGGTCTAGCCCCTCCGGTTTTTGCACAGTGCCCAATATCTCTGTGTTTTTATGGCTCTTTTTTCCCCGCGTTCAGAATGCGTCAGTGTAGGTCGCCGCCATCTTCGCTCTCCGGCCGAGAATTCTTGAAAACAAAATTATAATATTTTCTCACCAAAAACAAAAACAACAACAACAACAACAAAAACCCTAAGAAACCTTGCCTTGATGAAGTGGTTGGTTATTTTTGTGGATTGAATTGTGTTCCTCCCCAGCCCGAAACTAGGCTGACTTCCATAACTTCTTAATGCGACTTTATGTGAAGTAGTGTCATTACAGTGGGAAACAAGTCAAAATAAGATCATTTGGGTGAGATTTGATACAGCATGACAAGTGCTTTTATAAAAAAAGAGGAAACTTGTACACTGAGTCAGATAGACACTGAGGAAATATATCATGAAAACACACAGGAAGAAGACAGCCATGTAATGGAAATGATGCAAAAGATTCCTGCCAAAATGGCAATATGAAGTTTGTCTGGGAAACTTAACAGCCCACACAGAGAGCATAGCCCACCTGACACCTGATTTCAGACTCCTTGTGTCTATAACTTTCTCTAGTTTTAAACCATCCAGTTTGTAGTATTTTGTTACAACACTTATAGAAAACTATCACACTTGTAAAATGCCACATATGTTTCGGTGGTTAATTTGCTTCTCCAGTTGTAGTCAATGTCTGTAAGTGAGTATACAGTTAGGCAAACTATAATGGTAAAGGAAAACATCTTGCTGTCCTACTTTTTGTTATTCGATTATCGAATGAACATTACAGGGTTTGTATGAATTGCAGAATAAATATTATAGTGTTTGTATGAATTGTAGAATGAATATTATAGTGTTTGTATGAACTGCAGAATGAATATTATAGTATTTGTATGAATTGCAGAATGAACATTACAGGGTTTGTATGAATTGCAGAATGAATATTATAGTGTTTGTATGAATTGC
>CAJQZJ010032137.1:3969803-4005721 GCA_907164525.1 Lophiomys imhausi | reverse complement strand
TATAGTGTTTGTATGAATTGCAGAATGAATATTATAGTGTTTGTATGGTTTTTGAACCATTCTTAATTATAGCTATCTTTAGAATCACTTAATTTAGTTAGTTACTAATAAGCCCAAGTTTAGTCTCCAATAGCCATATCAGCAACTCAGAACTCATAACTCCACTTCCAAAGAATATGACATCCTCTTCTGTCCTCCAGGGTCACCAACACAAGTGTGTATGTGCATATATGTAGCCATACACATGTAAAGAAAGTAAAAGAAGATAAACCTTTTTTTTTAAGAGTCAGCTTAGAATCTACTAAATCTAAGAGTTATGTAACTCTAAACAGTTAACAATTACTGCCTTAAAGATATACTTTCCACATGCCTTTCCCATTGCTACTATTTGCTATTAGTCACACACTGGTCTTGCATAAATGAACCTCACCTTTCGGAAGGAGCCGATGGAACTTACTTCTGTTAGAGTTAGGAAGATATGGAATTTAGAGTCTCTGCAAAACAGGAAGATGTCCAGACAGTGAGTGATAATAGATCTAAAAGATATAAGAACAACTATCAGTAAGGGAATGCCAGACACTAACAGTGGGTGAATATAATCACAGTACGTCGTGTCTAAATATAAACTGTTGAGAACAACAAAGTAATCACAAGGACTCAGCTAGTAATGAATACCATAAACTTGTATGGTTATTGTTAGTGTAACTTTATATAATTGTGTTAGTTTCACACTTTCTGTCTTGTAACCCAGCTATCACCCAAATAATTGAGACTCTACTACATTGTTAAACAGGTTTCACAACACAAAAACTGAGTAGTTATTACTCTACTACATTGTTAAACAGGTTTCACAACACAAAAACTGAGCAGTTATTACTCTATTCTTAACCCCCTAAGGTAATCTGGCTTCCCCCATAGCATAAATCTCAGAGATACTTGCACTTTGTGACTTTCCTGCTTCAGCAGAAATCTCTCCTCTCCTGCCTTTTGCTGAATCTTACTTCCTTCTCTAACTCCTCCTCCACTGGAGGGCAGGAAGCTCAGCCCTATTCTCTCCCCTGCTCAGTGATTGTCTGTAGACTACTTTATTGGCATATCAGGGGACAATTGGGGAGCAGTGTTTACATAACATTGAAACAGGAGGTTCTAACAAGAACTGCAAGGAGATATGGGAGGGGGACAGAAGTTAGCATTTGAGTTACACAATAACATTATCCCTACAGATTATTGCTTATTAATAAGGAATGTAATAAAATCAGCTCTTCTAGATCAGCACAAAAGACAAAATAATTGAAATAATTCAATACCACAAATTTACAAACCTAAAATGATGGGAATTAACGAGACTCAAGGTATTGGTCAAAATATAAATGATAGTCTAAACTAAATGGGTCAGAAAATAAAGTTGAAGGGACATGTATACAGAAAGAGAAAAAAAAAGAAGTATCAAGAAACCATAAATCAACAGGAGAGTACAGCATACGTATCAACGTGCTTACTGTAAAGCCAAAATATAAAAATATCCAATAACAGAGAAATGGGGTCATATTCAGTGGCAAACATATAATCCCCACAATTGGGCGACTGAAACAAGAAGATTGCTGTGAGTTCAAGGCCAGCTTGTACTACAGTGTAAATTCCAGGTGAGCCTATGTAGTATCCTTTTCTTAAAATAAACCAAATAATTAGGGCCCAGTGAATAGAGTAGTTCACTACCAAGCCTGAAAATCTGAAGTCAGTCCCTGGAGCTGATATTGAGCAACGCCAGAGCCAGTTCTCATAAGTTGTCCTCTGACCAGCAAACACATGCGTGCACACACATACACACTCACACACAATAGACATACACACAAACACACACATAGACACACACACTCACAGACACACACACAGACACGCAGACACAGACACACACACGCACACACATACACACAATTAGTGTAAAAAACAAAAGAATAAATGCTACAAGAGGGGTTTATGTCAGAAGTATCAAAAGAAGAAACCTATCCAGTTAATCATTTGCAGAAAAAAATGTGTTGGGAAGTTGATGTAAGAAGATTCAAGGGCCTATCAAAACACAAAAGCTACCAGAAACTTTTATAAAATGCTAAGACAAATGCAAAATGGTGTGGCTACTATAGAAAACAATGTGACAATTCCTCAAAAATCAGACATAGAATTACAGTATGATTAGTAGTTCTACCCCTCAGCGTATACACTAGAGAAGAAAAAAAGGATCCCAGCAGGTATTGTTATGTGTGAACAGCAGCATTATTCTCTTTTTTTTTATTCTTTTTTTCCTTTATTTTTTATTTCTTCAAGTTACATCTCAATTGCAGTCCCCTCCGTATTCCCCCTCCAGTCCCACCCTCAACCCCCATCCTCTTCCCTTTTTTTTTTCTTTTAAGTTTAAGGTATATCTTATTTCCCCCTACAGTTTCTCCTTTCAGTCCAACAAATGGCTCTTTCTCTTATAATAATAAATACAATACAGTACAACAGAGGTAATTAGGCCACAGTTAGGAGGGTTATATGGCTTAACGTACATTCCCAATGACCAGTCCATATGTATTTGGTACCTGACTTTAACATTCTACTATCTAAACATCTCCATGAGTTTAAAGTTCTATATCTGACTCAACATTCATACTAATTGCAACACAATTTTAAAATTATCTTCTTAGATGTATAACACTCTCTTGACTCCTAAACAACTCAAAATTTAATTATGAGACTTTATCTATCTGTTCTTCAATCACCTCAGAGACCTGAGAGGGATAAATATATCTGATTTTATAGGAAGTACAGGGTCTGCAGCTTCCCAAACTAAGAAATGACATACCAGTGGCTGCCTGGACAGTTCCCATTTTCTCTCCATACATTACAGCCTCGCTCTTCAGTCGTTTGGCCCCGCTTCTCTGACAGACATTGATTGTAGAGCAGGGGTTATGAAGGACTTAACTACCCTGTCTTGGCAGAGCTAGGCTGTCGACTTACCTGCTTCCAGGTTTTGTCCTTTTTGGACAGCATTCTGTCTACAGTTGGAGCAAGGGGCTTTTCCTACCAAGAGATAGGCTTGCGACTAATTCAATCATCTCCCACTGGAGATTCTTCGATGCTCATCTTCTACTTGGAGGAGAATAGGGGGTGCTGTCAGGAGTTGATATATCTTGATATAAAAAAAATTTAAAGTTACGAAAACATCTTTGAATGCCATATTCTGAAGATCTCTTGAGGTTTTTGAAGAGGCCCTATCTATCTCTTATATTAGGGTAAGCAGATGTTGCTTGTCTCTTAGCAGGTTTATTTCTGATTAGCTTAGCAAGTAACTATAATAGGCTGTCATAGTACCTAACAGAATGACCGGCTTGCATAACCATTAGTTTGCATTTCTTAATTATCCTAAACAGTTCATGACAGTTAGTAGTAAAAGGCCGAAACATCACATTTCATTTTTTTCTTTACCTCCTAACCCTTCCATCCCATTTCTCAGGGGTGGGGTGTCCTTCATAACAGTCCCTCATCTCAGTTGAGAGATCGTATGAGGGCCAAGAGCCTCTTCATTCATTGGGGATCTATGAAGCTGTACCATCAGTGAAAAGTGTCTCGTTGCCTGGGAGAGAGAACTACTAAACAAACAAATCAATAAGCATACAATAGATAAAAAGGACTAAAAAGTAGAAAAAATATAACTAATATATAAAAATAAATTAAAAATAAAAATTAAAAATAAGAAGTCTATGTCCAAGTTCCCTTTGGTGTGTTAGTTGTAGTATCGATACCTTCTACTATATAGCTAAAATCCTACTATAAGTGAATAGATGCCATATGTGTCCTTCTGAGTCTGGGTTAGTTCACTCAGGATGAGCTTTTCTAGTTCCATCTATTTGGCTGCAAATTGCATAATTTCATTGTTCCTAATAGCTGAATAATATTCCATTGTGTAGATGTACCACAGTTTTTTAACCCATTCTTCGGTTGAGGGACATCTGGGTTGTTTCCAGTTTCTAGCTATTACAAATAAGGCTGCTATAAACATAGATGAGGAAACTTCCTTATGATTCCGTGAAGAGGCATTTGGGTGTATACCCAGAAGTGGTATGGCTGGGTCCTGAGGCAGAGCTATTCCAAGTTTTCTAAGATATCGCCAGACTGACCTCCATAGTGGTTGCACAAGCGTGCACTCCCACCAGCAATGGAGTAGGGTACCCCTTTCTCCACACCCTCGCCAGCATGTGCTGTCATTTGAGTTTTTGATCCTAGCCATTCTGACAGGTGTGAGATGGAATCTCAGAGTCGTCTTGAGTTGCATTTCTCTGATGATTAAGGATGTTGAGCATTTCTTCAAGTGTCTCTCAGCCATTAGGGATTCCTCCTTTGTGAATTCTCTATTTAGCTCTGTCCTCCATTTTTTGATTGGATTGTTTGGTTTCTTGGCATTTAATTTCTTGAGTTCTTTGTAGATTTTGGATATTAGCCCTCTGTCAGATGTGGGGTTGGTGAAGATTTTCTCCCAGTCTGTAGGCTGCCGTTTTGTTCGAATGACAGTGTCCTTTGCCTTACAGAAGCTTTTCAGTTTATTGAGGTCCCATTTATTGATTGTTGATCTCAAGTCCTGAGCTGTTGGTGTTCTGTTCAGGAAGTTGTCACCTGTGCCAATGAGTTCGAGGGTTTCTCCCACTTTATCTTCTAGTAGATTTAGTGTGACCGGCCTTATGTTAAGGTCTTTGATCCACTTGGACTTAAGTTTTGTACAAGGTGGTAAGTATGGGTCTAGCTTCATTCTTTTACAAATGGACATCCAGTTGGACCAGCACCATGTGTTGAAGATGCTGTCCTTCTTCCATTGTGCCGTTTTGGCTTCTTTGTCAAAAATTATGTGGCCATAAGTGTGTGGGTCTATTTCTGGATCTTTAATTCGATTCCATTGATCTACTGGTCTGTTTCTATACCAATACCATGCTGTTTTTATAACTATTGCTCTGTAGTACAGCTTGAAATCTGGGATGGTAATACCTCCAGATGTTTTTTTATTGTACAGGATTGATTTAGCTATTCTGGGGTTTTTGTTGTTCCATATGAAATTGAGACTAGCTCTTTCCAAGTCTATAAAAAATTGTGTTGGTATTTTGATAGGAATTGCATTGAATCTATATATTGCTTTTGGTAGGATGGCCATTTTTATTATGTTGATCCTACCTATCCATGAGCATGGGAGATCTTTCCATCTTCTAAAGGCCTCTTCCATTTCTTTCTTCAAGGGCTTGAAGTTCTTGTTGTACAGGTCCTTTACTTGTTGGTTAGAGTTACCCCCAGGTATTTTATGTTGTTTGTGGCTATTGTGAAGGGGGTTGTTTCCCTTATTTCTTTCTCAGCCCTTTTATTTGTTGTATAAAGAAGGGCTTCTGATTTTTTTGAATTAATTTTGTATCCAGCCACTTTGCTGAAGGTGTTTATCAGCTGTAAGAGTTCTCTGGTGGAATTTTTGGGGTCACTTATGTATACTATCATATCATCTGCAAATAAACCACACAAAGACCCAACAAAGAAAGAGAACTTCAGACCAATCTCCCTCATGAACATAGATGCAAAAATACTTAATAAAATACTAGCAAACCGAATTCAAGAACACATCAAAAGTATCATACACCATGATCAAGTATGCTTCATCCCAGGGATGCAGGGATGGTTCAACATATGAAAATCTATCAACGTCATTCACCATATAAACAAGATGAAAGAAAAAACCACATGATAATCTCGCTAGATGCAGAAAAAGCATTTGACAAAATTCAACACCCCTTCATTCTAAAATTTCTGGAGTGAACGGGCATACAAGGGCCGTATCTAGAAATAATAAAGGCAATATACAGCAGGCCAGTGGCCAACATCAAAATAAATGGTGAGAAACTTGAAGCATGTCCTCTAAACTCAGGGACAAGACAAGGATGTCCACTTTCACCATATCTCTTCAATATAGCACTTGAAGTTCTTGCTAGAGCAATAAGACAACTAAAGGACATCAAGGGGATAAACATCAGAAGCATTATTCTCTTGATAGACACAATCTATGTGTTTCTGTGACAAATAAAGAAACAAAATATGTCAGCACTTGTCTTTCTATGTAGAATAGAATGCTATTCAACTTTGAAGTGAAATGGAATTTTTATATATGCCACACAACATGCATAAACATTAAAACTTTTTGGACTAAGTCAAAATGAAACAAAAGAAAAAATCTGCATCCCAGGAGATGTGGTGCATACCTGTAGTCCCAGCACTTGGGTGGTGTAAAAAAAAAAAAAAAAAAAAAAAGGTTAGGCAATCAAAGTCATCCTCAGCTACATAAAACAAGTGTTGTATGCTGTTTTTTACATAAGATACCCCAAAATAAAATAGGCAAATTCATATAAATCGAAATTAGAACGTACCTTTTGAAAGTATCACTATACTAGAAAAAATATATCAAATGATAAACAACTGGGAAACCAGAAAATATTTAGACTTCAGATTCGAGGTACAAGTCAAGATCTCCATGATGTATTCTATTTACTTCGTGTGCCAGTGTTACAAGCAGCCCCTGAACAATCTGTCAAGATAGCTCAGTCAGTACATGTGTGCTGGGAGAACACAAGAACATTGGCCTATCCATGGAGATGGCATATCATCGAAAGCTTCTAGCAAAGCTAGGATGTCCAGTGAAAGTGCTAACAACTTTATCATGCTTGGTAAAGTTGTCTCCATGGAACACTGACTAGTATCCAGAGAGTGGACCAGTTGCTGACTCCTGAGTATACCAACAATATGTTAAAACATCTGGATCCCCAGGTCACTATTCCAGAACATGATACTTCACAGTCTATCTGGAGATCACCTTACTGATAGGTGAGGATGAGAGGAAGGCTCTGTAGAAAAGGGAACTGCAGGAACCGGAACTGGGGGAGGCGAAGCTAGCCCAGAAGATGCAAGATGTGGAGAGGACTGTGCAGAGCAGCAGTAGATCTCAAGGCAGCCCAGGCAGTATGCTTTCTGGAGAGACAGCGCCAGAAGTACAATGCATCAATGTTGCAATAGCCGGAACTGATTGAGTAACTGGGAGCATAGATATTTACCTTTGGTACATGCAGCTCCAGCTAGAACAAAAGAAGAAGATTAAACAGCTACACAAAAGGCTGTTAGTCATTATCAGTAACTTCATATCAGCTTTGCCTGGGGAAAGGCTGCTTCTCTCCCCACTTGCAGTACAAGTGGACTAGAGTTGCGTAAATATAACTCATTGCTTAGGAAAACCCATCTCTCCTTTAGTCTTTGACTGTGGTTATGTCGAACTGCCACGACTCTGTAAATCTGATCGATAACAGATTTGACCATGTGTTCTATAAGGTCAGTCTGGAGAATGCTCTATGTGAGACATGACTTCTGTCTTGAATTGGTAAGTTTATTAAATATATAGCAATCAAAAGTCAAAGGATAAATAGTGGGTGGAATTGAAGCAGTAGGTAGTTAGCAAAATATCAGATCAGGAATTTCTCACATTCAGCAGTGATGACTGGAATAACCTGGCTGAGAGAGCAATAAAAGTCATATCAGCCAATTGGAGGCTTACAAACATCCACCAGCAATGCTGTGGCAGTCAGCTGGACCTCACAGTTGATTTATCACCATGGATGAGCTTCCCAGAGCTGAGCTTCAGGATTTGTGTTCCCAGCGCAGACACTTTAATACAGGAGACAAGCAGTAATAACCTTTTTTGGAAGTGGTTCACATTCAAGCCGTCCTCAAGGCATGGTGTTTATACTTGTGGGCTGTTTTGCTGTTTACGTTTCTTCCCTCCTACAATCAATAGGCCAGCCTACCCAGGAAAGAGTATTTTAGAGGACTTTTTAGAAGATATGTGGAAAAACTGCTGCAGTCTAGAACAGGAGAGCCCTTCTCAATCTCAATCCCAGAGTCTGTTTTCAACAAGTTTAAACAGCCCTTGACAGTGTTCCTGTATGTACTGTGGATTACACCATACCTTTTCTGAACTTCACACAGCAGTTCAAGGAAAAAGCTGAGAAGGGGGTCAATTTGAAGAAGTCTCACATGCCTCCTGAGTGTACCATTGAATGGACTGTTTCTCAAAAATAATATCAGATTGTAAAACAGAAGTGTGCATGCTTATGATTCAAAACATGATTACACAAAGTTTTAATATATTTTAATGTTTGCCTGAGAAGAGTTGGATTTGATCTCCAGACATGTGTAAGTATGTGAGCACACATACACACATGCACGTATACCCATCCATATATATGTTGTCCATAACAAACCAAAACACTTTTGTCTCCGTTTCCTCTTCTTTACTTCACCTCTATCCAGATATTCAGGGTGACAAATAAAGTACAAGACAATACAATTACCACAACTCCTACCTAGGAAGAGACAAAAAATTGCAGAGAGAAGGGACTGACACTGGTGATGAGGGGGGAAGGGATGATAGGAAGAAAAGTAATGGTTTATAATTTTTTTATGAAAAAAGAACCTTCAAGGGCTACTGGGTGTTCAAGGGAAGAAAATACTTAGTGTTTGTTATATAGTATAAGTCCTTCATCTCTAAGGAACTGTTATTACATCTCTACATTTTTTCATAAAGAATGAAATTAGAATATGGTTTATCAGAGACTAGGGTGGGGAGAATAAGAAAAGGTATAATAGTAATGAGAGTGGTACAATATTGTATATTACTTACTGACAGTGAATCAAACACTTTAAAATTGTTAAAATGGTGACTTTGTTGTTTTACCACAATTTAAAAAAAAATTGTACAGAGAATTTTCTGTAAGGATATTTAGACACTTTTTTTCATTAATTTATTTGTTTATTTTACATCCCAATCTCAACCCCCTCCTTCCTCTCCTCCCTATCCCACCCTCCTACCCTCTTCCCCCCATAACACACCCCCTCCCTGCCCAATACCAACCCACTCTGGCATCAAATTACATCAGGACTAAGTGACTCCTCTTCCACTGAGCAGCAATGCTAGGAAAATGGGATCCAGAGTGAGGCAACAAAGTCCAAGTCAGAGATCATCTCTGCTCCAATTGTTAGCGGATCCACTTGAGGACCAAGCAGCCATCAACTTCATATGGGCCTAGGCTCAGTCCATGCATTTTTTTGGTGGTTCAGTCTCTGTGAGCCACACTGTGTCCGAATTAATTGGGTATGTGGGTCTTCTTATGGTGTCCTTGACTCCTCCATCTTCCTAAAACTTTCCCCTAACTCTTCCACAAGACTTCCTTAGTTTTGCCTAATGTTTGGCTGTGGGTCTCCAACTGTTTCCATTATCTTCTGAATAAAGCCTCTCAAATGGCAGTTATGTTAGGTTCTTGTCCAGTTCCCTCTCTCTATCCACTTCTGGTAGACACTTTCTAAAATTTTAAATGATATAAGGGTAACATCACTAAGATGTACAACTCTGGGGGGGGGGAGAAATTCCTCAAAACATTACAGTCTGATTTAATCTGGTTAATTACACTTAATTAAACCTGAATTTATTAATTTTAATTTTATTTAAGAAAAGCAAATAGTATTTCCTACACACTTAAAGAGATGGTACTTACAAGTCCATATGTGAAATCCAACTGATTCATACAGGAATTTGACTTCTCTTCAAAGCTTCCTATATTATTTAAAAAAAGGAAAAGTTCCATTCTCATGGAATAAAACTAATACTAGTCCTATACTTTCCAGATAGATACATAGCCAGATATATCTCATAAATTATTAATTGTGTCTAGCCAGGTTTAAATAAAAATATCTCTTTAGCTGCTCACAGAGATTTACATTTTCACAAACATATGTACATGTATAAAATGTATGTATACATATTATATATATATATATATATATATATATATATATATGACAATTGATAAAAATGTGTTACAAAACTTTAGAGCCAGAAGTAAGATTGCAACTAAGGAGTGTGTAACACAAAACCAGCTCTGCCTTTAGCTATGTACACCAACACTGAAAAGGAGAAAAGAAAAGAACAGTCATAAGTTTTAGTGCAGGTAGCAATTGTTTATGACTTCTATTATCCTTTTGTTTCTAATTTTACCAATTAGTAATACTTATTTCTTGAGGTTTTTTTTTTAATTATTTGCTTTGGTTAGGTTCAGAGAGGAGAGTTTCTGTAACTATAAACATTTCTTTCTTTGGATAGAAGTATATTTTTGAGATTTTTTTGGAATTTTAGAAAATTTAAATGCTAGGAAGACTAGTCCTTTCTTTCCTTTGATATCGAAAAAGGTGGGGGACAGTAAGGAGAACTGACAGGGATGCTAAACTTAGCACTGTGCTTAGTAGCTGTTCCACATAAAGTTGAGAGCTGGCAAGAGGGAATGATAGATACTAAAGTATCAAAAAACCTCTGTTTGTAAAGTACTTAAAGGTGGTTATTGCTGTGCAAAAATGCTACATCTGTTTGCAAGAACTTAGTTCGCATAAGTCTAAACAGTTTCATCGTGGAAGGATCGTAAACTTGTAGGGACTGGATTTGTCCTTAGTAATGCCTTTCCTGGTTTGTGAACCTGCAGTGCTGCACTCCTCAGCTCAAGAGCCATAATAATAATAGCCTCTTGTGATTTCGGGAAGACCTTTGTTTCACTGCTCACAGATTTTATAGTGCTTCCCTCTATTTCTCTTTAGTTAAAGAAAGTAAAAATTACAACACTTAGAATTTTGGATCCTCCTGTTATCTGTAGGAAGTTAGGATTTAATACGTTTATTTATCATAATATTAACAATATGTTTCAATTTTTTAATTATTTCATTTCTGATTTCATGTATGGTGTTTTAATGTCATTCAGAATATGATAAATACACTTCACAGCAAATGTGGTGATTGGAGTATATTTATTGTATGGTAATATCTTTTAATTCATTAATACATATTTTACATAATTATAGTATTATGTGTTTGTTTCTACATAGTGAAAGTGGACTAAATATGAACCTTACTTAATGGGTTGTGATATACATTTCAAAGTTGTAGAAGTCATAAAGGCAGAAATTATAAAAAATATACTCAGAAAGAAGCTTCCTCCTCTAGCAGATGGGAACAAATACAGAGACCTACAGCCATACTATATGCAGAATGGAATATTCAGCCCTAAATGAGATGCTGGCATCAAATCCCTCCCCTTAGGGCTCAGGGACCCCTGTGGAAGAGGAGGCAGAAAGCATTTTAGAGACAGAGAGGATGAAGGACACCAACGAAAAGAGGTCTTCTAAAGCAACAGGATCCACACACATGAACTCACAGAGACAGAAGTAGCAGGCACAGGACCTTCCCGGGTCTGTACCAGGTGGGGCCCTAGAGCTGTAAGAATAAGTGAACACGTGTCCTCATCCTTAACCCAGAAACTATCTCAATTGATAACCACTTGCAAATGAAAATTTAGTTTTCTCCAAGGGAGTCTCCCTGGGGCAACAAACTGCTCTTGTGGGTAGGCTGGAACTCATCTGTAGACCAGGCTGGTCTACAGATATTATGGAGTAAAATATTACTTTATTTTAATATTTCATCTCTTTTCTTATTTGCTCTTTTTACCTTCTAGGTCCTTTGTGTGTATATTATGGCTTTCAAGTTTATGTTTTTAAGGAATTCCAGAGTGTGTAAATGAGTTTGTCTCCGAGTTTGTATTTGTTTCTTGTGCCTTTTCCTTTTGTTTGATTGTTTTGTCCTATTCCAATGAGTTTGTTTTATTCTGAAAACACACACAAAACCTTAAAACACTACACAATAGAAATGTTAATAGTGTTACTGGTGTGATTTCAAAAGCCTTTTCCATTTTTTTTTTTTTTATAAATACTTTATTTTTTTTTCTTCAAGTTACATCACAGTAACAAACCCCTCCCTATTCCCCCTTCCCAACCCGCCCTTCCATCCTCTTCCCTCCAGAGGTTTCCCCTTTCAGTCCAACAGCTGGTTCCTTCTCTTATAACAGTAAGTATTATACAAAACAATAGATATAATTATGCCACATTTATGAGATTAAATTGGCCCAGTATACCTTCCCAATGTTCAGTTTATACCTATTTGGCCCCTGACTTTAACATTCTACTATCTACCCAACTCCATGAGTTTAAAGGTCTATATGTGACTCAACATTCATACTATCTTGCAACACACTTTTAAGAGTATCTTCTTAGATCTATAACACCCTCTTGATTCCTAAACAGTTCAAAATTTAACTATAAGATTCTATCTGTCTATTCTTCAACCACCTCAGAGACCTGAGAGGGATAAATATATTTGCTTATATAGGAAGTGCAGAGCCTGCAGCTTCCAAAACTAAGAAAGAACATACCAGTAACTGCCTGGACAGTTCCCATTTTCTCTCCATACATTCCAGCATCAATCTTCAGCCTTTGGGTCCTGTTTCTCTGACAGACATTTGTTGTAGAGCAGGGATTATGAAGGACTTACCTACCCTGTCTTGGCAGAGTTAGGCTGTCGACTTCCCTGCTACCAAGTTTTGTCCTTTTTGGACAGCAGTCTGTCTGCAGTTGGTGCAAGGGGTTTTTTCATGCCAAGAAAAAGGCTTGCCACTAAATCAACCATCTTACCGTGGAGGTTCTTCGATGCTTATCTTCTACTTGGAGTAGAATAGGGGGTGCTGTCAGGCGCTGATATGTCTCGATATCAAAAAAAAATCTTGATTTAAGATAACATCTTTGAATGCCATATTCTGCAGATCTCTAGGGGTTTTTGAAGATGCCCTAACCATCTCTTGTATTTAGATAAGCAAATGTTGCTTGTCTCTTAGCAACTTGATTACTGGGTAGTTTAAAGAATATCTGTGATAGACTGTCATAGTAGCTAACAAAGAGACATGTTTGCATGACTAGGAGTATGTTTTAACTATCCTAGACCGTTTTAGACGGTTGGTATCAAGTGGTCAGAGCTTCACACTTTATTTTTAAGTATCTCTAGGTATGATACCATTGGGAAGCATTATCTTTAAATTTGTATCAATATACAAAGATCTATTCAATTGTGGTTAAATATACTCTTAATTATGTATCAATATACCAAGATCAATGCCTATGTAGCCCAATATAATCTTAATATTACGTCCATATGCAAGGGTCAATACCATTGTGGCCAACTATAATCTTAATTTTGTATCAATATACAAAGATCAATACCTATGTAATCCAATACAATCTTATTTTTGCACAATAAACAATGGTCAATACCACTTTAGCCAAATAACCTACTAATTTTGTATCAATATACAAAGGTATAAGGGCATGTTCAATAATCTGCCCCTTCTTCTTGGACCTTCCTGTGCTATGACTATATCTCATTTTTCTCAAGCCCATGCACTCCTACATAGGAGAGGAAGAAGGATACAGAGAAGGAAAAGTAGGAATTCCCTGGGGCTAATCTCCAAAACCCATTAAGACAGGATCATTTATCAGCTTGTAGTCTCTTCCCCTACATAACAGAGTTTTCAGTTAACCTTCAAATAACCAAAAAGAAGGGCGGAGAAACACCCTCCCCCACCCTCTGGGCATGGGACGTCGCTCTCTTAAAGTGACTTCCTGCTGATTTGGGTTGTAGTAGACCTGTTTGGGGCCCCAACCCAAATGGGAAAAATGATTAAAAATGTTAGTACAATCCTTTTATGTTCAGTCCTTCTGTTCTCAGCTGTTTAGATGACCTAAGGGGTTTGTAGGCAGAAGCTGATCTTGCAGGCTTCACTGAGGTTCCGGCCGGGGCATTGTGTAGAGCTGAACGGTCCCAGCGACACTGGATTGCAGTGGTGGTTGCAGGCCCCCGATGGAGACAGCTATTGAGGAAGTCTGCCAGGCAGAATCAACTGGGTCACTCGTCCTCCTTGGTGCCTAATTCTGCTCTCTGCTGAGGATTCCGCTGTCCGCCGTCCCCAGGCTCCCCTAATGGACACTTCGATTCTCCTGGAACAATAAGAACAGAGCCCTGCCCCAATCCCAACCCTAGGACAATTGCCCTCTTTTTTTTTTTCTGGGGGGGGGATGGGGGGGCTAGGTAGTACTTCTCGCCTTTTCCATTTTTAAGGTTTACATTTATGTATATAAGTGTTTGCCTACATGTATATCACCACATGCATGCCTGACACCTGTGAAGCCTAGAACAGGGTGTTGGGTCGCTGGGAACTAGAGGTACAGACAGCTGTGAACTGCTGTGTGGATCCTGGGAACTGTGCCCAGGTCCTCTGCAAGAGCAGTCAGTAATACCACTGAGCCATCTCTCTATCCCAAAACAATTTTTGCAACACAGAACAACTAATGAGTAGAGATATTATTACAGAAATAATTTTACCTTCTGTAACTTTGTATGCAAGAAGGATATGTTTTGCATTATCAATTGGCACAATTTTTGCCTTATAATGCACAGTAAGTTACAAGGCAAAATGTCAATGTTTGTATCTCTCAGTTGGTTTGTTATTGTATACAATGACTCTACCTTCTTTAAGAGGATCTTACAACATGCTTTGTCACTAATAATTGTGCCCACCAAGGGACATGGAACTAATGGAAGAATGGGTTTGCCAATTGTCATGTGTGGATTTCCAATTTTATAAACATTAGTTCCACCAGGTGTGGTGGTGCACACCTTTAATCCCAGCACTCAGGAGTCAGAGGCAGGCAGATCTCTGTGAGTTTGAGGCCAGCCTGGTCTACAGATGAGTTCCAGGACAGCCAGTACTGTTACACAGAGAAACCCTGTCTCAAAAAACAACAAAACAAAAAAAACCCAAAAAATTAGTTCTATCAATTCAAGAAATTTTTATTTGATATTTTGTTAAATCAAGGAACAGTATCTCCTTACACTCGTAATTACCATGTTCTTAGTACCCTAAGTGTCAGTTGATTCCTACACAGGTAATCTTTATCAGTTCTTAAAACTTCATTTGTTCTTTGACAGTTCATTCCACACGCACATGCTCAACACAATGGACAATGGTTAATTTATATATTTTCCTTAGCCCTGTTTTGCTAGATTTTATCCTACAGTCAAAGCCATATCTTCATTCTACCACAGATGGCATGAGAAACTCTGGTGTGGGGTTCCTTACATATCAGCCCCCCTTCAGTTTAGCAGCCATTTGAGCTAAGAGCTTCCTCTTGCACTGGGGGCCTACATGGCAGCTCCACTAGGGCAAAGTGTCCCACTAACAAGTAACAAAGTCTATGTTCCTGTTCTTTTCAGTCTGTTGGTTGTAGAATAGTTATCCTACTATATGGCTAAAATCCATTTATAAGTGAATAGATGTCATGTGCATCTTTCTGGGTCTGGGTTAGCTCACTCAGAATGAGCTTTTCTAGTTCCACCCATTTGGCTGCAAATTGCATGATTTCGTTGTTTCTGATAGCTGAGTAGTATTCCATTGTGTAGATGTACCACAGTTTTTTAATCCATTCATCGGTTGAGGGACATCTGGGTTGCTTCCAGTTTCTAGCTATTACAAATAAAGATATTCTCCCTAGATACTGAAAAAGCATTTGACAAATTCCAACACTCCTGCATGCTAAAAGTCCTGGAGAGAGCAGGCATACAAGGACCATGCCTAGAAATATGATAAAGGAAATATACAGCAAGTCAGTAGCCAACATCAAATTACATGGAGAGAAACTTAAAGTATTTCCTCTAAAATCAGGGGCAAAGCAAGGCTGCCCACTCTCTCCCTGTCTCTTCAACACAGTACTTGAAATTTTAGGTAGAGCAATAAGACAACTAAAGGTGATCAAAAGGATACAAATTGGAAAGGAAGTCAAAGTATCCCCATTGGAAGATGATATGATAGTATACATAAGTGACCCCAAAAATTCCACCAGAGAACTCCTACAACTGATAAGCACCTTCAGCAATGTGGTTGGATACAAAATCAATTTTAAAAAATTGGTAGCCCTTCTTTATACAAAAGATAAATGGACTGAGAAAGGAATCAGGGAAACAACACTCTTCACAATAACCACAAACAATAGAAACTACCTGGGGCTAACTCTAACCAAGCAAGTGAAAGACCTAAATGCACTCTTATCAATAGTTTACAATATGCTTCATCAGTGCAACTAACGCTTTCCAAGTGCAAGATTTTCCCTATGACAGCTATTCTGGGATAATTCAGCTACTTATCTTATTCTCAGTGAGCCTTCACAATACAATTACTGTCACTGACTTTAAATACCAACCCTTCTGCTCATCTTTTTCTGATTTTTTTGTAGAAGTGATTTCATTCTGTCTGGAATTCCTGTGATATTAATTCACAGTGCTTCTCTCAGACTATATGCTTTGTGTCAGAATTTCATGAGTGTGTGTGTGTGTGTGTGTGTGTGTGTGTGTGTGTTAGTTTCCCTACTAGTACTTTTGTTCTATACATTATAGCAAGCCTTCTGTACATATGTGTCAATTAGTTTAACACTAGAAAGCTATAAAATTTTTTGAAAATCAGTTTTTTCTGCACAGAAGTTATCTGCAATGAATATGATAATTCAACTATAAATTTATGAATGACATTATTGAATATAACATGAATCTAGTCCATTCCCAAGCTCAGTTATTAATAGAGATATGGTACATATTAATAAAATAAGTATCACCTACTAACACAGTTTCTCATTTTTCCTGAGCTTACAGTGTTCAGATTTTAAAACCATCCAAAACACTTAATTATTTTTACTTTTCTTGAAATATAGAATTTTAAGAAATCTTAGAAAATAATATTACTCAGTGTTCAGTGTAACACTGTTTACTAAAAGACTAACTAGAATCATTCTCCTGAATGTTTGCTTAGTCTTCACATTGCTAAAAAATATATAAAACGTGTTGCCAAAACAAAATTCTAGAGATCTAACAGTACAAGAAGCTTAGAATTATAGCTTGGCATGTTTGTTAGTGTCCTCCAGAGGAATGAGAAAGCACACCATGCTTATAGGAAGAAAGAGACTTACTGAAAGGAAGTAGTTCAAGCAAGTGGTTTCAGCACAGAATTCTACTGGACTTCCTAACATGGCGGCACCCAGTGAACACAATATCTGAGTGACTGGGAGCCAAAACCTGTCACAGCTGAGTGCTTGGAAGCCACGCTGACTGCAAACATAGTACTTGAGGTTCTAGTTAGAGCAATAAGACAACTAAAGGAGATCAAGGGATACAAATTGGAAAGGAAGAAGTCAAGGTTTCTCTATGTGCTGATAATATGATAGTATACATAAATAACCCCCAAAATTCCACTAGAGAACTCCTACAGCTGATAAACTCCTTCATCAAGGTGGCTGTCTACAAAGTTAATTCTAAAAAACCAGTAGTCCTTCTTTGCATAAAAGATAAGTGAGCAGAGAAAGAAATTAGGGAAACAACACCCTTCACAATAGCCACAAATAATATACCATATGTGCGGGTAACTCTACCAAGCAAGTGAAAGACCTGTACAACAAGAACTTCAAGTCTTTGAAGAAAGAAAATGAAGAAGATATCAAAAGATGGAAAGATCTACTATGCTCATGGATAGGTAGGATTAACATAATAAAACTTGCCATCCTATCAAAAGCAATACACAGATTCAATGAAATTCCTATCAAAGTAACAAAGGTCCCTATAAAGGTTCTTTACAGACCTTGAAAGAACAATTCTCAATTTAATATTGAAAAACAAAAACAAAAACAAAAACCCAGAGAGCTAAATCAATCCTATTATGTACAATAAAAGAATATCTGGAGGTATCACTATCCCTGATTTCAACCTGTACTACAGAGCAATAGTAATAAAATCAGCATGGTACTGGCATAGAAACAGACTGGTTGATCAATAGAATTGAATCAAAGACCAAGAAAGAAATCCTCATACCTAAGGTCACTTAATTTTTGACAAAGAAGCCAAAAACATACACTGAAAAAAGGAAAGCATCCTCAACAAATGGTTCTGGTCTGACTGGATGTCAACATGTACAAGAATGCAAATAGACCACATTTATTACCCTGCACAAAACTTAAGTCCAAGGGGATCAAAGACCTCAACATAAAATCAGACACACTAAATCTATTAGAAGAGAAAGTGGGGAAAGTGGTCACAGGTGATAACATCCTGAACAGAACATCAACAACTCAGGTTCTAAGACAAACAATCAATAAATGGGACCTTATGAAACTGAAAAGCTTCTGTAAGGCAAAGGACACTGTTATTAGAACAAAATGGCAGCCTACAGATTGGGAAAAGATCATCACTAACTCCACATCCAACAGAGGGCTAATATCCAAAATATATAAAAAAACTCAAGAAATTAAACACAAACAAACCAAATAATGCAATCAAAAATGGGGTACTGAACTAAATCGAGAATTCACAAAAGAGGAATCTCTAAAGGCTGAGAGGCACTTGAAATGCTCAACATCACTGGTCATCATGGAAATGCAATTCAAAATGTCTCTGAGATTCCATCTCACATCTGTCAGTATGGCTAAGATCAAACTCTAGAGATTGCACGTGCTGGAGAGAATGTGCAGAAAGAGGAACACTCCTCTATTGCTGGTGGGCATTCAAACTTGTATCACCATTTTGAAAATCTGCAACATCCTAGAATATTGGGAATAGTTCTACCTCAATACCCAGCCATACCGCTCCTGGGCATATATCCAAAAGATGTTCCACCAAACCACAAGGACATCACCTCAACAATGTTCATAGCAGCTTTACTCATAATAACCAGGAGCTGGAAATAGCCCAGATGTCCTTCAACCGAAGAATGGATTTAAAAAAAAAACAAACTGTGATATATTTATGCAGTGAAATACTATTCAGCTATGAGAAACAAGGAAATCATGCAATTTGCCACCAAATGGATGGATCTAGAAAAGCTCACCCTGAGTGATATAATTCAGACCCAGAAAGATACACATGGTATGTGCTCTCTTTTAAGTGGATATTAACCATATAACACAGGACAACCATCCTACAACTCACAGATCCAAATAGACAGGAATCTATCCTATGAAAAACTACAACAACATAACCATTTTACAAACAACTCCACCCAGCAGTCTGTCATGAAGCTTATTGGTTGCTAGTGGAATACTTTCCCCTAGCTTGCTGCCATATCAATCCCCAGTACAAGAGGAAGCTCTTAGCCCTCATGTGACTAATGAACTGAGGGGGTTTGATATGAGGGGCAAACATCATTGAAGAGAAGGAGTGGATGGATTATGGGAAGAGGGAGAGAGGCAGGGTGGGACCTGGAGGGGAGGAGGGAAGGAATTTTGATCAAAATGTAACTTGAAAAAATAATTTAAAGAAAAAGAAAATCTATGATTTTCTCGCATAATATGTTCTGATTACTGTTGAACTCCCCCAATCCTCCCAGTTCCTCCCTACTTCCTCTCATCTGGATCTACCCCCTTTCTGTCTCTCTTTAAAGAGCAAACAGGCTTCTAAGGCATAATAATACAAAACAGTATGATACAATAGGGTAAGATAAGGTAAAACAAAAACTAACACTTTGAAATTGTACAAAACAAACAGAAGAAAAGAGTCCAAGAAAAGTCACAGGAAACAGTAACCCACTCATTCACACACTTGGGAATTCCATAAAAACAATAAACTGGAAGATATAATATATACACAAAAGACCTAGTTTAGACAAGTGCCAGTCCTGTCATGCCGTCTTAGTCTCTGTGAGTTCATATGAACTTTGATTGTGTTGATATAGAGTGCCTTGTTGGTTTTTTTGTTTGTTTGTTTGTTTTTGTTTTTGGTGTCTTCCATCCCCTTTGGCTCTTACATGCTTTCTGCCTCTCCTTCCTTTGGATTCCTTGAACTCTGGGGGAGGTGATTTGATGGAGACATTCCATATATGAATGAGTGTTCCAAGGTCTCTCATTCCCTACACATAGTCTGGCTCTGGGTCTCTGTATTTGTTCGCATCTGCTTCAGGAGGAAGCTTCTCTTTCATTTGGAATCATTTTGTCACTTTTTTTTTTTTTTTAGACCAGTACTATTTAGTTTTATCCTAGGTCCCTAACCTATTTGTCTCTGATTCTTGGCCACCAAGGCAGGCTTGGGTATGGGTTCCATCTTGTGGAGTGAGACATAAGTCAAATCAACCATTGGTTGGTTACTCTTACAAGCTTTGTGTCACCATTGCCCGAGCATGTCTTGCAGACAGGGCACCATTGTAGATCAGAGATTTTGTGGCTAGATTGTGTTTACACTTCACTTTTGGTAGCATGCAGAGTACATTCCTGTATCAAAGATGCTAGAATGTAAGAGTGAAGGTTCTATGTAGGGACCAGCTCAACCTCTACATGTTCAGTGAGTTGTATGGGTGTTGTCTTCAGCAATGGGGGCCTTGTTGTCAGTCTGTGGAGAGCAACCTATAGTTGCTATAGTCTCCAAACAGTTCATCAACTGCAGACTAAGCATACAAATATATGTATCTGGGGAGCATTCCCATTCAAACCACCACTGCAGGGTAATGGAAAGAATATGTGGAGGGCTGGGTAATAAATAATAAGGGCCTTCTGAAAAGCCACATAAAAACTTAGTACTCTAAAAGTTTCCTAATATATAAAACTAATTTAAATGACTTAGCTTATTTACTCACTGGAGAGGGAATACGGTGCCCCAGCTAGACAACTTACGCTACCATTTAAAACCTCTGGAACCAAGAGTAGCTCACATCTTGTTGAACCATTGCCCAAAGAGGTCTCATATCCTCCACCCATGCCTCTAAATATCACACGCTGTTGCCAAGGCCATTGGTTGCCCATCTCAAGCTGACAGCCAGGCTCTGTTGCTGAAGACACCTCTTAGTAATGTCACTGACCATAGAGAAATCAATTAATGTCATTAACCACGGAGAAATCAAGCTGGTGCTCAATTAGAAACTTCAGCCCCTACTCACTAACAGTCACGGTGTTAGAAGGTTCTATACACACTACCATAGTAGGAAAGTAATCATCAGTCTCATCCAGCTAAGAAATCGTCATTCTCCACAGTGACTGAATTATAACTTATTACTAATTCAGTAGTGGCACAAATGTTATAGGCTCAATCAGCCACTTTTTTGTTAGATTTAAGGCCCACTAAGTGAAGTGGAACTCACACCTGACACTGTTAGAGAGGCTAAGAACCTAAGACTACATAGGTCATAAGTTCTGGGGGGAAACCTACTACTATTCTGCTAAATGAGCATAGAAATTAAAGGATTCTAATAGCGTACTGCTATACCTATAGATCAGTGCCTCACTCAACCCTCCCTCATCAGAAAAGCTTGTCGTAGATGGAAGTAAACACAGACCCACAACTAGACTGTATACCTGCAGCTAGTGAGAGACCTTGAAGCACTCAGCACTCAATGGAGTGGTTTTCCCCAAACTCCTCCCCTCGAAGCTTGGGTATCAATTCAAACATGAGACAGACCATTTATAAGGTGCTGAATGATGCCTTGGAAACAGCATTTTCAAGACATAACAGGGCTGATGCACATATGAACTCACAGAGACTAATAGCATGCACAGGAGCTGGAGAAATTCGAGCCAGACATAATCCCAACACAAAAAAGGGGAAGTAGGCACAAAGTTCTATTCATAACCAAGAATCTATTTACAATTGATACCTGCTGGGAAAGGGAAAAACATCTGACCTCCAGTTATCTCTTTAGCCTCACTTCTTTTTTTTTATTTATATAAGTACTTTATTTTTTTTTCTTCAAGTTGCATCTCAGTCACAAACCCTTCCCTATTCCCCCTTCCTGTCCCTCCCTTCCACCCTCTTCCCCCCCAACAGCTTCCCTTTTCAATCCAACAAATGGTTCTTTCTCTTATAACAGTAAATTCTGTACAAAACAGCAGAATTAAATATGCCACATTTATGAGAGTTAAATGGCCCAGTTTACCTTCCCAATGTCCAGTTCATACATATTTGGCCCCTGACTTTAACCTTCTACCTTCTAACCATCTCCATGAGTTTAAAGTTCTATAACTGACTTAGCTTTCATACTAACTTGCATCACTATTATAACCATCTTCTTAGATCTAGAACGCCCTCTTGATTCCTAAACAACTCAAAATTTAGCTATGAGACTCAAGCTGTCTATTCTTCAACCACCTCAGAGAGCTGAGAAGGATAAATATATCTGATTATATAGGAAGTGCAGGGCCTGCAGCTTCCAATACTAAGAAATGACAAACCAGTGACTACCTGGACAGTTCCCATTTTCTCTCCATACATTCCAGCATCAGTCTTCAGCCTTTTGGTCCTGTTTCTCTGACAGACATTTATTGTAGAGCAGGGATTATGAAGGACTAACCTATCCTGTCTTGGCAGAGCTAGGCTGTCGACTTCCCTGCTACCAAGTTTTGTCCTTTTTGAACAGCAGTCTATCTGCAGTTGAAGCAAGGAGTTTTTACATGCCAAGAGATAGGCATGCCACTAATTCAACCATCTCACACTGGAGATTCTTCGATGCTTTTCTTCTACTTGGAGTAGAATATGGGGTGCTGTCAGGAGCTGATATGTCACGATATCAAAAAAAAAATCTTAATTTAAGACCACATCTTTGAATGCCATATTCTGCAGATCTCTTGGGGTTTTTGAAGATGCCCTATCTATCTCGTGTATTTAGATAAGCAAATGTTGCTTGTCTCTTAACAACTTGATTACTGAGTAGCTTAGAGAATATCTGTGATAGACTGTCATAGTAGCTAACAAGGTGACATGCATGTATGACTAGGAGTTTGTTTTTCTTAACTATCCTAAACAGTTTAAGACGGTTGGTATCAAGTGGCCAGAGCTTCACATTTCATTTTTAAGTATCTCTAGGTATGATACCATTAGGAAGCGTTACCTTTAATTTTGTATCAATATACAAAGATCTATTCAAATGTGGCTAAATATACTCTTAATTTTGTATCAATATACAAAGATCAATGCCTATGCGGCCCAATACAATCTTAATATTGCGTCCATATACAAGGGTCAATACCATTGTGGCCAACTATAATCTTAATTTTGTATCAATATACAAATATCAATACCGACGTAGACCAATACAATCTTATTTTTGCAATATAAACAATGGTCAATACCACTTTAGCCAAATATACTACCAATTTTGTATCAGTATACAAAGGTATAAGGGCATATTCAATAATCTGACCCTTCTTCTTGGTCCTTCCTGTGCTATGTCTATGTCTCAATTTTTCTAAAGTCCGTGCATTCCTACATAGGAGATAAAGAAGGATATAGAAAAGGGAAAGAAGGAATACCCTGGGTCTAACCTCTAAAACCCATTAACCAGGACCATTTAACAACTTGTAATCTCTTCCCCTAAATAACAGAGTTTTCAGTTGTCCTTCAAATAACCAAAAGGGGGGGGGGGCGGAGAAACACCCTCCCCACCCTCTGGGTATGGGATGTTGCTCTCTTAAAATGACTTCCTGCTGATTTGGGTCGTAGTAAACCTGTTTGGGGCCCAAACCAAAATGGAAAAATGGTTAAAAATGTTAATACAAACCTTTTATGTTTAATATAATCTTTTATGTTTTTTTTTATTTAAGGTATATCTTTCCCCCCTCCCAACAGCCACCCTTTTAGCCCAATAAAAGGCTCTTTTTCTTATAACAATAAATATAATTTTAAAAATAAGAATAATTAGGCCCTAATTATGAAAATTATAAGGTATAACATACATTCCCAATGTCCAGTCCATACATATTTGGCAACTGATACTAATATTCTATTATCTATCTCAATGAGTTTAAAGTTCTATACCTAAAACTCAGTTTCCATCTTGCATTACCAACTTAAAAACATCTTCTTAGACCTAGAACATCCTTTTAATTCCCAAACAACTTAAAATTTAACTGTGAGACTATAACTATCTAGTCTTCAACCACATCAGAGACCTGAGAAGCATAAATATATCTAGTTATACAGGAAGTGCAGAGCCAGCAGCTTCCAAATCTAAGAAATGACAGACAACCTACTGCCTGGACAGTCCCCAATTTTTCTCAATACATTAGAACATCTATCTTCAGCCTTTTGTCCCAGTATCTCTGAAAGACATTAATTGTAAAGCAGGAATTATGAAGGACTTGCCTACCCTGTCTTGGCAGAAATAGGCTGTCGACTTCCCTGCAAGTTTTGTCCTTTTTGGACAGCATTCTGACTATAGTTGAAGCAAGGAATTTCTCTTGCCCAGTGACAAGCTTGTCACTAATGCAGCCATCTCCAAATGGAGATTCTTTGGTATTCATCATCTACTTGGAGTAGAATGGGGGGTGCTGTCAGGAGCTGATATGTCTCAATATCTTAACTTAAGAAAACATCTCAGATCGGGGCTGGAGAGATGGCTCAGCAGTTAAGAGCACTAGTTGTTCTTCCTACGGACCCAGGTTCAACTCGAAGCACCCACATGGCAGTTCACAGCTGTCTGCAGTTACCAAGCATGGTGCATGCCTTTAATCCCAGCACTAGGAAGGCAGAGGCATGTGGATCTCTGTGAGTTCAAGGCCAGCCTGGCCCACAGAGTAAGTCCAGGATAGCCAGGTATACACAGAGAATCCCTGTCTGAAAAAAACTAAAAAATGCTGATCCAAGATGGCGGCGGCCCGCTCGGACGTATTTTGATGGGGGGGGGCGTCAAAGGGCAGCGGGTGTTGCAGGATGCTGTACAAACAGGTTTGGGAGGCTCGACCCCCCTGGGCCTCACCCAACTACCCAGGGAACACTGGGGGTCCTTGGGCAGGATGCTCCCTCCCACTCTCAGACATGCAGGGAAGATGCTGAATCTGGGAATCGGGATCGCCCCTCCCTCACCAGGAGAGACAGGCCAGGTAAGTTCCAATTTAATACCTAGCAGACAGACTCAGACTCACGCAGAGATAATCTCCAGCCTGCTGGGCACCCCCAGGTCTCACACAACCGATCCGACTATCTGGCAAAAGGTTGTGACCAGTGGAAATGCACTCAGCTCGGCTGCAGAGTGCCATCAGACTGCAGATTGCAACCCACTGCAGTATCCGGGAACTTAGTGGACCCTGACTTCACTTGCTAGTCTCCAGACCGGGCCGTGGGAACGGCAAGGCTATTTGCAAGTGCTATATATCAGACTTTTTTAATAGTACTGGCCTTCTCGGAACCAGAGCTTACGTGTACACAGCTCCACCCCATGGATTAGTTAGGTCTCCACCTAGGAGGCAGGGCTGAATGACTCACCTTACAGGGGTGGAGTAAGGCAATTCGACTCCTACAGCAAAGCGCCCCTGTGGACCCAAGTCCAGAAGACAGCTAGAAATTTCCAAAGGCCAGAGGCCCCAGACCAAAACAACAACAACAACAAAAAAAAAAAAAAAAAAAAAAAAAAAACAGAGGATAATGACTCCAACAAAAGAAAGCAATGTTATTTCATCCAGCCTGGAACACCTCACCACAGCTGAAACACATGAAAACAAGGACAATTCTACATTATGGAAAGTGATAGAGTCCCTTCAAGAAGAACTTAAAACTATGAAGGAATTCAAAGAAGCCACAATTGCACATATGAAAGCGATGGAAAACACCATTAGAGAACTTCAGAACAAGGTAGTCCACCTTGAAAAAGAGAGGACAATGGAAGACTTCCAGGCAAAGTCAAGCAAACTGGAGCAGGAAATGTACAAAACAAATAGAATCACTTAAGAAATTAAAATGGAAATGGAAACAATAAAGAAAACACAGTCAAAGTTAAAAATGGAAATGGAGAATCAAAGGAAGAGAACAGGAATTATGGATTTGAGTACCAAAAATAGGATTCAAGAGATGGAAGACAGGATCTCAGGCATGGAAGATTCGATGGAAGAAATCAATTAAACATCCAAAGAAAATGAGAAAGCTAAAAAATCTCTCACACACAATATCAAAGGAATCAAGGACTCAATGAAAAGACGGAAACTAAGAATTATAGGCATAGAGGAAAGAGAAGACTCCCAACTCCATGGTCCAGGAAATATCTTCAACAAAATCATAGAAGAAATTTCCCAAACCTAAAGAAAGTGATGCCAATAAAAATCCAACAGGCTTACAGAATACCAAACAGATTAGATCAGAAAAAAAAAACTCCTCTCGCCACATAATAATTGAAACTCCAAATGAGAAAACAAAGAAAGGATATTAAAGGCTGTAAGAGAAAAAGGCCAAGTTACATACAATGGCAGACCTATCAGAGTTACACCACTTCTCCTCAGAAACTTTAAAAGCTAGAAGGGCCTGGACAGATGTCCTACATAGGTGCCCAGCCAGACTACTATACCCAGCAAAATTCTCTATCAACATAGATGGAGAAAACAAGATATTCCATGACAAAATCAAATTTAAACAATATCTACCCACAAACCCAGCCGTACAGAAGATCCTAGAAGGAAAATTCCAACCCAGAGAAGATAACTACACCTAAGAAAACAGAGGAAATAGAAACCTCCACAGCAACTAAACAAAAAGAAACACAAGATGACCATCTATACCAATTCAATGGGAAATAACAACCTCTGGTCACTAATATCCATCAACATCAATGGACTCAACTCGCCAATAAAAGACACAGACTTACAGATAGGATCCGTAAACAAGACCCATCTTTTTACTGCATACAAGAAGCACATCTCACTATTGAAGATAGACACTATCTCAGAGTAAAGGGCTGGGAAAAGGTTATCCAAGCAAATGGACCCAGGAAACAAGCTGGAATAGCCACCCTAATATCAAACAAAATAGACATCCAATTGAAGTTAATAAAAAAAAAAAAGACAGAGAAGGGCATTACATACTTGTTAAAGGAAATATCCACCAAGAGGTCATCTCAATATTGAACATCTATGCCCCAAATACAAAGGCACCTATATTTATAAAAGAAATGCTTCTAAAACTTAAATCACACATAGATCCAAACACTTTAGTAGTGGGAGACTTCAACACCCCACTCACAACTATGGACAGATCATCAAGACAGAAGCCAAACAGAGAAATCATGAGTCTAACAGAGATCATGAACCAAATGGACCTAACAGATATCTACAGAATGTTTCACCCAAACACAAAAGAATACACCTGCTTCTCAGCACCTCACGGAACCTTCTCCAAAATCGAACATATACTTGGACACAAAGATAGCCTCAACAGATACAAGAAAATTGAAATAACCCCTTATATCTTATCAGACCACCATGGAATAAAGCTGGACTTCAAAAGCAAAAGAATAAACAGAAAGTATACACACACATGGAAATTGAACAACTCTTTACTAGAGGACCACTGGGTCAGGGAAGAAATAAAGAAGGAAATCAATGACTTCTTAAAATCCAACGAAAATGAAGACACAACATACCCAAACCTATGGGACACAATGAAAGCTGTGCTACGAGGAAAATTCATAGCACTAAGTGCCTTCAAAAAGAAAATTGTGACAGCTCATATTAGCAAATTAACAGCTAAACTGGGTGAAATGGAAAAAAAAAAGAAGCAAGCACTCTCAAGATGAGAAGAAGGCAGGAGATCATCAAACTTAGGGCTGAAATCAATAACTTAGAAACAAGAAGAACTGTACAAAGAATCAATGAAACCAAGAGTTGGTTCTTCAAGAAAATCAACAAAATAGACAGACCCTTAGCCAAATTAACTAAAAGACAGAGGGAGAAAACACAAATCAACAAAATCAGAAATGAAAAGGGAGAAATAACAACAGACATTGAGGAAATCCAGAGAATATTTGGATCCTACTTTAAAAATCTATACTCCACCAAATTTGAAAACTTAAGTGAAATGGACAATTTTCTTGATAGATTCCACCTACCGAAGCTAAATCAAGATCAGATAAACAGATTAAACAGCCCTATAACCCATAAGGAAATAGAAACAGTCATTAAAAATCTCCCAACCAAAAAAAGCCCAGGGCCAGATGTCTTTAGCATGGAATTCTACTGGACCTTCAAAGAGGAGCTAACACCAATACTCTTCAAAGTCTTTCACCAAATAGAATCTGAAAGAACATTGCCAAACTCATTCTATGAGGCCACAGTCACCCTGATTCCTAAACCACACAAAGACCCAACAAAGAAAGAGAACTTCAGACCAATCTCCCTCATGAACATAGATGCAAAAATACTTAATAAAATACTAGCAAACTGAATTCAAGAACACATCAAAAATATCATTTACCATGATCAAGTAGGCTTCATCCCAGGAATGCAGGGATGGTTCAACATACAAAAGTCTATCAATGTCATTCACCATATAAACAAGATGAAAGAAAAAAAAAACACATGATAATCTCGCTAGATGCAGAAAAAGCATTTGACAAAATCCAACACCCCTTCATGCTAAAAGTTCTGGAGAGAACGGGCATACAAGGATCATACCTAGAAATAATAAAGGCAATATACAGCATGCCAGTGGCCAACATCAAATTAAATGGAGTGAAACTTGAAGCATTTCCTCTAAACTCAGGGACAAGACAAGGATGTCCACTTTCACCATATCTCTTCAATATAGTACTTGAAGTTCTTGCTAGGGCAAAAATACAACTAAAGGAGATCAAGGGGATAAACATTGGAAATGAAGAAGTCAAATTATCCCTATTTGCAGATGATATGATAGTATACATAAGCAACCCCAAAAATTCCACCAGAGAACTCTTACAGCTGATAAACACCTTCAGCAAAGTGGCTGGATACAAAATTAATTCAAAAAAATCAGAAGCCCTTCTTTATACAACAAACAAATGGGCTGGGAAAGACATAAGGGAAACAACCCCCTTCACAATAGACACAAAAAACATAAAATACCTGGGGGTAACTCTAACCAAGCAAGTGATAGACCTGTACGACAAGAACTTCAAGTCCTTGAAGAATTAAATTGAAGAGGACATCAGAAGATGGAAAGATCTCCTGTGCTCATGGATACGTAGGATCAACATAATAAAAATGGCCATCCTACCAAAAGCAATACATAGATTCAATGCAATTCCTATCAAAATAACAACACAATTTTTATAGACTTGGAAAGAGCTATTCTCAATTTCATATGGAACAACAAAAAGCCCAGAATAGCTAAATCAATCCTGTACAATAAAAAAACATCTGGAGGTATCACCATCCCAGATTTCAAGCTGTACTACATAGTAGTAAACACAGCATGGCATTGGTATAGAAACAGACCAGTAGATCAATGGAATCGAATTGAAGATCCAGAAATAGACCCACACACTTATGGCCACCTAATTTTTGACAAAGAAGCCAAAACGGCACAATGAAAGAAGGACAGCATCTTCAACAAATGGTGCTGGACCAACTGGATGTCCACTTGTAAAAGAATGAAATTAGACCCATACTTATCACCTTGTACAAAACTTAAGTCCAAGTGGATCAAAGACCTTAACATAAGGCCGGTCACACTAAATCTACTAGAAGAAAAAGTGGGAGAAACCCTCGAACTCATTGGCACAGGCGACAACTTCCTGAACAGAACACCAACAGCTCAGGACCTGAGATCAACAATCCATAAATGGGACCTCATGAAACTGAAAAGCTTCTGTAAGGCAAAAGACACTGTCATTTGAATAAAAACGCAGCCTACAGACTGGGAGAAAATCTTCACCAACCCCACATCTGACAGAGGGCTAATATCCAAAATCTGCAAAGAACTCAAGAAATTAAATGCCAAGAAACCAAATAATCCAGTCAAAAAATGGGGGACAGAGCTAAATAGAGAATTCACAAAGGAGGAATCCCTAATGGCTGAGAGACACTTGAAGAAATGCTCAACATCCTTAATCATCAAAGAAATGCAACTCAAGATGACTCTGAGATTTCACCTAACACCTGTCAGAATGGCTAAGATCAAAAGCTCAAATGACAGCACATGCTGGCAAGGGTGTGGAGAAAGGGTACCCTACTCCATTGCTGGTGGGAGTGCAGGCTTGTGCAACCAGTATGGAGGTCAGTCTGGCGATATCTTAGAAAACTTGGAATACCTTTGGCTCAGGACCCAGCCATACCATTTCTGGGTATACACCCAAATGTCTCCTCACAGAATCATAAGGAAGTTTCCTCATCTATGTTCATAGCAGCCTCATTTGTAATAGCTAGAAAATGGAAACAACCCAGATGTCCCTCAACTGAAGAATGGGTTAAAAAACTGTGGTACATCTACACAATGGAACATTATTCAGCTATCAGGAACAATGAAATTATGCAATTTGCAGTCAAATGGTTGGAACTAGAAAAGCTCATCCTGAGTGAGCTAACCCAGACTCAGAAGGATGCATATGGCATCTATTCACTTATACTAGGATTTTAGCTATATAGTAGAGGATATCGATACTACAACTAACACACCACAGGGAACATGGTCATACTTTATTTTTTATTTTTATTTTTTTTCTATTTTTTATCCTTTTTTATCTGTTTGTCTGCTAATTTGTTTGTTTGTTTGTTTTTTAGTTCTCTCTCTCCCAGACAATGAGACACTTTTCACTGGTTGTACTGCCTCGTAGACCCCCAATGAATGAGGAGGCTCTTGGCCCTCATACGACCTCTAAACTGTGAGATGAGGGACTGTTATATAGGGACACCCCACTCCAGAGAAATGGGATGGAAGGATTAGGGGTAAAGAAAAAAAATGAAGTGTGAAGTTTTGGCCTTTTGCTACTAATTGTCATAAACTGTTTAGGATAATTAAGAAATGCAAACTAATATCATGCATGCCGGTAATTGTGTTATGTACTGTAACAGTCTATTATAGTTATTTTCTAAGCTAATCTGAAATAAAGCTGCTAAGAGACAAGCAACATCTGCTTATCCTAATATATGAGATAGATAGGGCTTCTTCAAAAACCTCAAGAGATCTGCAGAATATGGCATTCAAAGATGTTTTCTTATCTTTAGAATTTTTTATATCGAGACATATCAACTCCTGACAGCACCCCCTATTCTACTCCAAGTAGAAGATGAGCATCGAAGGATCTCCAATGGGAGATGATTGAATTAGTGGCAAGCCTATCTCTTGGCAGGAAAAACCCCTTGCTTCAACTGTAGACAGACTTCTGTCCAAAAAGACAAAACTTGGAAGCAGATAAGTCGACAGCCTAGCTCTGCCAAGACAGGGTAGGTAAGTCCTTCATAACCCCTGCTCTACAATCAATGTCTGTCAGAGAAACAGGGCCAAATGGATGAAGATTGATGCTGTAATGTATGGAGAGAAAATGAGAACTGTCCAGGCAGCCACAGGTATGCCATTTCTTAGTTTGGGAAGCTGCAGGCCTTGTACTTCCTATAAAATCAGATATATTTATCCCTCTCAGGTTTCTGAGGTGGTTGAAGAATAGATAGCTAGAGTCTCATAATTAAATTTTGAGTGGTTGAGGAGTCAAGAGAGTGTTATAGATCTAGGATGATGCTTTTAAAATTGTGTTGCAAGTTATTATGAATGTTGAGTTAGATATAGAACTTTAAACTCATGGATATGGTTAGATATTAGAAAGTTAAAGTCAGGTACCAAATACATATGGACTGGACATTGGGAATGTATGCTAAGCCATATAACCCTCATAACTGTGGCCTAATTACCTCTGTTGTTTTGTACTGTATCTATTTTTTTATATAAGTACTTTATTTTTTTTCTTCAAGTTACATCTCAGTCACAAACCCTTCCCTATTCCCCCTTCCTGTCCTACCCTTCCACCCTCTTCCCCCCCAACAGCTTCCCTTTTCAATCCAACAAATGGTTCTTTCTCTTATAACAGTAAATTCTATACAAAACAGCAGAATTAAATATGCCACATTTATGAGAGTTAAATGGCCCAGTATAACTTCCCAATGTCCAGTTCATACATATTTGGCCCCTGACTTTAACCTTCTACCTTCTAACCATCTCCATGAGTTTAAAGTTCTATAACTGACTTAACTTTCATACTAACTTGCATCACTATTATAACCATCTTCTTAGATCTAGAACGCCCTCTTGATTCCTAAACAACTCAAAATTTAGCTATGAGACTCAAGCTGTCTATTATTCAACCACCTCAGAGAGCTGAGAAGGATAAATATATCTGATTATATAGGAAGTGCAGGGCCTGCAGCTTCCAATACTAAGAAATGACAAACCAGTGACTACCTGGACAGTTCCCATTTTCTCTCCATACATTCCAGCATCAGTCTTCAGCCTTTTGGTCCTGTTTCTCTGACAGACATTTATTGTAGAGCAGGGATTATGAAGGACTAACCTACCCTGTCTTGGCAGAGCTAGGCTGCCGACTTCCCTGCTACCAAGTTTTGTCCTTTTTGGATAGCAGTCTGTCTTCAGTTGAAGCAAGGAGTTTTTACATGCCAAGAGATAGGCTTGCCACTAATTCAACCATCTCACACTGGAGATTCTTCGATGCTTTTCTTCTACTTGGAGTAGAATAGGGGGTGCTGTCAGGAGCTGATATGTCACGATATCAAAAAAAAAATCTTAATTTAAGACCACATCTTTGAATGCCATATTCTGCAGATCTCTTGGGGTTTTTGAAGATGCCCTATCTATCTCATGTATTTAGATAAGCAAATGTTGCTTGTCTCTTAACAACTTGATTACTGAGTATCTTAGAGAATATCTGTGATAGACTGTCATAGTAGCTAACAAGGTGACATGCATGCATGACTTGGAGTTTGTTTTTCTTTTTTTTCTTTTCTTTTTTTTTATAGATACTTTTTTTTTCTTCAAGTTACATCTCAGTCACAAACCCCTCCCTATCCCGCCCTTCCACCCTCTTCCCCCCAGAAGTTTCCCCTTTCAGGCCAACAGATGTTTCCTTCTCTTATAACAGTAAGTATTATACAAAACAACAGATATAAATATGCCACATTTATGAGAGTTAAATGGCCCAGTATACCTTCCCAATGTCCAGTTTATACATATTTGGCCCCTGACTTTAACATTCTACTATCTAACCATCTCCATGAGTTTAAAGGTCTATATCTGACTCAACATTCATATTAACTTGCAACACACTTTTAAGAGTATCTTCTTAGATCTATAACACCCTCTTGATTCCTAAACAACTCAAAATTTAACTATGAGACTCTAGCTGTCTATTCTTCAACCACCTCAGAGACCTGAGAGGGATAAATATATCTGCTTATATAGGAAGTGCAGGGCCTGCAGCTTCCAAAACTAAGAAAGGACATACCAAGGACTGTCTGGACAGTTCCCATTTTCTCTCCATACATTCCTGCATCAGTCTTCAGCCTTTGGGTCCTGTTTTTCTGACAGACATTTGTTGTAGAGCAGGGATTATGAAAGACTTACCTACCCTGTCTTGGCAGAGTTAGGCTGTCGACTTCCCTGCTACCAAGTTTTGTCCTTTTTGGACAGCAGTCTGTCTGCAGTTGGTGCAAGGGATTTTTTCATGCCAAGAGATAAGCTTGCCACTAAGTCAACCATCATACAGTGGAGGTTCTTCGATGCTTATCTTCTAGTTGGAGTAGAATAGGGGGTGCTGTCAGGCACTGATATGTCTCGATATAAAAAAAAAAAGAAGAAAAGAAAATCTTAATTTAAGATAACATCTTTGAATGCCTTATTCTGCAGATCTCTTGGGGTGTTTGAAGATGCCCTATCCATCTCTTGTATTTAGATAAGCAAATGTTGCTTGTCTCTTAGCAACTTGATTACTGGGTAGTTTAGAGAATATCTGTGATAGACTGTCATAGTAGCTAACAAAGTGACATGTTTGCATGACTAGGAGTTTGTTTTACTTAACTATCCTAGACCGTTTTAGACGGTTGGTATCAAGAGGCCAGAGCTTCACATTTTATTTTTAAGTATCTCTAGGTATGATACCATTAGGAAGTGTTACCTTTAATTTTGTATCAATATGCAAAGATCTATTCAATTGTGGTTAAATATACTCTTAATTATGTATCAATATACAAAGATCAATGCCTATGTAGCCCAATACAATCTTAATATTACGTCCATATACAAGGGTCAATACCATTGTGGCCAACTGTAATCTTAATTTTGTGTCAATATACAAAGATCACTACCGATGTAATCCAATACAATCTTATTTTTGCACAATAAACAATGGTCAATACCACTTTAGCCTAATAAACTACTAATTTTGTATCAATATACAAAGGTATAAGGGCATATTCAATAATCTGCCCCTTCTTCTTGGACCTTCCTGTGCTATGTCTATATCTCATTTTTCTCAAGCCTATGCACTCCTACATAGGAGAGGAAGAAGGATACAGAAAAGGAAAAGTAGGAAGTCCCTGGGGCTAACCTCCAAAACCCATTAAACAGGACCATTTATCAGCTTGTAATCTCTTCCCTTATATATCAGAGTTTTCAGTTATCCTTCAAATAACCAAAAAGAAGGGCGGAGAAACACCTTCCCCACCCTCTGGGCATGGGACGTTGCTCTCTTAAAGTGACTTCCTGCTGATTTGGGTCGTAGTAGATCTGTTTGGGGCCCGAACTCAAATGGAGAAAATGGTTAAAAATGTTAGTACAATCCTTTTATTTTCAGTCCTTCTGTTCTCAGCTGTTTAGATGACCTAAGGGGTTTGTAAGCAGAAGCTGATCTTGCAGGCTTCACTGAGGTTCCGGCCGGGGCATTGTGTAGAGCTGAAAGGTCCCAGTGACATTGGATTGCCATTGCTGTGGTGGTTGCAGGCCCCCAATGGAGACAGCTATTAAGGAAGTCTGCCAGGCAGAATCAACTGGGTCACTGGTCCTCCTTGGTGCCTGATTCTGCTCTCTGCTGAGGTTTCCGCTGTCCAGCCTTCCCTGGGCTCCCCTAATGGACGCTTCGGTTCTCCTGGAGAGATAAGAACAGAGCCCTGCCCCAATCCCAACCCTGGGACAATTGCCCTCTTTTTTTGGGGGGGAGGGTGCTAGGTAGTACTTCTCCTGAAGCAAATTTGCCCTTTCGACAACATACAAAGCGTTATCTTTCAATCCAGGTTAAAGAAGAAATCATTCTGTCACCTTGGAGCTAAACCAGCTCCAGTGTATATATTTTGAGATCCCAAAGGACAATCTGCCTGCATCGAGAAGGCCTTTTGTAAGTAGCCTCCAAACCTAGGTCCCTCCAAATCCCATGTGTGTGTCTCTGAACTCTAATTATTGGGATCAGAGACCTGTGTTTCCCATCTGAAGGGATCAAAGATGTGTTCCACCACTCCTGGATCGAAGTCTACTGTATCTATTATTATAAGGGAAAGAACCATTTGTTGGACTGAAAAGGGGAACTGTTGGGGAAAATAAGATATACTTTAAAGTTAAAAAAAGGGAGGAGGAAGAGATTGGGGGGTTGAAGATGGGAGGGTGGGACTGGAGGGGGGAGTAGGGAGGGGAATGCAATTGAGATGTAACTTGAAGAAATAAAAAATAAAGAGTAAAAAAATAAATAAAAAGCAAAACCAAGACAATAAAAAAACCTAAAAAAAAAAAAGAAAAGAAAAAGAAAACATCTCAGGGTTAGCCATATTCATTAGATCTCTTGAGGTTTTTGAAGACCATCTATCTATCTCTATATACTTGGATAAGCAAATGTTGCTTTTCCCTTAGCAATTTGATTTCTGATTAACTTAGAAAACATCTGTGATAAACTACTCTAGTACCTAACAAAATGACATGTTTCAATAACTATTACTTTGCATTTCTCAACTATCCTAAACAGTTTGTGACACTTGCTATGAAAACGAGAAAACTTCACATTGCATTTTTAAACATTACATATGCACAATATCTTAAAAAGCATTAACCTTAATTTTGTAACAATATACAAAGATCAATACTGATGTACCCAATGTAGTCTTAACTTTATATCAGTATACAAAGATATAACAGCATATTCAATAAT
>CAJQZJ010032137.1:3930942-3964776 GCA_907164525.1 Lophiomys imhausi | reverse complement strand
TAGGAGTGGCAGAATCACACCTTCTCTTCATTCCAGGATCAGACAACGAGTAGGAGTAGCAGAATCACACCTTCACTTCATTCCAGGATCAGACAATGAGTAGGAGTAGCAGAATCACACCTTCACTTCATTCCAGAATCAGACAACTAGTAGGAGTAGCAGAATCACACCTTCACCTCATTCCAGAATCAGACGAGTAGGAGTGGCAGAATCACACCTTCACTTCATTCCAGAATCAGGAAAACACAGCAAGTACCAGCTGCATGGAAAGTCCCAGGTGAAAGGCCAAACTGCCTCACTCAGGTGCAGGTCAAGTGCTTAGCAACAAATAAATCACTAAATGGCTGATCTGTAAGGGGCCACATCAAGTTTCCTCCCTCCTCCTCTCCCTCCCTCACTATCTCCACTAGGTACTCTCCTTCTCCTCAAATAGGCCCTCACATATCACACTCCCTCAGTTGGACAGTCATGTGAGGGCCAAGAGCTTCCATTTGTACTGGGGTTGATATGGCCCACCATCTAGGGTAAGGTGTTCCACTAACCTGCAACAGGGTCCAGGACTCACTGACGGGCAGAGTTTTTCCTAGGATAGTTATGCTACGCTCTTATCTGTTTGCATCTGTGGGTTGTAGGATGGTTGTCCTGTGCTATAAGGTTAATATCCACTTATAAGAGAATACATACCATGTTTATCTTTCTAGAACTGAGTCAGCTCACTTAGGATGAGCTTTTCTAGATCCATCCATTTGGTTGTGAATTGCATGATTACCTTGTTTCTGATAACAGTGTAGTATTCCATTGTGTAAATGTACCACACTTATTTTTATCCATTCTTCAGTTGAAAGACATCTGGGTTGTTTCCAGTTTCTGACTATTACAAATAAAGCTGCTATGAACATTGTTGAGGCAGTGTCCTTGTGGTTTGGTGAAGAATCTTTTGGATATATGCCCAGGAAGGGAATGGCTAGGTCCTGAGGTAGAACTAGTCCCAATTTTCTAAGATATCTCCAGATTTATTCCACAGTGGTTGTACAAGTTTTCATGTCCACCAGCAATAGAGGAATGTTCCTTTTTCTCCACATCCTCGCCAGCATGTGCTATCATTTGAGGGTTTTTTTTATATATATATAAGTACTTTATTTTTTTTTCTTCAAGTTACATCTCAGTCACAAACCCTTCCCTATTCCCCCTTCCTGTCCCACCCTTCCACCCTCTTCCCCCCCAACAGCTTCCCTTTTCAATCCAACAAATGGTTCTTTCTCTTATAACAGTAAATTCTATACAAAACAGCAGAATTAAATATGCCACATTTATGAGAGTTAAATGGCCCAGTATACCTTCCCAATGTCCAGTTCATACATATTTGGCCCCTGACTTTAACCTTCTACCTTCTAACCATCTCCATGAGTTTAAAGTTCTATAACTGACTTAGCTTTCATACTAACTTGCATCACTATTATAACCATCTTCTTAGATCTAGAATGCCCTCTTGATTCCTAAACAACTCAAAATTTAGCTATGAGACTCAAGCTGTCTATTCTTCAACCACCTCAGAGAGCTGAGAAGGATAAATATATCTGATTATATAGGAAGTGCAGGGCCTGCAGCTAAGAAATGACAAACCAGTGACTACCTGGACAGTTCCCATTTTCTCTCCATACATTCCAGCATCAGTCTTCAGCCTTTTGGTCCTGTTTCTCTGACAGACATTTATTGTAGAGCAGGGATTGTGGAGGACTAACCTACCCTGTCTTGGAAGAGCTAGGCTGTCGACTTCACTGCTACCAAGTTTTGTCCTTTTTGGACAGCAGTCTGTCTTCAGTTGAAGCAAGGAGTTTTTACATGCCAAGAGATAGGCTTGCCACTAATTCAACCATCACACACTGGAGATTCTTCGATGCTTATCTTCTATTTGGAGTAGAATAGGGGGTGCTGTCAGGAGCTGATATGTCACGATATCAAAAAAAAATCTTAATTTAAGACCACATCTTTGAATGCCATATTCTGCAGATCTCTTGGGGTTTTTGAAGATGCCCTATCTATCTCTTGTATTTAGATAAGCAAATGTTGCTTGTCTCTTAACAACTTGATTACTGAGTAGCTTAGAGAATATCTGTGATAGACTGTCATAGTAGCTAACAAGGTGACATGCATGCATGACTAGGAGTTTGTTTTTCTTAACTATCCTAAACAGTTTAAGACGGTTGGTATCAAGAAGCCAGAGCTTCACATTTCATTTTTAAGTATCTCTACGTACGATACCATTAGGAAGTGTTACCTTTAATTTTGTATCAATATACAAAGATCTATTCAAATGTGGCTAAATATACTCTTAATTTTGTATCAATATACAAAGATCAATGCCTATGCGGCCCAATACAATCTTAATATTGCGTCCATATACAAGGGTCAATACCATTGTGGCCAACTATAATCTTAATTTTGTATCAATATACAAATATCAATACCGACGTAGACCAATACAATCTTATTTTTGCAATATAAACAATGGTCAGTACCACTTTAGCCAAATATACTACTAATTTTGTATCAATATACTAAGGTATAAGGGCATATTCAATAATCTGACCCTTCTTCTTGGTCCTTCCTGTGCTATGTCTATGTCTATGTCTCAATTTTTCTCAAGTCCGTGCATTCCTCCATAGGAGATAAAGAAGGATACAGAAAAGGGAAAGAAGGAATACCCTGGGTCTAACCTCCAAAACCCATTAACCAGGACCATTTAACAACTTGTAATCTCTTCCCCTAAATAACAGAGTTTTCAGTTGTCCTTCAAATAACCAAAAGGGGGGGGGGGCGGAGAAACACCCTCCCCACCCTCTGGGTACGGGACGTCGCTCTCTTAAAATGACTTCCTGCTGATTTGGGTCGTAGTAAACCTGTTTGGGGCCCAAATCAAAATGGAAAAATGGTTAAAAATGTTAATACAATCCTTTTATGTTCAGTCCTTCTGTTCTCAGCTGTTTAGAGACCTAAGGAGTTTGTAGGCAGAAGCTGAACTTCCAGGCTTTACTGAGGTTCTGGCTGGGGCATTGTGTAGAGCTGAACGGTCTTAGCGATATTGAGTTGTTGTGGTTGTAGGCTTTTGATGGAGACAGCTATTGAGGGAGTCTGTCAGGCTGAATCATCTGGGTCACTCGTCTTCTTTTGGTGTCTGATTCTGATTTCTGCTGAGGTTTCCGTTGTCCAGTTGTCCTTGGGTTCCTTGAATGGATGCTTTGATTCTCCTGGAAAGATAAGAACAGAGCCCTGCCCTAATCCTCACTCAGGGACAATCGCCCTCTTTTTTTTTGGGGGGGGGGTAGGTAATATTTCTCCTGAAGCAAATTTGGTTTTTTGACAATATATAAAGTGTTATCTTTCAATCTGGTTTAAAGAAGAAATTATTTTGTTATTTTGGAGCTAAACCAGCTTTAGTGTATATATTTTGAGATCTCGAAGGACAATTTGTTTGTATTGAGTGGGCCTTTAGTAAGTAGCTTTTAAACTTAGGTCCTTCCAAATCCTATGTGTGTGTCTCTGCATTCTAATTATTGGGATCCGAGACCTGTGGTTCCCATCTGAGGGGATTAAAGATGTGTTCCACCACTCCTGGATCGAAGTTTTTCTCTATTTAGGGTTTGTTTTGTATCAGGCTAACCTTGAGCTCTGAGATCTGCCTGTTTCTGTCTCTAGTGTGGTGGGGTTAAGGGTGTACTCTTCTTGAATGATGGGATTAAGGGTGTGTACCCTCACCACCCTTTTCCCTGTAACTCTAGAATTTATAAGTCCACTAACTCTATGGTGCTCCTCCCATCTCTGTTGAAGTTAAAGGCATGGGTTTACACCACATTTCTCCTGTATTTTACCTTAGCTCCACGTTTTTTTGACACTTGGAGGTTTATAAAACCAGGTTGAACAGCTGTGTCCTTTATTTTATTTACAGTGTTTTAACGTTGTTACCTGCTTTTTTTAATTAATAAATTTATTTGTTTGTTGCTACAGGTTACATCCTTAACATATTGTCCTCTTTTCCCGCTTCCCAGCCCCACCCTCCCATGCTCTACCCCCTGACCCTTCCGTCTTGATCCTCTGGGGTGGAGTGTCCCTGCATACCAGTCTCTCACCACAGATCAGGAGTCATATGAGGGCCGAGAGCCTCTTCATATACCGGGGGCCTACGAGGCAGTACTGCCAGTGAAAGATGTCTCCTAGCTATGGGGGGAAAACTAAAAAAAAGACCAACAGACACACAAACCCACAAAAACAAAGAACAACAACAAAAAAAGAGAGGAAAAAGAAAGAGAAAAAAAGGAAAAGGAAAAAGAAAAAGAAATGAAAAAAAAAAGTTTATGTCCATGTTCCTTTTGGTGTGTTGGTTGTAGTACAGATATCCTGTACGATATAGCTAAAATCCTACTATAAGTGAATAGATGCCATGTGCATCCTTCTGAGTCTGGGTTAGCTCACTCAGGATGAGCTTCTCTAGATCCATCCATTTGGTTGCAAATTGCATGATTTCATTGTTTCTTATAGCTGAGTAATATTCCATTTTATAGATGTACCACAATTTTTTAATCCATTCTTCAGTTGAGGGACATCTGGGTTGTTTCCAGTTTCTGACTATTACAAATAAAGCTGCTATGAACATTGTTGAGGCAGTGTCCTTGTGGTTTGGTGAAGAATCTTTTGGATATATGTCCAGGAAGGGAATGGCTAGGTCTTGAGGTAGAACTAGTCCCAATTTTCTAAGATATCTCCAGATTTATTCCACAGTGGTTGTACAAGTTTTCATGTCCACCAGCAATAGAGGAATGTTCCTTTTTCTCCACATCCTCGCCAGCATGTGCGATCATTTGAGGGTTTTTTTAATAATTTATTTTTTATTTCTTCAAGTTACATCTCAATCACAATCCCCTCCCTACTCCCCCCTCCAGTCCCACGCTATCACCCTCCTCCCCCTCAACCCCTCATCCTCTTCCTTTTTTTTTTTTTTTTTTTTTAGTTTAAGGTATTTCTTTTACCTCCCAACAGCTCTCCCTTTCAGTCCAACAAATGGTTCTTTCTCTTATAACTATAAATACAATACAAAACAACAGAAATAAATAGGCCACAATTATGAGAGTTATATGGCTTAGCATACATTCCCAATGTCCAGTCCATATGTATTTGGCACCTGACTTTAACATTCTACTATCTAACCATCTCCATGAGTTTAAAGTTCTATATCTAACTCAGCTTTCATACTCACTTGCCTCACAATTTTAAAAATATCTTCTTAGATCCAGAACACCCTCTTGATTCCTAAACAACTCAAAATTTAACTATGAGACTCTAGCTATCTATTCTTCAACCACCTCAGAGACCTGAGAGGGATAAATATATCTGACTATATAGGAAGTGCAGGGCCTGCAGCTTCCAAGACTAAGAAATGACATACCAGTGGCTGCCTGAACAGTTCCCATTTTCTCTCCATACATTACAGCATCAATCTTCAGCCATTTGGCCCCCATTTCTCTGACAGACATTGATTGTAGAGCAGGGATTATGAAGGACTTACCTACCCTGTCTTAGCAGAGGTAGGCTGTCGACTTACCTGCTTCCAAGTTTTGTCCTTTTTGGACAGCAGTCTGTCTACAGTTGAAGCAAGGGGTTTTTCTTGCCAAGAGAAAGGCTTACCACCAATTCAACCATCTCCCACTGGAGATACTTTGATGCTCATCTTCTACTTGGAGTAGAATAGGGGGTGCTGTCAGGAGTTGATATGTCTCGATATAAAAAATAAATCTTAAGTTAAGAAAACATCTCTGAATGCCATATTCTGCAGATCTCTTGAAGTTTTTGAAGATGCCCTATCTATCTCTTATATTAGGTAAGCAAATGTTGCTTGTCTCTTAGCATCTTGATTTCTGAGTAGCTTAGAATATAACTGTGATTGATTGTCATAGTAACTAATAAAATGACATGCTTGCATAATTATTAGTTTCCATTTCTTAATTATCCTAAACAGTTTATGACAGTTGGTAACCAGAGGCCAAAACTTTACATTTTATTTTTAAGCATTACTAGGTACAATACCTTTAAGAAGCATTACCCTTAATTTTGTATCAATATACAATGATCAATACCAATTTAGCCAAATATAATATTAATTTTGTATCAATATACAAAGGTATAAGGCCATATTCAATAATCTGTCCTTTTTTCTTGATCTTTCCTATACTATGTCTATGTCCCATTTTTTTCTCAAGTCTGTTCACTCCTACATAGGAGTGAAAGAAGGATACAGAAAAGAAAAAGAGAGAATTCCCTGGGTCTAACCTCCAAAACCCATTTAACAAGACCATTTAACAGCTTGTAGTCTCTTCCCCTAAATAACAAAATTTTCTGTTATCCATCAAATAACCAAAGAGGGGAGGGGGAAACACCCTCCCCACCTTCTGGGGATGGGATGTTGTTCTCTTAAAATGACTTCCTGCTGATTTGGGACGTAGTAAACCTGTTTGGGGCCCAAATAAGAATGGAAAAATGGTTAAAAATGTTAATAGAATCATTTGATGTTCAGTCCTTTTGTGCTCAGCTATTTAGATGTCCTAAGAAGTTCGTAGACAGAAGCTGATCTTCCAGGCTTTACTGTAGTTCTCGCTGGAGCAGTCTGTGGAGCTGAACGATCTTAGCGATTTTGAGTTGTTGTGGTTGTAGACTTTTGAGGAAACAGCTTTTGAGGAAGTCTGCAAGGCTGGATCGTCTGGGCCACTCGTCTTTGGTGTCTGATCTGTTTTCTGCTGAGGTTTCCATTGTCCAGTTGTCCCTGGATTCCTTGAATGGATGCTTTAAATCTCCTGAAAGATAAGAACAGAGCCCTGCCCTAATCCTAACTCTGGGACAATTACGTTTTTTTTTGGGGGGGGGGGTCAGGTAATGTTTTTCCTGGAGCAAAATTGGTTTTTTGACAATATATAAAGAATTATCTTTCAATCGGGATTAAAGAAGAAATTATTTTGATATTTTGGAGCTAAACAAACCTTTAGTGTATGTATTTTGAGATCTCAAAGGACAATTTGTTTGAATTTCAGCATGCCTTTTGTAAGTAGCTTTTAAACTTAAATCCTTCCAAATCCTATGTGCCTGTCTCTGCATTCTAAGTATTGGGATCAAAGACATGTGGTTCCCAACTGATGGGATTAAAGATGTGCTCCACCACCCCTGGATCGAAGTTTTTCGTTATTTAGAGCTTGTTTTGTATCAGGCTGACCTTGAGCTCTGAGATCTGCCTGCTTCTGTCTCTAGTGTGTTGGGATTAAGGGGGTATTCTCGAATGGTGGGATTAAGGGTGTTCACCATCACCACCCTGTTCCTTGTAACTCTAGAATTTATAAGACAACTAACTCTATAGTGATCCTCCTGTCTCTGCTGGAGGAAAAGGCATGGGCTAACACCACGCCTTTCATGTATTTTACCTTAGCTCTAAGTTTTTCAACTCTTGGAGGTTTTTAAAACCAGGTTGATCAGCTGTAACCTTTAATTTATTTACAGTGTTTTAAACCTGTTACCTGCTTTTTAATGCCAAACCATGGAAATATCCTATACCTCTACAAAAAGAAAAAAAAAACTTTTAAGCTGCTATCAAGTTTGTGTAATCTATGTGGCCACCTGCAGTCTAACATTCTAATCTGAAATTAAGGCCATTTTCCTTTCATGCCAGTAAGTTAAGTATACCTTTGGTAAATTATAGTTTGAAAATTTTATATTGTATTTTTATTATATTTTTTAAGCTTATTAACTCTTTTCTTTAAAAAGTATTGTTTACTTCTAGAACATAGTTTCCTCCTTCCTCCCCTCCTGACCCCTCCCTTCCTCTCTCTTTCCCTTCCTCTCTCCTTCCCTCCTTCCCTCCTCCCTCCTTCCTTCCCTCCCTCCTTGTTCCTCTACTTGGTACTCTCCTTCTCCTCCAATGAGGTGGTCCCTCACATATCATACTCCCTCAGATCTTGCCTGAGGGTTTTTTTTAATGTTTATATATTACTTCAAGTTACATCTCCATCACAGTCCTCTGTCTCCACCCCTTCCATTCCCACCCTCCCACCCTTTCCCCCCGTCTCCCACTTATCCTACTCCTCTGGAGTGGGTTACCCCTACATACCAGCCCCCTCAGTTCAGCATGCTTCATCTTGCACTGGGGGCCTATATGGCAACTCCATTAGGTCAAAGTGTCCCACTAACATCATTTGAGTTTTTGATCTTAACCATTCTGATGGGTGTGAGATGGAATCTCAGAGTCATTTTGAGTTGCATTTCCCTGATAACCAAAGATGTTGAACCTTTCTTCAAGTGTCTCTTGGCTTTAGAGATTCCTCTTTTGTGAGTTCTCAGTTTAGCTCTGTACTCCAATTTTTTATTGGGTTATTTGATTTTTTTGTTGTTGTTTAATTTCTTTAGTTCTTTATATATTTTAGATATTAGCCCTCTGTTGGATGTTGGGTTGGTGAATATCTTTCTCCCATCTGTAGGCTGCCATTTTGCTCTAATGACAGTGTCCTTTGATTTTATTTCTGTTTTAAAGGCTACTTAAGGCATCAGAGGGTAACCTTTGCAAATATGCCCTCCACTTCCATACCAAACTAGATGTGGTTTAATGGCTATGCTTAATCTTTCATTGTAACATTTGCTAATGATTTGTTGACAAGATGATTGTTCTCACCTTCCTCCTAATTGCTCATGAAATATTTGTTGACTAAACAGAAATCAGCCATTATCACAAATTCTTGTATCCAAGCATTTACTTAACATCCCCATATACATGTCTCACCAAATCCTAAGATTTATAAGTGTCATAGAAAACTAATCCGCATAGGCAGAGTCCCTAGCAGAAATCTGCTACTTCCCTCTCCATTGCCTCAGAGTATTACTATTTACCTAGTCACTAATACCAGACCCACGGGAGTTAACCTTCTTGCGTCTCCTACTTTACTCTCTTCTTTCCCCAAATGTACTTTGGAGCCTGTATTCTCCATGTCTTTCTAATTCTTCCCCTTCTTCCCATCTTCATTCTGCAGCTGTAATTCAAGTCTTCAAGTATATGGTTGTTTAAGTTTATTTTATTGATGTGTGTATGTATATGCACACGCACATGTGTGCACCAGCTTGTCTACATATGGATCACTTGCATGCACATGCCCACAGAGGCCAGAAAAGGGCATCAAATCCCCTGGAACTGGAGGTATATCTGGTTGTGAGCCATTTGATGATGGTGCTGAGAGCTGAACCTGGGTCCACTACAAGAGCAAGTGTTCCTAACCACTGAGACATCTCTTCAACCCTGATATTTTTATTGTAGTAAAATATAACAAAATTTACAGTGTCCGCCATTTTTAATTGTAAAGCTCAGTGGTATTCAGATTGTAGAACTCACTGGTAGTGGTCAGTATACTGAGCCATCTTACCTGTAAGATTACCTAAGGTAATCTCTGGCCAGTCTTTTTATCTTAGATGAGTCAGTCAGCTCCAGGTTCAATGAGGGACCCAGTGTCAAAAAAACAATGTGGAAAAAAAGGAGACCTCCTCACACATATGCATACATGTGCACACATGTACACACATACATGTAGAGCAAAAGTGATAAATTAGATCAACATTTAAAAGTCTAATATTAGAAAACTAGTCTTAACAGTAAAATAAACTTAGTAAGAGCCAGAGGTCAGGAAGTTTGCTGTGAAATTGTGTCTTCTAGGAGTGTCCAAAGCTACACATGATAGTCTTGTCATAGCCTTGTGAGTTTCTGGTATTACATAATTTCCATATTGATTAAGGAGTATGAGAATCCTTACTTAGTTTGGTCTTATATAATGAGTTCAAGGCCAACCTGAGCAACTAGTCAGACCCTGTCTCAAAATAAAAAGTAAAAAGATCTGTGGATATATCCCAGTTGTAGAGCATTTGCCTTGATTTCACAAGACCCTGGACTCAATCCCTAGTACGGAAAGGAGAAAAAGTGGCTCCTATAGGCAAGCTATTTACCTGGACACAAGTCAGTTAATTTTGAGGAGTTTGTTATAGCATTCATTTCTGTCCCATTATAATCAATTATCCAGTTAATAAGAGTAAGTATATCCCATAGAAAATCAGAAAGAAAGCAGAAAGGTGTTGGCACTTTTTTCAAGCAATACAATATTTTGAAAAGTTGAGGGATGTTGATAATTAGGTCACCATTATATCCCAACTCCAAAGCCTACTAGCTGCATGGCACTGATCAAATCCCCCTAGTAGCCTTCATTTCTGTCATCTGATGATAATATGAATATGAAATATGTGAATAAATGACTTCTCAAGGGGGCTGTAGAGATGGCTTAGTGGTTAAGAGCACAAGCTGCTCTTCCAGAGAACTGGGGTTTAATTCTCAGCACCCCCACATGAAGGTCACAATCATTTGTAACTCAAGTTCTAGGGGACCTGATACCCTCTTCCGGTCTCCATGATTAGAAGTACCAGGCATACATATAGTACGTAGACACACATGCAAGCAAAACATCCATACATATAAAATAAATTTTTAAAAATTTTTTCAAATTGTACATGATATCACACGCCTTTAATCCCAGCACTCGGGAGGCAGAGGTGGGAGGGTGTCTGTGAGTTTGAGGCCAGCCTGGTCTAAAAAACAAATCCAGAACAGCCAGGGCTACACAGAGAAAAACTGTCTGGAAAAAAACTAAAAAACAAAACAAACAAACAAAAAAACGACTTTTCAAGACTTCTTGGCATTACTCATTTACTATTACTTATATATAGAATATATCACAGGATTCATTCATAGTGAAACATGAGAGCAAAACATAACAAAAGGATAAATAATATAGATTATATTTTATGGGAAAGTTAATTTCATTACAGTGCATATATAATTATATAACTACAAAGAAAAGATTAAATTCTTAATTGGAAAAATTAAATTTCTACCAAAATAGTTATAAACTTAGTTTGCAAGTTGTATAGAAACTCCATTAATACAAATAATAGATTTTAACCATTTATTATTTCCAAAATGTATTAGCATGAATTTATTTTTTTACAAAACATCCTTGCTAAAGCAAGTTAAATGTGCCAGAAAATTCTTTTCTAGTTTGACATAGAATTAGGGGAAGGGTATAATGACCCTACAAAGACAGATGATTCATTACCATGTAATCTGAAATTCATAGGGTTCTGGTAACTCAAACATTAAAGGGAATATCTCTAAAGCTAAAAGCAAGGAAAGAAGGCCTGGATTTGTCACCATTTGTCTCACATCCCATATGAAAGTTTGTTTACTTGTCAATCCTTCAGTTACTTCAGAACCAAATCCTAAAAGTCATTGTCCTCACAGTAGCCCTTCCTAGCCCATGGAACTCTCATGCATCTATCAGTGATTAGTGCATAATGGCTGGAGTTTATTTTAGTGAGCTTCGTGATATTTTAAAAATAGAATAGTAAAGACTAGCCTACAGGCAAATCCTGTAAGATGCTCAGCATACACGCCTACCTTCCTGTTGGCACAGCCTCTGATTGGCAGGTGTATTCCATTCCTTACAGGAACAAATAGGTGCTTCATTGTGTTTCAGAATTCAGTACATTCTTACAAAACGAAGTAATTGACGTTTTTCTCATTTCTGAGATCAAATTTTCACAAATCATTCAACCTGGATAAGCTGAGAATGTGGTTGATGCACTAATTGTTGAAATACGGTAGAGACATTGCAAAATATGATACTCAAGTATTTCCTCCTAACCTCTTACCTTAGCAAGATGTCCTAATGTCTAAAGAGGAAAGAAGAGTAAAACAAGCTTGTCTATAAAGGGGAAGCCAAGAAGAAGTACACAGTAGATTTGTGTGAGCAATTTGGAACCCTGCTGAATCTGGTTTTATAGTAATAGTAATAACGTACATGATAAAGCTTACTTTTATTTTTATAAGGAACTTTTTTTTTACTAGTTAGTATTATGAATGATATGGAGCAGGGACATATTTCATTAACTAAAAATAATATTTTATGTTAATAATGGATTGAAATATTAATGGTTTTCCAAGGTTTCTCCTGGCAATCATTTGTTACAAGTTGGTTCAAGGACTCGGGTTGTAGTTCTGTGGTATAGCAGGTGCCTAGCATGCACAAGACTCTGGATTTGACCCTAACATGACCCAAAGAAAAGCTAATATAAATTATAACTGAATTTTAACAATAAACTCTTAGTATTTTTTTAATTCATACCAGATTTTGTATAACCTCTTCCACAATTCAAGTTAATAAAACCTGTCTTAAAAGATTTCTGAAGTCTCAGTAATCATAATCCTAAGAGTTTGTCAGGCAGATCTCCTTCACTACTGAGCAGTGTCCAACTAGTACAGGCTAATCCTTGAATACAACGAGATTTTCCATGGATTTTCTAATTCAGGTGTTTGTACCTTGAGATTGTTTTTATTGACTCTACATTACCCACATAAAATTTATACAGCTGAAAAAACATAATAATAAACGTAGTTAAGATTTATGCCAGCTGTGGTGGCACACACCTTTAATCCCAGCGCTTGGGAGGCAGAAGCAGGCGGATCTCTGTGAGTTCGTGGCCAGGCTGATCTACAAAGCAAGTTCCAGGACAGCCAAGTCTACAAGAGAGAAACCCTGTCTCTAAGAAGACATTTTTTTAACATTTCATCTGACACCATTGCTCCAATTTGGGGTTGGGGGGTTGGGGGAGTTGTTATGTTTTGTTTTGTTTTTTAGGTTTTTCGAGACAGTGTTTCCTGTGTATCCTTGACTGTCCTGGACTCACTTTGTAGACTAGGCTGGCCTTGAACTCACAGAGATCTGCCTCTGCCTCCCCAGTTCTTGGATTAAAGGCATGAGCCACCATGCCTGGCAATTACAGACAGCTGTGAACTGCCATGTGGATGCTGGGATTTGAACCCAGGTCCTTTGAAAGAGGAGTCAGTGCTCTTAACCACTGAGCCATCTCTCCAGCCCATTTCTTAAAACAAGACTTCTGAGGTTCTGAGTGTTTGTTTCTTGGACCTCGTCACTGATTGCAGGATTCTTGCCATGTTCAGGCATCCAGTAAATATGCTCTAGTTTCCTGAGCTGTATGTAGTTGAGTTGTCCACTCCCTACTACACTCTCAGATAGTCTTTAGTGTCTTGCTGTGCGCTTTGTTTACTTGTGAAGGACCTTATAAACGAGGCAAAGTGGAGCAGAAAAGGCTCTGTTGCTCACTGGTCTGTGTGGAGGGGCCACAAGGTCGTTGGTTTTCATTTATAAACATTTCTATATTATGACATCAAGAGCAAGATTTGGTTGAGTTTTTGTACTTCTAGTAAAAAGAAGAAAATAAAAAACTGAAGGACTGTTCTGACTCCATCATCTTTTGTTAAGCAAACCTAGCAAAACATGAATGTGTTTTTTTCTCCATAAAGTAGCCAAAGAATGGACTTCTGAACCTTAGGTGGTTATAAGTTTAATTAACAGGTTTTTAATCAACTAAAAAATAATCACTTTTCTCTGACCAAAAACCATGTATATAGGTAAATCCTAGCCTGTAGAACCTAGAATGGGAACCTCTAAAAAAACAGAGCACTGGAAGTCTGGTTTTGTCAGTCCCAAATCATGTGTGTGTTTTATGCTATTAGAACATTAAAATTTTCATGTCTTTATTTTAATCAGCTAACTGTATAAAAGTAAGGAGTTGGTGTATGCAAGAGCATATATAGATGACTAGTATATCTATATTAAAAGAAGTTTCCTTACAAAAATCTGCTTGAAGCCACCCTTTGTTTGATATGGCATCTTGTCCTTACATAGTAGAAAATTCAATCACAACTTTTATACAAGAAGATAAATATATTCAAATGAGTGATCTATGTATTTTTTGTAACATCTAACTAACATAATCAAGGATATGAGTTAAAATTTATGCTGTACTGTTTCTTAACCCCAAATTCTTAACACTCTGTGTGTCTCACTTACAGTAATGTTTTGTTTCTTAACATGACTACCAGAATGCTTGGACACAAGCATATCTGTTCTTTGCAGCCAGAATATTCCTGATAATAACTGCACATTTTTCTTTTCTTTTTCTTTTTCCCTTTCCCTTGCCCCTGCTTAGGTTAGAAAGGCTGGTGGAAGTCCTGAGGAAGAAGGTTGGAACAGGAGCTGTGAGGACAGTGATCTGACTGAGGAACACCCAGTCTGGGGGAAGCCATCACATCTGGTGACCAGGCTGCCTCATTCAACACTGTGTAAACACTAAAAGCCTTAACTTAGCAAACAGTTGTTAGAAGTGGGACACTCCAACCACATTCCAAGCTGAGATAAAATCAAATCACAAATGTTTAACCACTTTGCTGCTGACTTCAGTTATTTATCCAAATATATTACCTACAGCCTTTTAGCAGCTATAACATTGCAGCTCTTTTTGTAGCTATTTTACAGTTGTGCCTTTAATGTAAATCTTTTAGCCTTAGCTGGTGTCCTATAAAAACGTGTGAAGTCAGTGAGGAGTGTACCCTCACATATGGCCCTTTCTGAATCAAAGTGCAGCAAAGTAAATATTGTCCAAGCCTTAATCCACTGTGTTAGGTCAAAACTTCAAATAAATGCGTTTTCAGTGTAGAGTATATTTCTTAACTGGTGGGAGAATTTCAGACATCAGAGAATGTAGCCTACGTTCAATGTATGTATGCAGCGTTTATTCTTAATATTGAAGAATATAGTATAGACAGCATGAATCGAATGTATACTTTGTCTTAATAGTGCATTAAAATGAGTCACCAATGCATGAGTTTTGTTTCACTATAAATAATATACACACTTTTTTCAATTAAAAAGTTTATTAATGTGCACTTATATATAATATTATTGGTATTCTTTAGTGCTGAGACCAGGTAATTATCTAAACATCACTTAAGCTGTAGAAGTAGCCAAGTTTCTGCTCATAGTCAGGGGCAATGTTGACTTGAAAATCAGCATGAGCCTGTCAGCATGTCTCTATCCTAAAAGGCAAGAAGACAGCAAACCTGTTAGCATTCGTATTATTTTTTTAGATTATGTTTTTGCTGTGGTGGAAGAAAATATAATATATAATATAAAAAGTAATTTCCAAATAGGAAGACTTAGAAGAAAGTATCCTTGCAAGTGGGTTCAAGTTATTCACTTCTGAATTTATTTAAGATATAACTTAAATAATGAAAGCCTGGCAGTCACTTCTCATTATATGATGTTATGAGTATTTATGGAAAATATTGTCAATTTTATAGATTGGATAGCTGAAAGCCCATACCTAGACCAGGATGAAATGAACAAAAAATATTGAGTTAGTAAAAATTTTATAAGCAGAAACTTTTCTAAGTTCCTAATTCATCTATAAGATTTATCTAAATTATCATTTCCTAGTTTGAGGATAAATATATTCAGAATGACAGGCTATACCATTCTTTCATATCCCATTGGAAAAATCCATTTTTATTTCTCTTTTAACTCTGTAGGATATTTTGAGGTCTTTTGTCATAGAATAAATATGAATCAGAACACTCATACACTATTTCCTTGTTATTAAATCTGTAAAATTAAGTTAAATGATAATTAGAATCATATCACTGCATTCAGTTTGAAATTTAGTTTGAAATTTGAAATGTTGCATGATTTCAGTGGTTTTAAACTATGAGAATCAGAAGATACATGAGAGCAGGTGTTAGAAATAGAAGACCTGCACTTGCTCCATAGTCACACAGAGCATCATGGCCTCTGGTAGACTAATGATTACTACAAGTGGAAGGTAGTACTTTAGTTGTTTGTTCCCAGCCGCTGTAACAGCCCCAGTGGGAAGACATGTCATCTTCTAAGTCACTCAGGGGGTGCAGGTAAGTAAAGGAAATATTCGTTCCTGGATGCTATTAGCATAGTCACAGGTAAAGTTGAATTTTCAGTTTAGTCTTGAGAAACACTTTCCTTAAGTTATTTACTCCAAAGTATGAGAACACAGAGCACAAACAAAAACGTTTTACAACTTCCAGAGGTCACTTAGAGCAGCTGGTTACTGTACAGTTGTACAGACCAAGATATTATAAAATGAAAATCATAAAACACTTCTGCCATCTACCATGTTTCGGTATCAGTGCCCCCAAAGCATTCAGAAATGTCTCAGGCAACTTTTGACTTGATTTCTTACACTTAATAATGCCCACCAACACTCTTTCAACTAAGCACTGTTTTTACATGAAGGAATAGCCATAATCACTAAAAATCACTTTACCACTCATTAAAAAGTAGTGCAACTGGTTTTTTTAATATTTATTTATTTCTTCAGGTTACATCTCTATCGCAGTGCCCTCTTTCTGCCCCTCCCAGTCCTTTCCTCCCATCCTCTACTCCCTTCCATCCCACTCCTCTGGAGATTTTATGGGCATCTGATGAATTTTTATCAAGCTTTTTCAAACTTTTATTAATGACAATGTATCTAATGTTATACTTAGGAAAATAATACTTGCTAATTATTGAAAAGATAAACTAGTAGACAGATAACTTTCAATTGAGTTAGGCATGTATTTTCCAAAATGAAAGTCATAACCACATAGTGCAACTAAACACTTGACGTGTGGCTTGTTTTTTTTTTAATGTTTATTTATTACTTCAGGTTACATCTCTATCACTGTACCCTCTTTCAACCTCTCCCAGTCCCACCCTCCCACCCTTTACCCCCATCCCTTCCATCCCACTCCTCTGGAGAGGAGTGTCCCTACATATCAGTCCCCTGCCCCAGTTCAGCAGTCATATGAGGGCCAAGAACCTCCTCATACACGGGGTGGTCTACAAGGCCCCACCACTAGGGCAAAGTGTTTCATTGACAGGAAACAAAGTCTGTGTTCCTGTTCCCTTTGGTGCATTGGCTATAGAATAGTTATCCTGTACTATATGGCTAAAATCTGATTATAAGTGAGTAGATGCCATGTGCATCCAATTCCACTCTGCACAGTGTTTCCTTGCGTTTGCCTTAAGCATTTCCAAGTCCATTCCTACAGCAGCATTAGAGTTCACTTCTTAAAAAATAAGTTAGTCCAAGAGGGTGTTCTGGATCTAAGAAGATATTTTAAAATTTAAAATATCTATATTTAAAAAAATAGATATTTTTAAAATGAAAGCTGAGTTAGATATGGAACTTTAAACTCATGGAGATGGTTAGATAGTAGAATGTTAAAGTCAGGTGCCAAATACATATGGACTGGACATTGGGAATGTATGCTAAGCCATATAACTCTTATAATTGTGGCCTATTTATTTCTGTTGTTTTGTATTGTATTTATAGTTATAAGAAAAAGAACCATTTTTTGGACTGAAAGGGAGAGCTGTTGGGGGAAAAAGAAATACCTTAAACTAAAAAAAAAAGAAAAGAAGGGAAGAGGATGGGGGTTGAGGGGGAGGAGGGTGGAAGGGTGGGACTGGAGGGGGGAGTAGGGAGGGGATTGTGATTGAGATGTAACTTGAAGAAATAAAAAATAAATTATTTAAAAAAAATAAGCTAGTCATTTAAAGAATAGAATACTGTTGGTTGCAACGCTTGATCTGCAAAACCATCATTTCACATCATTTTTCATTTGACTCACTAACAGCCACATGATAACTGTTATACAGATTTTAGTGGGGATTTTATTGTTTTCATGGTCATTGTTAATTACATTGATTCTGATGGGAAAACAAACAAGGAGCCTTTTGGAACTTTCCCAACAACTGAGCTCTTATAACTACTTCCCATTCATTAAGCTATAGGTCTCTAAGCCTGTCTATCAAAAAAAGAAAAGCATAGCAAATTTTTTTCTTTTTCATTTTTCAAATATTGTTATTGATTCTTTGAATATTTCCTACAAGCATTTAAATCATATTTGCTCCTAAATCCCCCCTTGGCTCCACCAGATCCTCCCTCCCCCATATCCCTCACCTGCTCCAATTTTAGATCCTTTTTTTTCAAATTTAATAACCTAGCAACCATAATTTGTACTGGCTATATAATTGTTTGTGTAGGTCCATCCACTGGAGCAAGCAAAGATTTTAATGCCTGCTAGTACAGAGATGTCTTAGTGGTCAGTCATTTACTGATCTTGCAGAAAACCCAAGTTCAGTTCCCAGCACTCAAGTCAGGTGCCTCGTAACTGCCTACTCTGGTCTGGGAGATCCAACACCCTCTGACCACCATAGGCACCTGCATGCACACAAGACACATAAAGCAAAAATAGGCACACACACACAACCATAAATGAAAATGCATAGGGCAGCAATTAGAACCAATGTCTTGAAAGATACATTTTTAACCTCTGCTGCTAGTGTTCCATTTCCTCTTTACACATATGAATGAATTTTCTAGTAATGTCAAGATTATATACATCTCTTTCTGTGTAGTTGAACATAAACTACATACATAAACTCCTTGACATTATTGTCACCACTGTGTACTATGTAGCAGCATGTGTTTTGCCTGAATCTTCATTAAACATAGGCAGCAGTTATTCTGAACTATTTTTAATTTTGTCTGTTCCTAAAGCCCAATACTGCAGTGTTACAAAGTGGTAGAGTATTTCCAACACACTCCACTTCCTACTGTACATATTTGATAAAACCAGTTACAGGCAAAGTGATGGGTTACAAGCAAAATATAAGCATTATAACAAAATTAATGATTAATAGATAGTAACTTTGATTTTGATAAATAAGCCATTATGTTTCAAGGTAGCTAAAGTAATAAAAATACTTTTTGAAATAAATATTTTAAACTTCTATTTTGTATATTTTCTTATTCAAACAAACTGAAGAATCTTCTTACTAAGTAACATACTAATAGAGGTTGTTTATTTCATTTTTAAAAAGGTTTAAAAATATTTATAGCTTTAATATGAAAAGAGTTACATGGAAATAAATTTTCATATAGTTTTTTAGAGATTTTAATAATGTCTTGAAGTTTCCACCTTCAAATAGTGGTTATACATAAGGTATTAAGTGATGAAATAACCGTAACAGTGTTCGATCATTTTACATATAGTTTATGTGGCACACAGATTTTTCACATATACTAGTGAGTTCTTGATAACTCATTTCCAGCTAACCTCTGTGTTCATTTATTCCATACATAACCACAAATAAGCAAAAAAGCACATTTGCCTCTTTCAGATTGATTTGTAAGTCACTTGTTAGGGTCCAGCAAGTTCAACATTTTGTACATGTTTTATTGGAAATGCATGTGGTTTCTGGGGCTTTTAAACAAATACATGAAATGGTTGAAAGATTTATATAGCCCATGCTTAGCTAAATATGTCATCTCTAGAAAAGATGTGATTTATTTTGGCACTGTTCTAAAACTCAAATATTTTAAACATTTGTTAAGTTGGAGCTTGCACATTTGAACTAGTAGCATACGTTCCAAACTAGCATCTCAAGTTACCAAACTTTTTGTAATCCTTTTACTGAAATATGAAATAGCCCTTACTGAAAAGCTTTTTTCTTTCATTTTGTTCTTTACTATGAGTTTAAATTTATAAAGATTGACGTTTTTAATGTAGATCTTTACAGATAGAGGTTGACAATGATAAATGTGTATTTTTAAGAATCATTAAGAATGATTTATACTAATGAGAATCCTTTGCAAAAGCCTTACTACACTTGGTGTTGATTTTATTGTTTTCTAATGTGTTTTCAAAATATGTTGTTGCTTTTTAAGCCACAAGTTTAACTATCCAATTATTAACAAGAATATATGTTAATGCACCAAGTCAAGTATCTAAAACTTGTTTTTATATTTTATTCACATAAAATCATCTACCTCAAATCCTACATGTTTTAATACAGTTCCTACACATTGATCTTAATCAAATTTATAAGTGTGTAATTCTGAAGACATTGTACTAGATGTGCATTATGAGATATATTGCAGTTAAGAAGATCAAGTTGCTATCAAACTATTTATTATTTCCTTAATAAATATAAAAGTTGATGTGAGCAAACATATTAGGTACCCTACGAGCCTCTCAAAACTATTTGGATCTGAATTGACGTTCCTCCTCACTCAGAGTCTCTGGAGCTGCAGCATGAGCTGACTTACATGGTGCCTGAGATTCCAGGGCAAGCCCCTTAATATGGGGCCATGAGGGACTGTTTTTCAAGGGAGGAGATATAGAAATCTGTACTATAAAGGTTTAAAGAGAAATAATGGAACAGGAGGGGTTAAACTAGGGTAAGGGTGGGAGAACAGGACAAAGCAGATAATACAGGAAAGGATGACACTAAACAACAAAAAGATCATATTAAAATACTTTTCAAAAAGATCATAGGGGGCTGGAGAGATGGCTTAGGGTTAAGAGCAAGGAGTGCTCTTTCAGAGGACCCAGGTTCAATTCCCAGCACCTACATGGCATCTCACAACTGTCTGTAACTCCAAGATCTGACAACAACTTCACATAGACATACATGTGGGCAAAACACTAATGTACATAAAATACATAAATAATCAAAAAGATCACAGGGAAACTTACTACTGTAGGAGTGTCCTAAAATTATATAGATATGTATATGTACGTGTGTGTGTGTGTGTGTGTGTGTGTGTAGAGAGAGAGAGAGAGAGAGAGAGAGAGTTCAAATGGAGCTAACAATGCAACAGAACAATGATGTCCCTCCTGTATATCACAGGTTAACAAATAAAAAGTCCACTGCTGCCTCTTTTGGAGTTGTTGGCCAGTGAAAACCCATAGATACTCCCCCCAAAAGTACATACTATTGCAAATGCTCTTGGTTACCCTCAAGGACTTAGTAGTGAGATCCTGTTGCTGAAGACACCACATATGTCAGCTACAGACCCATGCAGAAATGAAGCTGGTCCTGACCAAGAAGTTTCATGCTTACTGACTAAGCTTTCATAGAGCTGGAAAGTGCTATGCACACTACCAGAAAAGAAAGGAGATCATCAGCCTTACCCAGATGTGAACTCTGAGAGGAATAATAACAAACATCCTGATAACACATGCCCACTGTGTACTAATGGCACAATGTTGTGGGACTAGCCATCTCTGATTGGATTTAATGTCTACTCCGTAACATGAAATCTATATCTGGTACCATTTTCTGTACCAAGAAGCTGTGACTATCCAGGTTATAGACCCTAGGGGAGAGCTTACTACTACTCTGCTAAATGGGCATAGTATTAAAATGGATCCTTATCATTATACCCAAGGATTATTGCATCTCTCGGCCCTCACCAGAGAAGCTTGTTTCTACCATGCTTGGCAGTTAACACAAAGACCCACAACTGGCCAAGGTTCAGAGAATAAGACGCTGCAGCATGTTCTACCTTTAATGAAACATGTGTGTCATAACCCCTCCTCCCAAAGCTCAGGGATTATTACAGAAGAGAGAGCAGAAAGACTGTAAGAGCCAGAGGTAGTGAATGACTTACAAGAAAACAGTATCTCCCAGACAGAGCATGGCAGTTCCACCTATGAAATCCCAGTGGTTATGATAGCATATACAAGACCTGTGCAAACTAAAGCAGGCAATAGTCCCAGCATGGAGATGGAGGGGAGGCTGTCTTTTCTCCAATGTGGTTTTTTATTTATTTTTTTTACATCAAAGATGAAATACAAGTGGCAAATAAGCATGGAGAAAATGCTCATCCTCACTAACCATCAGAGAAATCCAATTAAAGCTATGTTGAGATCCGATCTCACCCCAGTCAAAAGGACAGTAATTAGGGAAAAAAATAATGGGGGTTTGGGTAGATAGTAAAGTGTTCACATGCAAGCATGAGGACCTGAGTTAAGAATTCCATCCTAGCATACAGCTGGAGTGACAAGGACACAAGAAAATATTTAGGCACTCCCTGTCTAGTCAGTCTATCCAAAACAATGATTAATAGCTTCCCTGAGAGAACTTGACCCAAATATATATATTTTATATATATAATTCTATAACATATATATTTCTATATGTAATAACATATGTTATATATGTGTATATATCATTTATATACATATATGTATATACACACACGAAATGTATATATATATCTAATATATAGACATGTATATGTATTAGAGAAATGAATGAGTCAGACAGTTTCATATTAGCCTCTGGCCTCCACACATGCCTCTAAGGGTGAGTGCACATCCAAGTGCACATACAAAAACAAGAGGGAGATCTGGGGGGAAGAAAGAATCAAGAAAACAAATTGTGGTGAGAGTATGTACACTGCTGATCGAAGTGTAAATTAGTCTGGCCACTGTGGAAGTCAGTATGGGGATTTCTCCAAATATATCTTCCATATGATCCAGCTATACTACTTCTGGCCATTTAACCAAGGACTTCAAGTCAACATATCACAGACAGTTGCACATCAGTGTTTATTGAAGCACTAATCATAATTGTTGAGCTATGAAACTGACATTGGATAAGGAATAGATAAGGGAAATGGGGTGTATATACACAGTGGAATTTTTCAGTCATAAAGAATGAGTTATGTCGTTTGAAGGAAACTGGCTGCAACTGGAGATGATTGTGTTAAGTGAGGTAAGGCATTTTCAGAGACAAATTACTGAATTTATAGTTCCTAGAATTTATATAGATATATAAAATCATGTGTGTATGAAATGAAAAGAGAATCTGTCTGAAGGAAACAATGGGAAATGCTTCCTTATGCATATCAACTTTGACTTTTAAAATACCTGTCTGTTGGGCTGGAACTATAGCTCAGTGCACATTCCTTGCTTAGCATGTATGAGAACCTAAGTTTAATTCCTGCCACCAGGGGAAAAAAGAAAACTAGTTTAAAACTGGCTCTCATTTCCCTAATTCTGCCTTCTGCTGTGAAACCACCTGTTGAATCCTTAATTTCAGATTGTATACTTTCCTATTCTACAATGGACTGTTGACCTTTTCCCCCTTTACTTATTTTCTTGAGTTTACTAGTTATGGTGACTTCAAAATCCAAGTGAGGGGTAAAAAGAAGGCCTGGTGGGTAGGAGCACTTTCCACCAAGCCTTGTGACCTGAATTTGATGCCCAGAATCTACATGGTACAAAGAGAATTGATTTCACAAATTACCCCCGAACCTTTACATGTATGCATGTATGGCCTTACACACACGTGTGTGAATATAAATATATATATAATTAATATATATAAATCCAAGTGTACAAACTCCTATATCTGAATTACCTGTGAGTCTTTTTCTATGGTCTATTCTGTCTCTTGTCATGAGAAAGAGGATGATAAGGGTGCAGAGAATATCCTCAACATTCAATATATACATGCTCAGAACTTAAAGCATTCTATTAATTAACTTTTTAAGAAGGATTTGCTGGGCATAATGACACAGGCCTGTAATCTCAGCATTTAAGAAGCTGAGGCAGGATAATCAAATTTCCAAAGACAGCTCACTCTACATACTCATATTGTCTCTCAGGAAAAATAGTAATAATAGTAATAATGCAGAAATGTGGGAGCAGTGCTTCTGCTGTCCTGGGGTGTTGACTCATGATGAAAATGTAAAGAAATCATATCATTTATACTGTGTGGTAAACTTAGGGCACATACATATCCCTGAGATTGGATGGACAGGAGGAGTCTGGAATAAAGATTCTATAAAGTAGTAATGTCTAAATCCTGATATTTTTGCCTTTAAAAATAAGGTTGTCTCACCAAGGCCTTGTTGCTACATTTACTTCTCATGTATACAATGGCAGTATTGTATACATTATTTTTACCTGAACCAATTTTTCTCTTATCTATGGGAATAGTAGAATGACATTAAGAGTCTTTTTATTGCTATGTTCCTTTAGCAGAATAATGGTACTTGTTTTTTTCCTATTCCCATGGCATATCCAGTCTCAGGTTCTTGGCCACCTGAGGAGTCTCATGCCTATTAATTTTTGATTCAGTGTCAGACATCCTGAATCTCCAGATGACCTGGCTTCCTCTAGAGAGGGTTTATCCTTTAATGAAAAGACAGAGCAGAAACTAATCATCCTAAACTAGGCAAGCACAGTATTAGCTTGGACTTGGGTTGCAGCTTGACTAAAATTCTGTTACTTTGGGTTTTCCTCTTTTCTGTGGCATAGTACACTAGGCCTTTGTGTTATGAAAGCCGTATCTTGAAATGCTCAACATCCTTAATCATCAGAGAAATGCAACTCAAGACGACTCTGAGATTCCATCTCACACCTGTCAGAATGGCTAAGATCAAAAAGTCAAATGACAACACATGCTGGAGAGGTTGTGGAGAAAGGGAAACCCTCCTCCATTGCTGGTGGGAGTTCAAACTTGTACAACCACTATGGAAATCAGTCTGGCGATATCTTAGAAAACTTGGAATAGCTCTACCTCAAGACCCAGCCATACCACTCCTGGGGATATAATCAAAAGATTCCTCACCAGTCCACAGGGACATCTCCTCAACTATGTTTACAGCAGCTTTATTTGTAATAGCTAGAAACTGGAAAAAACCCAGATGCCTTTAACCAAAGAATGGATTTTTTAAAATATGGTGCATTTACACAATGGAATACTACTCAGCTATCAGAAACAAAGAAATCATGCAATTTGCAATGAAATGGGTGGAACTAGAAAAGCTCATCACGAGTGAGCTAACTCAGACTCAGTAAGATACACATGGCATATATTCACTTATAACTGGAGTTTAGCCATTATAGTATAGGATAACCACCCTACAATCAATAGACCCAAAAGAGCAGGAACAGGGATTTGGTTACCTGTCAGTGGGACACCCCACCCTAGTGGAACTGCCATGTATGCCTCTTGGGCAAGAGGAAGCTCTTAGACCTCATGTGACTAAGGAACTAAGGGGGGCTGATACAAGGAGACACCCTACACGGGAGGGATGGAATGGATGGGAGATGTGGTAGAGGGTAAGAGGGAGGGGCTGGGAGGGAGTGGAGGGAGAGGGTGGCAATGGAGACAAAAAAAGAAAGAAAGAGAGAGAGAGAGAGAGAAAGCCGTGTCTTTATTGAGACTCCTTTAGTTAATCCCATTTTAGCTTCTTAAATCTCCCAGTTAGGGATTCTAGTAAATTCAGCTCTACTGGATTTCTAGAAAGGGCATATGGATCTATCTTAAGGTCTAGAACATTCAAAAGACCCCACTGGCTTCACAGTCCCTCACAGCAGTTATCAGCCATTGTTCAAGTCTACACAGAACTGCCACCCAGGAAAAGTGACCATAGGCCATTGGTTCACCATGCAGTTCCTTGCTTCTTTCTATAATCTTAGCCTCTTAGTTGTCTTTGTCTCAGCCCCTCTGTATTACTTGGAAGTAAATACTCTTTTGTAGTTTAACAAGCTTTTTTAGTTGTTCTTGGCAGGAGCATGAGTCTACCACAGACTATTCTGTTTGGAAGCAGAAATCCATGAGTCTGTAATTTGTGTTACTATAGTTTTCATTTCTGGAGGTTACAGTCTGTTCGTTCCCAAATCTACTTGGTAATTTTTATAACCTCTCTATTTCATTTTTAAATCCTTTTTGTTCTCGTATGTTTTAAGGTGTGTATTCGATACTTGTTTTCTGGTCATTTGAATATCTCAAGTATTCATGCCCTGGCTTCGCTGTTATTCCTGCCTGCATTTACTTCTCTGTAGGCTGGAGTGTTTAGACACTCTTTAATGTGAGCTAGAGCTTGCAAATAATCTCTGTGATTTGTTTCAAGAGTTGTGCTAACAGCAGGTTCTTGCCCAGACACTTGGAAACATATATAAGCCTTGGGTCATTCCTAAAACTTGATTTGAAATGTCACTTAGATGATATTAATTTTTGTTGAAAATTCACATGGAACTAATTTGTAATTATAAAACTTCTAGGTCAAATATTCTTTTGTCCCCATTCATAGCTTGAATTCTAGACTTCTGTCTTTGGGACGATCCCAGGCTTTGTCTCCTATACCCTGATACCATGATTACTAACACTCAACCTTCTCCATTAACAATTATCCTTTAGGCTTCACTTAACCACTCAGGATTCCAGCTTCTTCTTAGACTGAAAACTTTAATTGTTTTTTAATGATTGTGTTGGTGGTGGATTTAAAAAGATGATTGCAATTTTCTGTCCAGTATTTTTAATTTACTGTAAGCGGGACTAAGTAAATCATAATGGGAAGCAATAGTCCAGCTCAAACATTTGAGAGAGAGAATGTGTTGTGCTGCTAATGCTCTGAATTTAGTATTACTTGTATACATGAGTAAAATGAGCAATAATTACCTTCAAAAAACAATAACCGTAGCTCTGGCTTCTACTGATAACTACACACAGTTTTTCATTAAGAAGAGAAAAATGATTGAATGGTCCAAATTAGCCCTGGCAAGAAAAATAACAGCTGCCTAAAATGAAATGTTTGAGTTATGAGCCATGTGCCACTTTGGTTTATCTGTAGCCAAAAGCTTCGAAATCCTTATTCGATTAGCCATGTTGCTGGGGAGGGCCGGGTTGCCCTGGACAAGAGCTGCCTGCTGATGAGTAAGAGAAATCCGGGAACACACATGTTCAGACCCTGCAACTCTGTTTTTGTTGTTTGAACTTTCTTCTCTGTTGTAGCTAGGGATCCGGCATGGAATTTAAACACTTGTGTGGTAACTCCATTCCTTCAGCCATTGTGTTGTTAAGCTCAACTAACAAACTTTAACACTGGTTCTAGTCAGGCAAGACTTAGAAACCAGCAGTCATCACCAGTTCTGGTTTGACAACTGAAACTATATGGCTTATCTGTCGTTATGGCATCTAGATACTCTTGCCTGCCCAGTCCAGCCACTCCATAAAATGTCTTCAAAATACATAAGAAAATAGATAAACAAAGATACACATTAAAAAAAAAACTTAGGACGTGGGTTTCATTGCAAAATTTTATCTACTCTAGCATAAGCTTCAAAATATATGCCTTTTAAAAAAGTTAGTGACTCAGCTAAAATGCAGAGATCAAAATTACATAATATTTGAAAGGTGAGGACTGAGAGGTACAGCAGGCATGTATACTGCCTCATGCGGCACTTTTCTTCCTCGCCAATGTTTTTAGTTGCTTAGGGAATCCTCTTGACGATGTCACAAAAAACGTTTCAGGCCTGTGTGGATTATACACACATTGTATTGCTGCGAATAAGTGCTGTGTTGAGATCTCTGGGCTGTATTTTGCTTCCAAACACATTCTGAGTGTAAAATCTAAGTGACTGAAAAAGACAACACAATATCTGCTGTTATCCATAACTTAGTTCTAAAGACAGTGCTGAGAAATCCAAGTATGCTTGGAACATTTCTACAATAATTTGACATCAGATGCATCAGTGTTTCTGCTTTGAAGAATGTATTTTAGTTTAAGGTGTACTAATTATTAAGCATTACTTAGGGCCTTGTTATATCATAGTTTTATCACTTTGCAAAAAGTAAGATGGTTTTGCATCTTAAACATGGTCATCTCATAAAGAACAGTTATATACTTTCATTAGGTGACTAGAGGAATGAGAATATATAACCTTAACCTTTTTTGCCATAGAACTGTTGGGAAAAGCTCGTAAGGTCAGAGTTGCCTTTCAGTTAAAGCTCCAAGAATAATCACTTTACTCCTACTTTTATAGAAACTGCACAAACACATCATATTGTAGGCTGGAAGTTTAAATATCACAAATATTATTGTCTAAATTTTAAGAAAATTGTCTTGGCCTATTATATTGGGCTTTCTTATGAGCCAGCTGTCCAGGCGATCTATAGAAGTTGTCTGCTACATTATTGTATTTTTGTGTGGATGGCAAGAAAACTAATAAAAGTTACAGCCTGTGTTCCAAACACATCCTTCCTTCTAGTGACTTCCTATCCTGTACTTTGATTATTTAATTCAGTTGCCATTTTAATTCTCTACACAATTAAATTTATCTTCATTTATTTACATCTAATTTGTTCTTCAAGAACACTTACATGTCACCTCTACAAGAAGCATCCCCTAATTCCCCACCCCCACAGCCAAGTTACTCTCTGCTCATGTGCCTGGTGGCACTGTCTGCAGCTCTCTATTAGGGCAGCTATTAAGTTTTCTCTCGCCTCTGTATTCCTGTGCTGTCTGTCTCCCATTCGAATGCAAGTTTCTGATGATGAGCGCTTCGCTCTTGTTCATTTCTTTTCACAGGTAAATATTTGACGGGTAATCATTCTTCTTCAACAGTGAAACCTAAATTTTCAAATTACATTAGTTTTTGGAAACATTTGGATGATGTGTCTCTAAAAACAAAAAGATTAAAAGATTAAATTTGAATATCATTCTCTGCAATTTTGTTAGAATAGATTTATCACATCAGCTTGTCTAGCACTGGGACAGGTCAGACCCAGTGTCTGCCTGAAGTTTGTCCTCCTGTGACTACATCAATTTCAAGTAAAAGGTTATTGAATGTTGTTGCTGTTCATGCTGTCACTGTTCGGAGGGGTTGTGAGTTGATTGTTCTATGTTAGGATTTCTTATGTAGTTATTAAATTGTGATCCGAACAATCAGAAGTTTGAAAAATCTACTGTGATGAAGTGAAAACATGACTTCCTAGGGCTGACTCTGAAGTTCATACAAAGTTTCCACACTGCTGAGCAGTCCTATTATATCCTCACTAAAGAAGAGCAGTAATCAAATTGCTTTCCAGAATCCAGTACATCCAAAGTGGTGAATAAAATCCAAATTTCAGCCAGTGTGGTCTCTTAAGCTGCTTTCCAGAGTTGCTTCGCCTGCTTTCAATTCCAAAGTCACTCAATCCCCTAAAAATATCTGGAGCACTGTGAGTGAACACTAGTTTTATATACTTTCTTAGACTTCCAGTGACATATTATTCTTTCAAACTCTGAGTTGAATTCTCAGATACTGGAGAGGAAAACAAATTGCACATGAGTATTGCCTGCCACACTATGACTCCAAAAATGATTATTTAGTTACTCCTTCTGGGCTTCCACTTAGTCCCCACCAGTTGCTGTCACTGACATGTTGAAGATCCTCAGGCTTAGGGTGTGTGTTGTTCTTCAGAAGCAGGCCAGTTGTGTCAAAGGCTTTCTGAAATAGTGAAGCATAGAATATCACTTTGTATGGCTATAACATCACCACACTGAAAACCTTAAGTTGCTTTAAAAGTATTTTCTTCTCATAAATATGCCCTAACTGTAGCTAACTAAATACACTCTTCAGGATAGTGTGTGCTCAGAAACTGTTTCTAGTGTGTACCTTGCAGAGTTAACCATCTTGATTATGATTGACTGCCTGCCGAGTGATTCATTTCAGGAATGTTCTGTTTGTAATTTTCTAGGAAATGTTGCTTCTTTACTTATCAAAGAAGAGAAAACCAGAAATTCCGGCATTGTTTGCCATGTGAAAATTTGAAATTATCTCAATGAGCAATGTCCACATGTTGGCATATGGCCAGATGAATTATATTTGTCTTAAAGTAGCAAAAAGGTTAGGAAACTAACTGTATTCATTCTCAACTTGGAATTCATCAGACAAGAAAGAGCTATTGAATCGTAGCTTTTGTATTGAGTATCTAAACTTCCCTTAGCTAGTAATCTTTTAACCTAGAACTATCTCTCATCTCTTTGAAACCTCATATATAAAACATATAGTCTTCTTTTACAAATCTCACATTTGTCTAAAATAAAAACATAGGAATTGAAGATTTGATTGTGTGTCATAAGCAGACATTTTCAAAGCTGGAAGGGGATCCGTTTCTACTGTCTAGTTTGTTAGCCACACTGCTTCCCTGTCGGCTGATAAGAGCTGAAACCTGTGTTATTATGGTTAAAGTTTTGACAGATTTTATTGTAAGCCTTCCTGCTGTGAACTTTCTTCAAGCCAAAAGTTAACATGTTGAGCTCTCACAAATGATTTTTCCCGTTTGTGATCCAGAAAAGGAAATAATCCAATATGCTATTTTAAATGATATGAGTGGACAACTAAACTCCTTCAGTGTTATATGTCAAGTTTGGGAATTTTTCTCATTCTCTGTGCTAAAGGCCTCTAAGTTGTTACTGGAACCATGTGTAAATATTTCTGTGACTAGGGCATTGGAAAAGATGCCAGAAAGACATTATATGGTTTCTGTGTTCTCAGTAAATTTTGTAATCAAAATATTTCATTTTTCACACTCAAATGTAACACTCTAAAATGTGATTGACTTAAAAACTCTGGAGAAAACCCTTTTTTTACAAGTAGCTCCTCAGAGCCCGTGTTAATGAGACCTCTTGGTGACTTTTATTTGTTATTACTACTCAGGCCACTTTTAAAACCATGATCTCAATCATTGCTATCCCTTGGAGACTCCAGATCAAGACTTTTTTTCTCCCTCTAAAACATCTTCAGTGACCATGACCATTAATATTTACTTATAAATGCATTTGTACACAGGCTCAGCCATAGCACATTAATGGAGACAAAAAGTGTTTGTTACACAGTTCTTTACCCTAGAATAAATCAAATCAACAAATATTTATTAATGTCTACTGTGTGCAAATAACCCTAGGCTGGGCAGCTTTTAAAAGCCACCCAACTTTTCAAATTGTCAAATCAAAACGTTATTTTTTTTCAAGCATTGCAGAAGCCACTTTCATGTTCTTAAGGTGACAAAGCATATGAAGATGACAAAAAAGAGAATGTTATTTTGCAGCCTGAAAACAGGGAAAGAATATTCTAAAATACCATCAATGGACTGCGTCTTGTATTATGTATGTATATGTGTGTGTGTGCATGAGACTATATTATGTATATGTTCATCTGTCTGTATGCACATCTGTCCACACAGAAAATAAGTGTATTTGAGAAAATTGGCCTGTGCTATGGTGACATAAGATTGGATATTAACATTTGATATATTAATATGTAAATGATGTATAATAATATTAATATTTAAATCTACAGCTTTGCTTTAAAAATAGCTTTACAGTTTGATTAATGTTAAGTCTTATGATGCCAACCATCAGCTAAAATTGTTATTATATAGTAGAACGAATATTCAACCCAGAGTCTGCTGTTCTACAGATTAGCTTACCCCAATGTCTGTTATGGGATGACCTCATCAACAGTAGATTTCTAATCAAAGACTTGACTGGTAAGAGGAAAATGTCAAGAACTTCACTTTCCTATTTCAATTTTGGCATTTCATTTAGTTAATTCTCATTAAAAAATAGTGTCTGTGATCTGTATCAATTAATTGAATATATTGTCATAGTGAAATATTAAAGGAAGCCTGACTATAACTTCCATGTTTGTCAAATGATATTGATTCCGGATGTTCTACATAGAAGGTGTGTGCATGGGTTGGCTGTAGATGATATCATGGATGTTTTCACAGGGAATATCTTACGTCAATTTAAAAATATTTATTGAAGGGACTTATTTTTAAGGAGGCAATTTTTGCCTGCTATTGGTAGCTAATGTTAAGTCCTAATGACAATCAAAACAGATTCAAAATAACCTTTGTCATGAGAAGCTTTAGCTTTTCTTAAGATGTATGAAATTCATCCCTTAATAATCAGACAGAGAAATGCTGTTCCAGGTCCTAAAGTTTTATATTCGCATTATGAAATTGTTTAATATTAGTGTTACCTTAAAGCACATGACCTCTTCACATTTTATTTTAGATATTTGACATACTGATCAGTTGTATTATTTTCTTTTTTTTTAAGATTTATTTTATTTATTTTATACATATGTGTGCTCTATCTGCATGTACACCTGCATTCCAGAAGAGGGCACCAGATCACATTGTGGATGGTTGTGAGCCACCATGTGGTTGCTGGGAATTGAACTCAGGACCTTTGGAAGAGCACTAGGCAGTGCTCTTAACCACTGAGCCATCTTTCCAGTCCCCAGTTGTATTATTTTCAAAGACTACCAATTGCTCTGGAGTAAGTTATTTATCTCTTCTTGCATAGTTATTCTTCTCAGGTATCCAAATGACCTCCTTGAACATAGTCAGGCACTTTCCATAGGTGACAATCTTCACACTGCTTTCTTATCTTTCATTTTTAATTTCTGATTGTATTATAGGTAATGTCTTTGGATATATTTTAAATAAAATTTTACATATACAAAATCTAATGTTTATATTCACAAAGAAATACGTCTCAAGCATTCTTTCTAATTTTCACTTCATTCTCTCTCCCCAAGCTCTTTTGATCAAAGTTCTTTAATACTGGGACCCTTCTACCTAGGACCTAACCTGGATTCACCTGCCCCCTTGTGGTGTTTTTAATCCAAAAATTTATTAATTTTTGAAACTTGATGTGACACAGCCTGAACCAAGAAACCATACTCTTATTGTTTGGGATTCAGAGGCAGCAAAGTTCTCCTCTATTAGTCAGTGACTAACTTAATAACACAAAGGTAACATTTAAAGTTTTTATTTAACCGAGGCCCTAAGAAGGACTTGGGAACATAAGTGCTGTGTAATAACCTGGAGCAGCTTAATTTTTTCTCTAGAATCTTTGTTAATGACCAGAAGATTGAGAACTAAAGAAGTATTTCAAAAAAAATTAAAATGCAACCTAATATTTCTTCTATGTTGTTATCTACTGTTTTTTCATGAGTGAAGACGCAGCTGCTTAATTTTACTTAAATTTCAAGTAAATTTCCTTAAGTCTACTGTCAAATATAAATTTATAACTATGGAAAATAAGTTAAATATTACATAATGTATAATCACATATTTTATATATTTGGCACAAATATGTTATTTGACCAATTTTGACCCCTTCAATGAAGTTGACAGGTTTTATAGATGGAAAAAAGATGTGTATGTTTAATGAGAGAATTTACCTTGTCACAAAATCAGAGTCATTTTTCTAGATGTAAGACGTAAGAATTATGCCTCTGGTTAATAAATAATAATGTAACAAAAAGGAAAGGGAAAGAAAAGCACTATTCACATACATACACGATTTGTCTTTCTTCTAGAACGTAATTGATTAATAAGTTATTGTTATCAGCAAGATCCCAAATAAAATTCTAACGATTTCTACTTCTGTTAACAGTGGAACATTTCTAGCCCGAAAAGAATTGTCTTTTTCCACATTGTTCATTTCTGCCTCAGACCCCCACCCATGCCTGGCTGGGTAGAGCTACAGAAAGATACTGGCTTCCTGTCATCTCACCTGAGATCTGGAAGAAACAGTATGACCTTCTACACAGCCATCTGTGGGCCCTGTTTCTAGTGTCTACTACTGCTTTTCGGTTTCTCTTAAATTTATAACAGTTGACCTACTAACAGGTTCCCAGAAACAGGTTCAGATTTTGGCATTCTTACCCAACCTCTTTGTCCTTCCAAAGTACATAAATGCTAAACTGTGCTCGTGGTTAGCACGGAGAAGCATTCCAACAAGGCTAAAACCCAAGCCTCTTTCTGCTCCTCAGCAGTCTGCAGCCGTTTTCCCTTAAGGAATAGTTTGAGAGTACGCCCTGGGCGTAATTTCTTCGACCCGGATTAAGCACAGGTAACTGGGAGTCTGCTTTATCTTCACAGGGCATTAGTCACTCTATAAAAGTTAAATTTATTATGAAATGCCTTGTTGTGTTAGCATATGTCTTCTCTGGGAAGTTGGAAACAAAGGCATGTCCTCTAAGGCTCCACATGGGGAAAACACATCCTCCTTTGGAATTTAACCTTAATTTGAACCAAGATCAGTGAAAGAAAAGCACTTTGGTGTATTGTTCCTGAGCTCCACCCTTCTCTCTCCTTATCTAAATGCAGCTACTTTTGCTTTGTGGTTTTCTTTCTTTCTTTCTTTCTTTCTTTCTTTCTTTCTTTCTTTCTTTCTTTCTTTCTT
>CAJQZJ010032137.1:3880371-3924535 GCA_907164525.1 Lophiomys imhausi | reverse complement strand
TATCCCTGAAGGAGGGTATAGCCTCACCTCTGCACTGCTTATCCCTGAGGAGGGTATTGCCTCACCTCTGCACTGCTTATCCCTGAAGGAGGGTATTGCCTCACCTTTACACTGCTTATCCGTGAAGGAGGGTATAGCCGCACCTCCGCATTGCACATGTCTTTGTTTCCCACTTGTCTTTTCTCCTTCTCATGTCCTAGATTTCCAGTCTGTTCCCAAGCACCCCTCAGATCTGTTATAGCTTCCCCCAAAAAGTGATCCACTAAGCTCCAGTGATGGCAGTCTTCAGTCCATGTTACATGTGTCACCTGGGACCACACAATCCTTGAAACTGCTTTGTAGGGGTTAGAAAAATTAGATTTAGAAAATATATAGGAGTTTCTGATACTGTCTCTTTATTTGGGGCCTGAAGAGCATTATCAGCATGAAGTCAGCAAAAACAGGAAAGACTTAATAGACTGAAAAACAAGGTTGAAGTCAGGAAAAACAGGAAAGACTTAATGGACTTGAAGAAACAAAGTATCTGGCCTGACATTGTTTTCAGCTGCTAAGTGGGCGGAGTCCAAATTAAGCTGAAACAGAGTTCCTCCTATTTAAGGATAGTGCATGGAGCCCAGAAAGAAGAAGAGGCACCTGATGCTAGAGAGCTCCAAGAGTCCTGCTGAAAAAAGGGCTGGCCATTGATGGCCAGCTCTCTCCCTGAAGCAGAAAGAAGCCGGTGAGCAAAGAAAGCCTGAGCAAGACACCAAAAGGCCAAGGACTGGACCCTGTGGCTCAGCTTTTGCCTGGAGGGTTTGATCTGTCCGATCAGTGGCCTAGGGGAAACTGTGCCTGGCTTTAAGGACTGAGGCAGAGCAGCTGAGTTCCTGATTCAAAAGAAGTAAGTTGGCCTGCAGACAGCTGGGGTCTCCCACAGAGAAGAAAGCATGAAGCCTTATTTAAGGTGAGACTGCAATAACCAACTTACCCTGATGAACCTGCATCTGAGAGATCCAGAAAAAGGACTGCTAAGTGTGTTCAAGAATATACGACAAAGACTGTGTTCCTGACGACTGAGGACCTGCCCCAGAGACTGTATCATTCTAAAAGGTTATGAAAGTAGTTGTTATAATTATCAGTGGGTTTAGTGGATAGGTTAAAGGGGTTGTAGGAATTTATAGGATTAATAGTTAAGAAATTGTTGGTGTTTGTTATAAGTGACTTTAGTAATAAATAAATAAGAGTTAAATAATAATTTAAAAGATCGGTTACAGGTGGCGCCCAACGTGGGGAGGCATTACGGGTAATTTTATTTTCAAAACTATAGAGAAAACTGCAGATTTTGAAACTATGATGCCAGTTGTTGACAATATGGCAATGTTTACTGCTGACCTCTACACTGTTTTTCAATCAGACCGAATGTTTTATGCTGTTTACTTTTTTTTATTTTATTGGTTTGTCATAAGGAAGACGTCTGTTACACAATTAAAAATTATGGAAATGCAGATTGAGGAGCTTAAGAAAATTCTGGCAGGGCAGGTGACTGGAACTGAGAAAATGGCAAGTTCTTTTCTAGCTAGGTCTCCACAGTCGCCGCATGTACCAGTAGAAAAGCCGCCACATGTGCCAGTAGGAAACCAGGTAGGTAATGGTGCTAATGTGGAACCAAGTGCGCTCCCAGAGGAGATGCATGGTACTGCACAATCACCATCAGCTTTTCCAGTTATGTTTCAAATTAGGCCTGATAATAATGGTCAACTCAATCAGGAATTAACATGGCGTCCAATAGACATTTTGGATTTAAAAAGATTTAAGGAGTCTATTGTCTCTTATGGAATGCACTCATCATTCGTTAAACAGATGCTAAATAATTGGGCTTTACAAAATAGAGTCATTCCCCAAGATTGGAAGGGACTGATATCAGCTGTGCTAGAAGGTAGCCAGCAATTACAATGGATGTCATGGTGGAGACATGAAGCCACAAAATTAGAGCAGGAAAATATGGCAAGGGGAATAAATGTCACAACCCACCAAATGCTTGGTGAGGGACCTTATGCTGACATACGGTTACAGACTCAATTTGAAGATGTTGTCATCGAACAATGTTGTGTTGCAGCTCTGAGAGCCTGGGATATGGTGGCTGAGGCTGGAAAAAGGTTTACTTCATTTACCAAGATAATACAAGGTCCTCAGGAAACCTTCTCAGACTTTTTAGGGAGATTGACTTCAGCTGTGGAGAGAGATGTAGATAACCCTGATGCCAGACAGGACTTGATAAATGCCTTGGCATATGAAAATGCAAATGCTGAATGTCAAAGGGCAATTAGGCCATTGAAAGCTCGAGGAGCCCCAGTAGATGAATGGATAAGAGAAACAGCTGATATTGGTCTTCAAGAGCATCAGACTAATGTCATAGCACAAGCAGTTGCTAGGGGTCTTAATGAGTGCTTTAAAAATGGTGAACTTGGTCATTTCCAAAGATATCGTAAGGCTGAATCCTCCAGAACTCGAAATGATAGGTGTCTGGACTCTGCAGAACAGAACGAACAGCTTTTAATGGCGAACATGGTCGTAGAAGGGAACGAACGGCTTCTAATGGCAATAGAAGGTTAAGGTCTCCAGGATTTTGTACTCGTTGTGGAAAAGGTAAACACTGGTTCCGGGATTGTAGAGCTCAAATGGATGTCAGAGGTAACCCCTTGCCGGGAAATGAGGGGAGGGGCCTAACGGTTCAGGCCCCCCAAAACAATGTGAACCATCGTCCATCATCCAACCAGAGGGAAACAGACAGGCAGGAAGAACAAAATTAACTATTGCTGATCTTTTACAGGCTACTGAAGGTACTACAGTTTTAGATTTGACCACAGATCAATCTAAAACATTATCCAAAACAGATGAATGTTATATGTTAACCACTGGTATCTATGGTCCTTTACCATCAGGGACAGTAGGATTAATATTTGGAAAAAAATGGATTAACTTGTCAAGGATTCTTTATTCATCCAGGTATTATAGATGGAGACTTCAAGGAAGAAATTAAAATTATGACATCCATATGGAAAGAGATGACAATTAATGCAGGGGACAAATTGCCCATCTGCTGCTGTTTCCTTACACCAAGGGCAAGGTTGTTCCAATAGACAGAACAGGAGCAGTCGAAAATAGTGGAAAACATGTGTATTGGCAAACAATGGTGAGTGATACGAGACCAAAATTAAAAATACAAGTGATTGGTATTGAAATAGAAGGATTGCTTGACACAGGAGCGGATGTCACTGTCCTCTCACATGAGTCTTGGAATTCAAACTGGCCACTTCAAAGGGTTCCTACACATTTTATAGGAATTGGTAAATTATCACATGTAAAACAAAGTGTACGATGGCTTAACTGTGTGGGACCAGAAGGGCAAACAGGGAAGTTGAGACCTTATGTGGCTGATGTACCCATAAATTTATGGGGAAGGGATCTCTTACAACAATGGGGTACTCAAATTAATACTCCTACAATGCCAGAAATAACAAATGATGAAATGATGGATGCTTTTGAGGAAGGTATTGATATGCATACTCAACAACAATAGCAAGCAATGTCTAATGTCCAAGTACAGGACACCCCAGACACTGAGATTATAGATACTTTTGAGGAAAGTATTGATGTGAGTACTCAACAACTGCAAGCTATATCTAGTGTCCAAACACAGGACACCCCAGGTATCGAGTTTCCAAATTTATACTAGGGGCCACTGCTGAAATTCCTACAGCCCTACCCTTGAAATGGCTATCAAATAAACCAGTGTGGCAAGAGCAGTGGCCCATAACAAAGGAAAAATTGGACGCTCTTGAGCAATTGGTAAAAGAACAGCTGGAGGCTCATCATATAGAAGAGTCTACCAGCACATGGAATTCTCCTGTGTTTGTGGTAAAAAAGAAATCGGGTAAATGGAGAATGGTAACAGATTTAAGAGCTGTGAATAGAGTAATTCAACCTATGAGTCCTTTGCAGCCTGGTATGCCTTTATCTTCTCTGTTACCAAAGTCATGGCCTTTAATAGTAATTGATTTAAAAGACTGCTTTTTCTCAATTCCATTACATAAGAATGATAGGGAAAGGTTTGTCTTCTCTGTACCTACTCTTAATAACAGTAGGCCAATCCAGAGGTATTGTTGGAATGTACTTCCACAGGGAATGTTGAATAGTCCAACTCTGTGTCAATATTTTGTACAAAAACCATTAGAAATAATGCATAAGCAGTTTCCTCGATCTATTATCTATCATTATATGGATGATATTTTGTTGGCTGATTCTGATGTAGTTGTTTTAGAGAACTTATTTAAGGAAATGCAAAGAATTCTACCACTATGGGGGTTAAAAATTGCTCCTGAAAAATACAAAGAGGAGATTCAATCAACTATTTGGGTTATAAAATAAGTCAACAGAGAATAAGATCGCAAAAGGTACAAATCCGTAGAGACCAATTGAAAACTCTTAATGATTTTCAAAAATTAATGGGAGATATAAATTGGCTAAGGCCCACCCTTGGTTTAAGTACTCATGAGTTAAGTAATTTGTTTCAAACATTACAAGGGGATTCAAATATAAACAGTCCAAGATGTTTAACTGCTAAGGCAGAAAAGGAATTAATGTTGGTAGAACAAAGATTGCAAGATGCATACATAGATCGAATTGATCCCCAACTTGATTGAATTTTGGTCATTTTACTATCAACTCATTCTCCTACAGGGCTTATTATGCAACGGGAAGATAGTATTATGGAATGGATTTTCTTACCACATAAACAAAGTAAAAAATTAAAGACATACATAGAAAAGATATCTGAATTAATTGTAAAAGGTAGAATAAGACTACGTCAATTATCAGGAATGGACCCGGCTGAAATAGTAGTGCCTCTTACTAATGCTGAGATTATGTCATTGTGGGTAATCAATGAATATTGGCAAAGAGCTTGCAGTAATTATTTGAGAGAAATTAATAACAAATTTCCAAAAAGCAAACGTATACAATTTATAAAAAGAACTACTTGGATTCTTCCTCGTATTGTAAAGGGAACACCAATTCCTGATTCACCAACCTTCTATACTGATGCTACCAAGATGGGAATGGCAGGTTATAAGACAGACAAAATCAGCAAGGTAATCAAAAGTCCATATACCTCAGTTCAAAAAGCAGAATTGTATGCAATCCTTATGGTGTTATTAGATTATCCAGAGTCTCTTAACATAATTACAGATTCTCTATATGCAGAAAGAGTTGTGTTGCACATAGAAACTGCTGAATTTATTTCTGATAACACAGAATTAACTTCTTTATTTATACAATTGCAACAGGTCATCAGAGGTAGAAATAATCCATTATATATAACCCATATTCGATCCCATACAGGTTTGCCAGGTCCACTGGCACAAGGAAATGAGGAAATTGACCAGTTACTCATAGGAAATGTGTTGGAAGCCTCAAAATTTCATCAGAAACATCATGTTAACAGTTCAGGTTTAAAGAAAAAATTCTCTATTACCTGGCAACAAGCCAGGGAAATAATTAAAAAATGTCCTACGTGTTCTCTGTATAACCAAATTCCATTACCTGCTGGTAGTAACCCTAGAGGTACTAAAAAGAATGAAATTTGGCAAATGGATGTTTTTCACTTTGCAGAATTTGGAAAACAAAGGTACGTACATCATACCATTGATACATACTCTGGGTTTCAATGGGCAACTGCTTTAAGTTCTGAAAAAGCTGATTGTGTTATTGCACATTTGTTAGTAATAATGGCATTTATGGGTGTACCTGCACAAATTAAGACTGATAATGCTCCTGCATATGTATCTAATAAGATGAAGCAATTCTTTGCATATTATAATATAAAACATGTTACTGGTATTCCACACAATCCTACAGGACAAGCAATTGTAGAAAGAGCTAATCGTACCTTAAAAGAGATGCTTTTTAAACAAAAGGGGGAATTAAAGAATCCCAGGGATAGATTACACAATGCATTGCTAACTTTGAATTTCCTAAATGTTGGTGAAAAGGGTACCACTGCAGCTGAGAGACATTGGGTTATACAAAAAACTGAGGAATTAAATCAACCAATATATTATAAGGATATGTTAACTTTAGAGTGGAAACCTGCAATGGTTTTAAGATGGGGACATGGTTATGCCTATGTGTCTACAGGGAATGAAAAAATGTGGTTACCAACAAAACTTATAAAGATTAGATCTGACCAGGGAGAACCTCCCATTAGTTGAAATATGAATGTCTTCGCATGGTAAGAATATTTTATTAAGTTTATGGTGTTCATGATATTCCAATCTTTTATCCAGGATGGACAGAATTTATGCCTTAAAATGGACTTACAAAGTTGTTCTATGCCTTCCATTTGCTCAAATTTAGAGCAAAAATTTATTTTCAGAGCCAAGGACTGAATGACAATAAAAACAAGACAAATGGGCCAGAAGATTCAACCTAACATACTGCTTCAATCACTGTTTTCTTAAAAACTTTGCATGCAAATCATTTTTAAAAGCACTAGTCCAAAAAATGATCGATCTTACAGAGACTGGACAATAAAAGCTATAGGTAACTTTCCCGAGAATTGGCCAATATCTCAATTTTTGAAGGGTACCCGAAAATATTTACACTCCATTCCCAAAAGATGGGTTGGAAGTTTTTTGTGTGTGTTATGTTATGTGTTGTGATTGTTTGTTGTTGTCTGGGATGAATGGATATATGTTATGTGTTGTGAATTGGATTTGAGGATTTTCTTTTTACCCTCATTCTATTTTTTTGTCTCTTTTATTATTAAAAGCTTAAGATTATTTTGTTATATTGGTAGAAATTTAAGATTCTGTTTATTGATGCAAGTTTAAAAATGTTTTGTATGTAATAGAAAGTAAGTTTATTGATAAGAATTTAAAATGTTTTGTTTGCTTTAATACCTTTTGTCAAAAGAAGTAAATACAACTATGTATTGTGAGAAGTTTAAGGTTATTTTAACGCTTGCTTTAATGTATATTGATAAAAATTTAAAGTTAGTTTATGTATTGTACATAGGCAATTTATTTACATTGTATATGTAGATATTATGTAGATTTATTTTTTATTTTACTAGAAGGGGGATATGTAGGGGTTAGATAAATTAGATTTTGAAAATATATAGGAGTTTCTGATACTGTCTCTTAATTCAGGGCCTGAAGAGCATTATCAGCATGAAGTCAGCAAAAACAGGAAAGACTTAATAGACTGAAAAACAAGGTTGAAGTCAGGAAAAACAGGAAAGACTCAATAAACTTGAAGAAACAAAGTATCTGGCCTGACATTGTTTTCAGCTGCTAAGTGGGCGGAGCCCAAATTAAGCTGAAACAGAGTTCCTCCTATTTAAGGACAGTGCATGGAGCCCAGAAAACAAGAGGCCCCTGATGCTAGAGAGCTCCAAGAGTCCTGCTGAAAAAAGGGCTGGCCATTGATGGCCAGCTCTCTCCCTGAAGCAGAAAGAAGCCGGTGAGCAAAGAAAGCCTGAGCAAGACACCAAAAGGCCAAGGACTGGACCCTGTGGCTCAGCTTTTGCCTGGAGGGGTTTGATCTGTCCGATCAGTGGCCTAGGGGAAACTGTGCCTGGCTTTAAGGACTGAGGCAGAGCAGCTGAGTTCCTGATTCAAAAGAAGTAAGTTGGCCTGCAGACGGCTGGGGTCTCCCACAGAGAAGAAAGCATGAAGCCTTATTTAAGGTGAGACTACAATAACCAACTTACCCTGACGAACCTGCATCTGATAGATCCAGAAGAAGGACTGCTAAGTTAAAGAATCTACAACAAAGACTGTGTTCCTGACGACTGAGGACCTGCCCCAGAGACTGTATCATTCTAAAAGGTTATGAAAGTAGTTGTTATAATTATCAATGGGTTTAGTGGATAGGTTAAAGGGGTTGTAGGAATTTATAGGATTAATAGTTAAGAAATTGTTGGTGTTTGTTATAAGTGACTTTAGTAATAAATAAATAAGAGTTAAATAATAATTTAAAAGATCGGTTACACTGCTTTTCCATTTTCTTCTCTCCTGGGGGACATAATAAAACTTTAACACTAATATACTCTACATCTTCTTGAATTATCCAACAACTTCTTACTATTTGTCAGCAATCTTCATCTTAAAATGTGTCTCTTGCCAGGGAGATGTCTCAGTGAGTAAAGCTGCTCTTCACCAACCCTGGACCCAATGTGGAGCAGAGAGAACAGACTCCTGATGGTCATGCGTGTACAATGGCATGTGCACAATCACACATATACACACAAAACAAATAAACAGAATTAATTTAAACATTTTAGTATATCTTGCTTCTAGAACAGTCTGGGTTTTTTTTCACTTTCAACAGCATATTTTACCATATTCACTCTAGCTCTCTATAATTAATTTTCAGGAGTAATTTTGATACTATATCAAATCAAGGTTATTTCCCATATATTTTCAGCTACTATATTAATGTGACTCAAATGTATATTTATCTAACATTTTCTTTTCTCGAGACCCCTCCTTTTTTCTCTTTTATTGAAGAAAGATTTTTTTTCTCACATAGTATATCCTGATTACAGTTTCCTTTCCTCTACTCCTCTCAGTTGCTCCCCACCTCTCTCCTCCCCATCTCATCCAGATCCTCTTCCTTTCTGTCTCTCATTAGAAAACAAACATGCTTCTAAGGGGATAAAAAAAAAAGTATCACACTGGAATTGGAAAAAACAAACAAACAAAAGGAATGGAGTCCAAGAGAAGGCACAAGATTCAGAGACCCATTCGTTCAAACACTCAAGAATCCCATAAAAATACAAAGCTGGAGGCCATAATATACACACAAAGGGCCTGGCGCAGCTCTGTGCAGGCCCTGTACATGCTGCCTCAGTCTCTGTGAGTGCATATGAGCTTTGGAGACCTCTCCATTTTTAACATTGTCCAATCCAAACTCTAGACTGTAACTGTACAGTGATCTGCCTTATGTTTGTGGGGGCTTACTCACATGATAATGTTAACACATTGTTTTCTACCCTTTGGGTAACACAAATATGCTAGATTAAATAGATGTTGCTCTACAGTGATAATGTATTACCAAATGGTCTTTCCTGAATAATTAACCAAGGTTTACAGAAAAATAAATGGTACCACAGCTATGACCTCAAAATGTATACTAATGAATAAAATACGAATTTAAAAAACATGAATATAAACTAAGTAAGAGTACCTCATAGAAATAGCCAAGATTTGATGACTCGAGAATATAACATGGAGCTGCTGTTTGCTTCTGTTGATAACACATCTGCAGAATCAGCATGACTCAGCCTCTGAGAACAGGTGTAAAACTCAGACATGACACAAAGTAGAGGACAGCAAAGTCTGAAACCTCTGGGACAAGGAGTTCCTGCCAGAGACAGAAGACACACTGGGGCAAGGTGTGTGCTGATTTAAGGATTGAGTTATGCAGCATTCTTTAGTCTGTGCTAGTCTCTAAGCAGGGTTCCTAGAAATAGAGTTCAGGTTTAAATTCAACTGCTCTGACATGAGGGGGAATCATTAAAAATATTATGGAGAGTTACCAACATTTCATGTACCATTTTCTTTCTGGACCACTGACTGATTTCTGAGAGGCTAAAATTCCTTATAAAGTTCAGAGAAACAAACATTGAAAAAAGAAAAAGCTAAGAAAGTAGTTGTTAGTCCCATAGAACAAAGGAGAGATGAAAATTGGAAGTCCTATTGAAATAGCTGTGCTTTGTAAGCAAGGATAAATTATTTATAGCTAGGCCAGTCTTAGCTGCTAGGTAAGTGTCTCAGACTCATCCCGTAGCAAATTTAAATCGTGCAGACAAGATCACCTAAAATTCCTACTGTTTTTCTACAGTTGGTATTTTTTATTCAATTAAAAAGATCCAAGAGAGCCAGGAAACAAATTTCTCCATTAAAAGCCAAGAGAAAAGAGAAATATAAGAAGACCCAGATATATATACTGTAATTACCAGATGCACAAAGACCAAGGGCAGAGGATATAGCTCAGTAGGTACAGTGTGTGTCTCCTGTGCATGAATCCCTGGTGTCTATTCAGAGTACATCAAAAATGAAGCATACTAATGCACTCTGTAATACCAGCACTTGGGAGATAGAAGCATGAGGATTAGGAGTTCAGAATCATTCTCAGCTACACAGAGAATTTGAGACCAGCCAGTGCTATCTGAAATTCCACCTCAAAAATATGTGTATCTCAGGGCTAGAGAGATGATTCAGCAGTTAAGATCATGTACAGCTCATGCAGAGGACTTGAGTTCAAATCCTAGCATTTGGTGTCATAAATCTACATGTAACTCCAGTTCTAGGACATCTAATAAGTCTGGCTTTCATATGTGTGTGTGTCTGTCTCTCTGTGTATATACATATATATATGAAATTAACGATATATATATACATATATATATATGAAATTAAGGATTCATCTAGATGCTGTGGTATACACTCTTAATCTCAGCATTTGAGAGATGGAGACAAAAGGAACCTGAGTTTGGCCAGCTTGAGGCTATTTCAGATAATAAATAACAAGAAAACTGAGACTTCAATAGATAGTTTTAGTAGCAGATTAGAATCTGTGAAATGTGGCCTTCAGGACTGAGAGATAGGCCATTGGTGCCAGGCAAAATCAAAGAGAAGAAAGAGAATAGAAAAATCTATGAAACATCAAAGACATATGAGTTATCATTGTTTTCTATAAAGTTTATTTTGTGTGTGTGTGGTTGGAGTCTGAATTCAGAAGAATCTGAGATAACCTCTGTACGTGAAGTGATACCACCTAGAACATTTCCAAAGCCAATGAGAGATATACCACTGATTCAAGGAACTAGAAAACACAGAACATATCCCAGCAAAACAGCTCCTACAAACAAGTGTAAATAAAATCTCAAAGCTAATAGAATTTAGGGAGGAGCAAAGAGGCCACCTGTGTCTCTAAACAGTAGCAGAGACTATCTGGCACTTTTGGACAGATGAATTATCACCTGCCTAAGACTGAGATGCAAGTCAGAGTGCTGATGGGTCTCTCTCCTGTCTCCCATCAGTAAGCTTGTACCTAGCATCTGGTAACAATCCATTGCTGTTGTGGGAGGAGCCAAAACAGGAAAACAAACCCCTGCTCTTGTCTGGAGAACTTGCTAGAATCTGAGGGAGGAGCTGAGAAACTGAGGAAAGACTTCTTCAGCATTCCAGACCTCACACTGAGCTCATAGTGATAGTCTGGGCCACCCCTGGAGGAATTTCAAGTGGGCTCGCTGTGCACTGTGAATGACTAGGGCAACAACTAAAACTCTTTCACCTCAGATACTGACTAAACTGACTAAGATTCCACAAGAGAAACCCATATCTGGGATATTTACCTCAGGCTTTAATTTTCACTGTATATAAAATGTGCCATTTAGTGTTTTAAGAGGTGGAGATATATTAAAAGAAAAAATTATCCATTCAAAAAATAAAGTAAAATAGTCAACAGAACTGGATCCAGAGATGACCAAAATATTGAGAGTACAAGCAACTCGAATAAGAGAAAAAAAAGTAATGATACAAATACAAGATAGTAAGACTAAGAATGATAGCTGAGTTAGAGAAACGAAAACCAGAAACAATGAATATGCTTCAAGTCCTACAAAAAAAAAAAAAAAAAAGATACCAAGAACCTGGAATTTAATGTCCTGGACTCCACTGGAATTTCTGATGATATAAGAAGGAATGAGCCACAGTTGGGAAAAAGAATAAGATCAGACAAGTGAGTGTTGTCTTGTCAAAAAATACAATACATGAAATAAAAAGAACACTTTGTTCAAAACAAATAGCCATTGCAATTAAAAGTCAATTGGTGGAAGACAGTCATGGATCTCTGTGAGTGCAAAACCATCGTGGTCATAGACCCAGTTCCAAGACAGGCAAGCCTACACAAAGAAACCCTGAATTGAAAAAAACAAAACAAAACAAAAAAGAAAAAGAAAAAGTCAACTGGTGGGGTCAAAGAAGATAATGCGGCAACTAGAGGGAAATTTTCATCTAAATGCTTGCTTGGTGTTGAGATGTCCACTATTTCCTGAACCACTGCTCAGTCTCATGTGGACTGTAGCCTGGGATCCACTGATTTTTGACCCTTTGTGCCTCATTGTGTCCTCTGTAAATGTGCGAAGCTTAGTCTCTGTCTCTCTCACACGTGCTTGAAGTAACCATGTCACCCTCCAATTTAACAGACATGGTTTATGCTTGGCAAACATTCCCAGGCTAAACTATCCTTCAGAAAGTATGGTTTCGTTCCGCACCGTATCTAGAATCTTCTAAGTACACCCCGCTTTAACTTTCTCAAACAAGTCCTGTGGTCTTGTGGAGACCTGTGCATTCTCATCCTGGGCTGCAGTGTAAAAGGGCATTTTTCTTTTCTTTGTTTCAATGGAAGGAACTCTTGCTGTTTACTCACTCATCACTGTGGAACTTCAGCCTTAAGAGAGCAGGTCTTGTTTGTATTCACTGAAAGCTTTTATTCTGAATATTATGCTGGAAATGATGCGCCAGCCCTGAGACAAGAGTTGACTAAAAAAGGACTGGAGGCTCTTTAAAAAATAGTGAACAGTAGGAAGGTCAAAAACTGCAGTCTTTGAAATAGTAATTAAGGTGAGGTTGTAGGTGGAGCAATGGGAAATATTGACAAGGATACACTAATTAATTGCAGACGTATGAGGGGTGACTTAATGGTGAAAATGATTTTCAAACTCAAATGACTAAGAGAATAAGAATATATGAAAATTAGGAAGGGATCCTTGTTATTGAAAAAAAACCTTTTATTCAAATGTGTCGATTATCCATCAAATACCATGTAGACAAGTATAAAAACAAATTGGGAGTTCTTATTTTTAAAAGATGAGTATGAACTGTCAGCCAGCTCTGTGGTGGCACAAGCCTTGAAACAAAGGAGCAGAGACCTTGCCAGAGTCTCCTAGCAGAGACCATCAGGCACGCTGACAGTTGAGTGTGTTGAGTTTGTTGCTTATTGACAAGAAGAGAGACCACACACCAAGGGAACCAGCATTTCCATTCAAGGGTGTTAATATAGGATCATGGTTTGTGGTAGGTGATTGGTGGGAAGTTCAGAGCATCAGCTTTGAGTTAGAAGCTGTTGTAATTCTTGGGTTGGATATCTTCATAAACCTTAACTTGAAAAATAAAAAGTGAAGCTTACAACTGTAATTTGTGAAGAATAAGGAATTCGTTACTTGGGATGGGTGAATGTTTATTATTCTGTGGTTTTTCCAGACACCTTGTTCTTATGTATGCTTAGACAAAAATTTAAAAAGGGGTCTTGTTTTTGTCTGAGTCTTCTGGTCACAGACTGGCCTCCTCCTGTACTGGTGCTTGGTAAAATCACTTGTTGGATAAGTTGCCACTAGAGAGAAGACAGGACTCCTCTACCCAGATCTAATGGAGTTTGTATTGGTATAGAAGTAGAAATACCAAGTTGAAGCAGGGAACCTGGAGGGACAGAACCACAGGTGTGTGTGTGTGTGTGTGTGTGTGTGTGTGTGTGTGCACGTGTAAAAGTCCAGAGGTTTATGTCAGCTAAGACATTGCTTGGTTGCTCCACAAAGATGCTTTTACTGGGTTGTCTATGTATTAAATCACCAAATGTCACTTTTGCTGGGTATCGTGAATTTTCCAAGGATTTAGGAGTGTGCATCCTTCTAGCCTCTGAAAAATGGGATATGTTGCCATCCTTTTTATGAGTAGTACAAACAAATTCTTTTTCTTGTAATACTTATTCTACTTTAACTGTTACTCAGTACAAATAATTTGTAACCTTTATTTTGGCTTTTGAACTTGCATTTCTCACAGGAAAAAATATTGGCATTTTCCAAGGTAAATAGAACATTGGCCAGGGACAATAAATACCCATCCATAATACAGAATACTTGTGTATCCAGCGCAAAGGAAATCAACACTCCCATCCACCACCAGGGGGGAAAAATGGGCTCCCCAGTCCTCTGGAATTCTGTTTACTACGTGTATCTAAATTACTGGTTATTGGCTCATTCCTGGCATTAGGTGTGATAAAGACACAGCTCACTCAGCAGCAAACGCAGCAGCTTCTGTGCATGCTACAGCCCATGCTCTTGGAGCATCAAAAGGAGATGAAGCCTGATTAACCATTTTGAAACCTATCGGATGAAGAGAAGTCCTTACAAAACAACTTTTATACGCTTTAATTAAAAACGTGTTCCGGCAGCTCAGAGCTGAATGGACTACAGGGGGAGCAGGGCTGAGCCGGTTGCTATGACAACACCAAATCTTTTCATGCCAGGCCCATCCTCAACACAGGGACTAACTCTCCCCCACCATTAATTTGCTCCCTGGGTCTGTCTCCTTAGCCTGGGAGGCTGTAGAAGGCTGGATGCCTTCTGATGCCTTTGTGGTGGGACTTCTTCCTTGCCCAGAGCTTCCTTTTAAAATGAGTTAGTTTCCTGACTTACAAAATGCTTTATTATTTTTACCACGGCATAGTAATCAGTTTACTACCCCTTGTTACAAATCCAATTAACCAAATCATGAGTATGACTGAAAAGAATTTCACGAGGTTCAATAATATTTGTATTTCAAGTCATCAGTTGCCTGTGTCGGGAGGGATGCTTTGCCCATGCCCAGTTTCTCTTCTGTGTTGTTTGAGGGTGCCCTAAGATGAGGGGCTCTGTAACACTCCGTTAAAGTCAACTTGTGCTTCCTCTTTCTTTTTTTTTAATAATTTATTTTTTATTTCTTCAAGTTACATCTCAATCACAATCCCCTCCCTACTCCCCCCTCCAGTCCCACCCTCTTTCCCCTCAACCCCCATCCTCTACCCTTTTTTTTTTTAGTTTAAGGTATATCTTTTCCCCCCAACAGCTCCCCATTTCAGTCCAACAAATGGTTCTTTCTTTTATAACAATAAATACAATACAAAACAACAGAAATAAATAGGCCACAATTATGAGAGTTATATGGCTTAGCATACATTCCCAATGTCCAGTCCATATGTATTTGGCACCTGACTTTAACATTCTACTATCTAATCATCTCCATGAGTTTAAAGTTCTATATCTAACTCAGCTTTCATACTATACTAACTTGCATCACAATTTTAAAAACATCTTCTTAGATCCAGAACACCCTCCTGAAGCAAGAAAAACCCCTTGCTTCAAATGTAGACAGAACTCTGTCCAAAAAGGACAAAAATGGAAGCAGGTAAGTCGACAGCCTAGCTCTGCCAAGACAGGGTAGGTAAGTCTTTCATAATTCCTGCTCTACAATCAATGTGTGTCAGAGAAATGGGACCAAACAGCTGAAGATTGATGCTGTAATGTATGGAGAGAAAATGGGAACTGTCCAGGCAGCCACTGGTATGTGATTTCTTAGTTTGGGAAGCTGCAGGCCCTGCACTTCCTATATAATCAGATATATTTATCCCTCTCAGGTCTCTGAGGTGGTTGAAGAATAGATAGCTAGAGTCTCATAGTTAAATTTCAAGTGCTTTCTCTTTCTTAAAAAGATTTTACAATCTGTTTTGGTGTTTACCTGCATGTGTATTTGTGCACCACATGGGGATTAGGAGCCAAACCCTGGTCATTGGCAAGAACAATATGTGCTCTTTACCTCTGAGCCCTCTCCCCAACCCCAAATTGTGCTCTCTTAAAAATCTCAGTTTATTCCACAAACAGCACCATCTGATAACAATTCTAAGTGAGGCCAGGCATGGTAGCACTTGTCTATAACACCACCAGTTGTGTGTCTCAGGAGGGAGAGTTGGGACTTTGAGGCCAACTTGAGCTGTATAGTGAGACCTCATCTCAAAAACTGTAAGTTAAACAGAACACTTTAAAATATCCAGTTAGTACAGATGCTAGCGGCTGAAGCATGGAGTTTGTTACTTTATCTTGGAAGGCTTTAAAAGAACATCCTTAAAATTGTGCTTGGCATACAGGGAGTTCAATAGAGACTCACAGGTCCAGTGGTATAACCAAGAATTGGGTAAGATTGGCCTCCTATGGCAATCAGCAACCGCTTCATCAAGGAAGCTAGCATCTTTGTATTCTATATTCATTGGATTTATATAGACTGTTATATTAATATACAGCTTCTAAATCTTGTTCTTTGAATCATCAAAGGCCTCACAGACTTTCACTTTGATTATAATTCCAATTTAATCTCTCACCTATTCTGTTATATATGACGAACTGAGTGAATGGAATGGAATGGACATTACTTCTCTCTATCCCTGTCCTCTGCAATTTAATCAGTCTGTTATTGTTATGACTGTAACTACCCCTGTGAGCTATTTGTTAGATGAGTCGAGCATTGCCTCTCTACGTGCCTAACTCAGCAGAGACATTGCAACTCAAGAGTTAGGTGCAGCCTATGGCCTTGGTCTGCTATGGCCCATTGGTCACTATTATACAGAACGGAAATGAATCTTTCCAGGCGTCAGGGGCCAAAGTCCAGTTCTGAGTCTAGGACTCCAGGTCATGTCATATCTTTCTGTCTTCAACTTCCAAATCTCTGCAAGTCATATGCAGAGAAGATTTACCTCTCTCAAAATGTTTTACAAAGAACTGCCTCAAACAGAAGTACTTACAGTATAAAACTATTCCTGATAGGCCACATGTATATCTAAGCCAGTAACATATACTATGAAATAAGAAAGAAAGAAGAAAGAAATAGGGAGAAGAGAGACAGACAGAAAGAAAGAGAGAGAGAGAGGAAGAGAGAGAAAATCCTATGACTAGTCTTCTAGTCTTTCAGGTGCCTGAAGCAAATATGAGACAATAAAAAATGAATACTCAAAAGAGGCACACTTTAACTATCAGCTAATTTCATTTTAATATAGAAGGAAGGGGTGGGAATCAGTCAGCAAAAGTGTCCTATACCATAAATATAGAGCTGCTTAATCTCATGCAAAGGCTTTAGAAGTGCCAGGCCTCCATCCTTACCATTTAGGTCTACTCCAGATGAGGTTTGGGAGCATTGTGAAAAGTGATCTTACAGATGAGTGAACTGAAGACAGAATTGATCTTTCCTATTACTGTGCCAATGACTTTGTGATTGGTTGGTTTTCCAGGCTGGAGTGTGCTTTGGGGCTGTCTTTTACATAATACTAAATTCTCAGCTTTACTGAAATGTCTTATGTCTTCTTGCTGCCTAATCCTGCTCCATGGCCAAAGACATCTACATAGAAATTGGAATAACTTTTGTTTAGTAATTCTTCCATCCTGCGGTGGCAGGCTTATCTGGAGTCGCATAATCCTGCAAGTGTGCTCTAGCACTAGACATATTGTTTATGCGAGAAATCCACAGGGCCGTCCTGTTGCTTCTGTGGAAAGAACACAGCAGCCTCCCACATGTGCAAAATACATGCCAGAATTCAAGGCAAAGACTAAACCTTCACTTTATGTTGCAAAGACAGTTCACTAAAGGTGACTGACGGAAGCCATTTGCACTACATGTAAATGAACCTGTCATTAAGATTCAAACCTAGCTTTAATAAGTTAATAAAAAGGAGGGTAAGTGTCCAGAAGTCACTTTTTCTTTATAACCCCGAATATCTGGAGTCTAAAACTCTGGTAGGAAATAGAAGTTGAACCAGGTGTACAGTGCATACTTATAACTCACACCCTGGGAAGGCTAAACCTGGAGGATCCTGTGCTCTGAAGGCCAACCTAGGCTATATGACAAGACTTTGTCTCAAAAAAATAGAGAAAAAGCTGGGCGTGGTGGCACATGACTTTAATCCCAGCACTCAGGAGGCAGAGGCAGGTGGATCTCTGTGAGTCCAAGGCCTGCCTGGTCTAGAGAGTGAGTTCCAAGATAGCCAGGGCTACACAGAGAAACCCTGTCTCAAAAAAACCAGAGAGAGAGAGAGAGAGAGAGAGAGAGACAGACTGAGGGAAATTTTTTCTATATACTTCTTCATTAAATACATAGAATATGGGCAAAGGTAGATGTTTTACATGTTTTTGAAGCAAATGAAAACTATAAAGACTCTACAAGAGTAAATCCATGTTTTAATGTGCTTTATTGGGACACAAAAGAAAGGAAAAATCGACTTCCTTTAAATTTTATCTACAGCATTGAAATTTCTCTCCTCTTCCCCAAGTGCTCAGATCTAAAAACTGAAGCATGATATGAGATCCACGAAAGTACATTTGTGTAGGTTTCTCCATGTGGAAAGGAACTAAATAACAAAAGTCTCAAGGCTCCTGATGGACTAATAACTGGCTGGAAGTCTTCAATCTGACATATTTCTCTAGTGTGTCCAAAGAGGCAGACCTACACTTACTGTTCCCTTGCTGTGGATCCTGGCCTGAAGATGCAAGGGTCTAGTGGATACTCCTAAATACAGCTGCTGGCTGTAGTTTGCTTGAAGGTTGGATGGCCATGATTAATTGATGAGAAATGACCTATCTGCACCACAAACCATTGACACTTAAAAACGAACAAAAGTACTTTATATCCCCTTTAAAAAATTATTCTTTATCTAACTGAACTAAAGCTTCAATGCATACTTTCCCCAACTGGGAGAACAGGCTACTATTGGAAGAAGCTTAGTCATGACCACAACTGATATATTAGATATTATGCTAACCAAAGTATGTAGACATCTTTGACTGATTCATTCAAAGTTAGTCTCTCTGTTTCTGTCTCTGTGTCTGGCTCTCTCTTACACACACACACACACACACACACATACAGAGGGGGGGGAGAGGGAGAGGGCGAGGGAGAGGGAGAGAGAGAGAGAGAGAGAGAGAGAGAGAGAGAGAGAGAGAGAAGCAGTGTTAGAGAGTGCTGAAGGTAGCTCAGGGAGCAGCCAGCGGGCACCTGCACCGGGTGGTGGGAAGTATCCCAGGTAGGTAGTGCCTTCAGAAGACTTCTACAGCCTTCTGCGGAGACATGGTGTTCAATCACCCCGCCCAGACTCCTGGGCGTCCTTTCCCTCATAGCTAGCAATGGTGAGAACATCAGCAAAGAGCTGGGAGGGCTGGCTGAGTACTCTGGGCTCAGAGGTGGAGCGGCGCGGCCAGAACCAAAGGGTCCCGGTGCAGCGAGCCAGGGCCACTGGGCGGCCCCCTTCCCGGCGCGCCCCGGATGCCTGGAGCTGGCTGGTGGCCTCTCGAGGCCGCCAAGAAGCAGAGTAAACACAGCGCTGCGGGGCCCGCCCCACCTCTGCCCGCTCTGAGTTCTGCAGCGTCGCCAAGCTCGCGACCCCGCCCAGGGGTGCCGCAGCCAGGACTGGCGGTCTGGGACCGCGCCCCAGTGCGGGTCCCTCGGAGCGCTCCTGGATGTCCCGCCCCGCCAGGCCGGGCCCCTCGGGCGGGCTAGAGCCCTGCTTTGCTCTTTTCGTTGGCCAAGCACAATTGTGTTATTGGAAATAATGAATTCAATCCCCATCAAAGGGCATTAGGCTTGCCCGGGGCCTGGAAATGAAAGGCTGAGGAGGAGAAGAAGAAAAAATTCTCTGGGGGAGCCTTTCCCCTGATCGCTGCTTTTGAAGTGAAGGGGCCCGGGCATTGTTGTTCACCTCGCGGCCCATACGGCTGAAGAAAGCCCGGGCTTTTGATGGGCTGAGAACCGCCTCGGCAGTGAGCACCACGTCGGGCCGCAGGGCCTGCACGCAGCATATGTCTCAGGGCACTCCGGCCGCGTCTGGGGACAGGGAACATGGGCCTGGCGGGAAGGAGGCTAGGCCCTGGGGAGCTGGAACTGGACCCAAATCCAGCATCCAAAGGCTGAGACCCTATGGCCTGCACCGGGTGAGGCCGATTTGGTGCCTCCCCTGGATTTGATGGAGTGGTGCAGACGTTCCCGGAGGGTAACCTTTAGGAGCCAGACAACCTTTCCTTCGGGAAAGTAGGTGTCTCAGTGAGGGTGCAGGCCCAGCTGACTGGAGTCATTCTTTCAGTAGTACCCTGGGCCCCATATCCTCGGCTGAGTCTGAATACCGAGGTGTGCACCTCAAAAAGGGACAGCTGAGGGTTTTCCATACGAGACCCCAAGAGCGCGCGGACTGCAGTTTTCTCATGCAGCCAGCGCACTGGGTCACCTTTTCTAAAAATTTGCTGAGGGCATATTAATTTTCATTGTCCCAATACGAATTTGCCCCACCTGGATCCATCTTCTTACCCTTCCACCCTCTGCTTTCTCTGAGCTCTTTGGTCCAAGGGTTAGCCACTGTAAAGCAAGGTAAACCCTACTACTGCTATTTCAGGGTCCTCCCCATGGTGGACCTCCTCTTTCTCCTCTAAGGATCCGGGTTATCCACCCCATTAATATGATACCCAGACATAACACAAAGGAAGCGCGGGTCGGGTAGAAGGCCTTGCGACTCCAGAGAGAGGACAGGAAACATGGACAATGCCCTGCCCATTTCACCGCTCTGTGGAGACCTAGCCAGTGTATCCGACTCCACCTGGGAAAAACCAAGGAGGACACGGCGGGAGCTGAGGCTCACAGCTCAGCTCAGCTGGAGTTCATAACTGGATTCCTAGGAGTGAAGCTCAAAATTCTCAGGTGGAACCCAGAGCTAGACAAACGTTCCCCCAAAAGTTCCAGACACCTAGTCAGTGCAGAGAAAATCAGTGTTGGAGAGTACAGAAGATGTGAGACACATATGTCCTCCCTCGTGCGTAAAGGGACTCTTAAAATTTCATCTATAAACGAAACAAACCTCCACAAAGACCCTTAAATTTTTCTCATTTTAAAAATAACTCCTTGGTGTCAGAGAAAGGGAAAGAAGAAAAAGAAAATATCGGACAGGACGTGATTAGGCAAGCAATGGGGTAACAAACTTCAGAGGAGAGGGGGAAAGAAGTCTAGGAGCCTTCCAGTTTCATTCGTTGTTCCCTATTTCCAGGCAATGCTGCAGGGAAGAATTTTCAGGTGCATTCTCTTAGGTTCAGGGGCAGGGACCCCCTGATGATCCTCAAGAGGACTTTGGGAAATAGAAGTCGACCTCATGCATAGAACTTCGAATCAGGTTTCCTGGGTGTCCCTGGTCGGATTCTGAACCTGATTTCAACAGACTGGCATCTCGTGGATTCTAAAATCTGAACACAGTTCTTTCCTTCCCAGATTTTAAGGGATGATATCCTGCCTCTAAATTCCAAGTTGAGTAGAGTTTTTAATGAACTCCAAATTATCCTGAGGTGGCATTTCTAAGCCTCCGCTCCCAGGGCTGCAGAGGAAAAATAAACTTTACTCTTACAGTCCTATGGTCTGTAATCGTAGCTATAGTGATTGGAGACGTGAGGAAGAATTTGGGGAAAGAAAGTCAGTAGGAATGAATTCCTCACCCCGCCCCCTTCAGGTTTTAAAGTGTTTAGAATGAAAATGTGTTTTACAGGTGACAACTGAACTTCTTAGGTATTCTCCAGTCCCACAATGCTTCCCAAAAGGGCTGGAGGAAAGGGGGAGGAGGTGAGAGTCGCAATCCCAGCTGTGCAAAGTTCAATGAATGGTGATGGCCTGGGAGGCAAAAAGAGAAATACCAATAGAACCATTATGTCCCAAACTTAACTATTTGGAAGGAAGAGGAGACCTTAAAAAAAATCTGTTGTTAAATGTATTTAGACACACTAAAAGTAGCCTTAGATAAAAATAAAACTTGCTAATGTGACTACCCCAAAACCAAAACAGAACAAACCTTCTCTCCACACTAGATGATTCTGAGGGTGTTGTGAGTTATGCTATCTTATTTTGCTCTTCCAGTCTCAGGTTCATGAGAGTCCTTTGAGGTTTAATTACTCTTTCAATTTGAGTAATTTTTATGCCCAAATTTCAACATAATTTAATTACCTATTTAGGTCAGGGTGGCTTGTAATAATCTTTTTTTTTTTGCACTCAATTATCTTGAATCAAGGGGACATTCTCTTAACTGCATTTGGATTCTTTTAACTGCATTTGGTTAAAAAACACAGCTACAATTCAGCCAAACGGTTAATTGTAAAGAAAATTTTAAAACTTTATTAAATACATACTGCATTATTTAAGCAATTTTATTTTTCAATGAGGTTTTTTCCTCTTGACATATTGAAGTGTCACATTAAAATACATTATAACTAAATGCTCTATGATATTACTGCTAAATCAACAGAAAAGCAATTGATCTTGAGGAAAGGTTAATTAATTTGAGCTACAGGTCTCCTACTTTCTCCTGCAATGAAAAGAATTTCTATTGATCATGGCAGTTTTTTTTTTAAAGAAACTTAATAAGCATTTTCATGTAACTGAGATCAATATTTTAAATGCTAAATTAACAGAATTTTATAATTTTATCATTCTTGGTATTCTCTTCTGTTGTGGCTCATTTAAAACGGTTAAACTCGAGAAAAAAATGTGTAACAATTTCAGTGAAATTCGCCTTCTGAAAAAAAGAAAACAGAAGTTAAGAACTTCACTAGCGTACGCTTGTTTTCAACTCATATTATTCCCCATCCATCTATTCTGCAGTGCTGGAGGCCACGAAGGGACAATAGAAATTGAATTTTATCTTTGAGATTTAAAGGTGGTCTCGGGCGATCTCACAGAAATCGGGCTCGGCTGCCTTCTGCTTGGGAACGCTTCAGAGTTGTTTAGGTCCGATGAATAGAACTTCCTTATCTATCTTGGGTTCTTTTTGTTTTATTTTTCAATCAGGTTTAAAAAAAGGGCTCAGAGTTGAGTTTCCAAACACAAGGTGAAAGTAATTATTGACGCTCCCCTCCCAGGCAACCACAGCACTCGCTGGCCAACGCTTTTCTGGGTTACTGTTTACTCCGCGGCGAGGTGGATCGGAGGCCCCTGGAGCTTTCCACTGGGGTCAGTTGGAAGCTTTTTCCCTCCTCACCCTCCCCGCTTCCGGCCCCTCCCCCACCCCGAGCAAAATTCCTAAAATCTCAGCTCCAGGCGTCTACTGCGCCCTGTGTGTGTCCCCTTTCTGGCTGCTGGAGCATCAGTGAAGAAATCAGGGGCCAGGGGACCAAAACGGGGTGGGGGCGGAGGATGCCGGGGTCGTTCGCAGGCGGCGCTCTCAGGAGGGTCTCTGAGCACCGTTGGAAGCACAGATGTTTTCTTCCTGGCCGGGGCGCGGCGACCTGGCCTGGCGATCCGGCGTTTGTGTGTCCGGGTTTCCGAGGAAGGGATTACCCAGCGGGAGCGGCTCGGCCAGGCTGGCCGCGGGGTGGGCCCGAGACCCGGCGCCCGGCCTCCTTTGTTGACTTTTAGGTCTGTGGCTCAACAGAAGATTTATTCGCTAGGAGGGGAAAATGCCCAAACAATGAAGAACTAACTGCATTTGTCACCTCAGGATGCTTGCGCGGTCCATTCTGGCCCCTCTTCCCCAGCTACCATCTGTCCCGGGCCCCCAGCCTGAGTGCGTCTAGAGGCGAGCGTAGACCCGAGGTGGCAGAGAGCCTAGGCGCGGAACACGGTGAGCAGCCCACCGGGCTGGAGCACAGCCCGCAGGCGCCTGTGTACCAAGCCGGACTCGCGGCCCGGGCTTCTCACATCCCTCATCACGAGTCACTAGGGCCGCATGGACCCCAGGCACCTCGCCCTTGTAAAACTCTACAAAGAGTCAAAGAGCAAGAATTAAGACCGGCCAAACCTAGAGGAGGAAGGGACAGCACAGAAGTCAGACTTTCGTTTCAGGATAGCTGGAGAAATGCACAGAGGAAGATCCCGAATTTATATTACATAGAGTTTGAATTTGCTGGCATTTACCCGTTATATGTGTAACTGTTAAGATCGAAGGCTTTTTCGTCTTTTGGGGTATACTTGACGTCCTTTAGAGGACTTCGAATTAAGTTTTGAAATTACTCACGCCAGCAATGTCTCTTCCCTCCTCCTTTCATTAGCCACAGAGAGCAGGTCAGGGATTTCTGGATTTTTCTCAAGTGCTACGTGGCACCCCTTCTCTCATCTGGGGGAGGTAATTACGCGATAATTAAGCTACTGGCACGGTTCTTTTTATCTTGTCTGTAGTGTGGAGTGCTGCTAACACAGCACAGGCCGCCCAAGTTCAAGCCCGGTTGAGGACGGAGTTTACACTCCAGGGCTCAGTCAGGCCAGCCTCTGCTTGGGCTGGTGCTGTTATTGTCGGTGTCAATCCGAACAATTGGAACAAGCTTTACAAAGAAATAGGTGGACTGGAAAGTGAGCCTACTATCAAAGGAGATTAATGATTTTGTGATCTCAAGCAACTATGGGGTGTGAAGTTGCATTTCAAAGCTTCTTACAAGGCAAACAAGCCATCAGCTTTTAAGTTCTTAGAAACAATATTTTAAAAATATCTTCACAAAATACAAAACAGCAGCTACTCTGAAATAGTCACAAAGCTTCCCCCGCAGGAATGAATTAACTGCCCTTCTCTCCACCCTCCAAATCGAGCATGGTAGCCAAACTTTGTTTTTCTTTTAATACCAGCGTTCAGAGTCTGTAGTAGATAACTTAATTTTAGCATCCACAACTGCTATTTTGTTCTCAATACTCAAATACTTCTCGAATTAGAAAAAAAATAGAGAATTAACAACTTAATTTCAAACCAGCAAAAAAACAAAACAAAACAAAAACCTTAAAAAGAGATACAGAAGGCTTAGAAATCCCATCCCCTTTTCCCCCACCAAAAGAAAAAAAGGAAGAAAAGAAAAGGAAAGGAAAAAACAAACAAACAAAACAAGAAAACGAGAAAGAAAAAAGAAAAATGAAGTAAGCATTACTGGGAAAAGATAATTCTTTAAATCTTAGTTCTTGGAATAGAGTCAGGCTATCTCCCTGCTTAATTAAATTTCTTTTGCTACATTTTAGTAGTTACACATTTAAGTTGTAGATGAAACCATTTGGTTTTAGATTATACCCTTGTTGTCTTTTATATTAAATTTCAGAATTTGAAAAAATATCCTATTCAGAAGTTGTATTTTGGATTTTAATTAAAGATCTATTTTGGACTTTGAGTGGAAGAGAATAACAGAAATGCTTTGTCGTTAACATTTGATTTATTTAAATTCCTTAACTGCAAATGATCAGGAACGTATTCCACAGATTAAAATCTTGTATTATTTTTGTTATTTAAATCAAAATATCATAATAACAATCACATCAATAAAAAATTAACATTTTAAATTTGTAATTTTTACCATCACTTAAAGCAATTTCAGCTGTAAAGAAAAAGAATAAACCATGCAATAAATTAACATTGAGAAGGCAAAGAGGGATAATAATGAAACCCGTTGTCTAAAACTAACACCACGTCCGGTTGCGGCAAGTGCATTAACACTGCGTGAAACAAGAATGTTACGGCACTAACTAAAATGGCCACAATTGGGATTTTGGAACTTTAGACCAAATTTTGAAATGCATTTCTTATAACTTCTCTCTGTTTAATAGTATGATACTTCCTTTTTCCCCTAGGGGAAAAATCCTTTAAATGGTATACATACATACAATAAAAAAAGCTAATAATTTTATACATGTGACCTCAGAATGACATGACCATGGCTCTCTGCAAAGCAAGGAGCAGAGTTAGGGAGGAAGGCAGTTCCTGAAGAGTTGGTTCTCAGGGTCATATATGGGTAGATAGGACAAGTATGTAGGGGGATCCTTGTAACTCAGTCAGGCAAGTTTTGAAAATGTCTATCACCTACCTAAGTGTTATGAAAAATGGGCGAGGTCTTCATATGTGGCCACGATTAAGTCCATAGACAGATATATGTATTTCATTTAAAGACATCTGCTTATCTGAATGCATCAGAAATATAGCTGAAAACAAATGGCTCCGATGTGTGTAACCTGTGAAAACCGAGCCCCTACTGTCTACTTGTTTCTTTACCATTTTCGTTTTTACTGAGTTAAGAGTATTGCCACAGACCTGTAAACTCGTGTGGTGGGCCTAGGTAAAGAGGGGCAACAACAACAACAACAAAAGCACAAACAAATATTTTACAAACTTGACCATCTTCTTTTTAAATAAGCCCCGCACAGACCAGAATGCGTCCACAGGGGAAGGAGTGAAAGCGGGAAGAGGGCAAGGAGGGAGTAAGATTTTCTATATATACATTTATGGATCATTAAAAGTTGCGGGGGGGGGGGAATTGTTGGTGTAGAGTCAGATGTATTTGTGATAATATACACAATGAGTGTTGAATACAATAAGAAAGTAACAGTCCTTTGAACTGAGGAAAATTGTGCACGAAAAATAAAAATAGTTGGGATTTTATTATGTGGTTGGTTTGGTGTGTGTGGTTTTGTTTACTGTTGGTTTTTCTCTCCTGTTGCCAGATTGGCCATGCAGACAAACCCCCAGTCCTGGGAGCTAGGAAGTATTTAGCACGGGTCTGGAATACACACCTTGGTAGTAGGCTGGTTCCAGGGCTGAGGGCTCGATGGGGCTCCTCGTGGCCACTGAGGCGTTGCCAAGGGGCAGACTGGCGGGCAAGGTGGCACCATAAGGAGAGTACTGCAGTGCCTGCTCATAGGCCTTGAAGTCCAGCTTGTGCTGCTGCTCCGAGGAGGACATGAGGTTGTTGATGGAGAAGGGGTGGTTAAAGGAGTAGTGGGGATCCCCTTTCAGGTGCAACTGAGATTCGTGAGGTGCCAGGCCATGTGCCGGGTGAGACGGGGGTACAGATGCCAGGGCCCCTGGCCCGGAGCTTATGGGGGGCGCAGACGAAGACGCTGGAGACTTCAACTCCGAAGCGCCCCCTGTCGCCGTGGCTCCGCTGTGGTCCAGAGTCTGGGGGCTGGCGGCGGGCCCGGGGGCCGGCGCGCCCTCTAGTTGGCCAGCCTTTCCGTGCACACCCCGGTGAAGGGGTGACTCGGCGCTAGGGTTCACCGTGCCTGAGGGGTCCTTGCGGCTTTCGGGGATACCCTTGGAGCCGCCGCCCCCACTCCCGCCTCCAGCCCCCGGCTGCTTCTCACACTTGAAGCGCTTTTGACGGCGCAAGTAGCACCCGTTTTCGAACATGTTGCCGGAGTCCGGGTGCAGCGTCCAGTAGGAACCCTTGCCCGGCTTGTCCGGAGATCGGGCCACCTTGACGAAACAGTCGTTGAAAGACAGGGAGTGGCGGATGGAGTTCTGCCAGCGCTGCTGGTTCTGACGGTAGTAGGGGAAGAGGTCCATGATCCACTGGTAGATCTCACTCAGTGTGAGCATCTTGCTGGGCGCCTGCTGGATGGCCATGGTAATGAGCGAGATGTAGGAGTAGGGCGGCTTGGCGTGCGGGTAGCTGCGCTTGAATGTCTTGGCGTCGCCGCCGCCCCCCGCGCGGCTGCGGCCCAGGTTGGAAGGCGCGTACGCCATGGGGCTCATGCACGGGTTCATGGCAGCCGCATAGGGGCCCAGGCCGTTCATGGAGGCTGTGGGCTGCGCGCCCATGGAGCCCATGCCTCCCGGGCTCAACGCCGAGCCCATGGCCGTGACTCCTGCCGCCGTCATGCTGTTCATAGCGCCTGCAGAGCCCCCCGGCATGCCGGCCACGGCACCAGGACTCAGGCCGGCCCCTAGGCCCGGGTTGGCGTAGGACATGTTGAAGGAAGCCGGGGTCATGTTGCCGCTCGTGGTCATGGTGTTCATGGTCATGTAGGTGTTCATGGAGTTCATGGAGCCCAGGCCGGAGTTCATGTTGCTCACGGGGACAGAGGAGTAGGCCTGGAGCGGAGACAGCGAGTAAAGAGGCCCCGAAGGGCAGGGTTAGTAGTGCGCCCGGGAGTTTGACTGGCCAGGGACGAGCCCAGGAAGGAGCAAACAGCATTTCTGCAAAGCTCGGGAACTCCCCAGCCAAGGGAAAACGTTCAGCGCCCTTCCCTGGCCACGCAAAGATGGCTTACACTGCGGGGGGCGGGGGGATCCTAGCGCTGCAGGCAGGAAAGATTAGCGCTCGCGGAAAATATGTCCTCCGGAAGACTAGTAATCGCCTTACATGGCTGGATCAGGGGCTGGCTTCCAGGCTCCCTTCATTTCATACACGGCAGACTGTACCTAAGTGTCCAACCCAGACCAGCCTACACAAACTGCCTTTGGGCCAAATCAGTTTTGAATCTCCGAAAACAGAATTTATGTCTGAGCCTCCGTTTCTTCATGTCACCCCAACCGTGGTGTAGGTTCCACACAGATCCGCTGGGTGAACAACCGGGCACCAGCTAGGCACCCACCCTGTGAAGGGCTGGCAGGGACCGCATGTCGCGCAGCAGTAGGCACTGTGATGGCTGCTGTTAAACTCTCACTCACCGAGTAAATCGCCTACATGTCAGTATGATCCCCCAATCCCAATTACTCATCTCCCAGCAACTGGTTTTGTCTTAAGAGTTGGTGCTAAAAAAATCACTTTCTTTTACTATATTTAGAAGTGATGCTTTCCACCTAGTTGTAACAATGATAATATTTTAAAAGAAGCAAACTTATCAGTTAAATCATTTCTGGAAAAAATAAAATTAAAATTAATGTGCACAACAGAACAACGGGGTGCATACATTTAACTTTAGCGTAACTTTACATGTACAGCTGTTCAAGTTATTCAAAACCTTGCGTTAATTCTGTTACCTGTTTGCAGTTCTGACAGGTGAAGAATTTTGTAACACAATTTACACACACACACACACACACACACACACACACACACACACACACACACACCATAACTGATCGTTGTTGCTGCTCACATCAAAGCCTGGGCTTTGAACGTACATGCGTAGCTTGGCATAATGTAAAATTCCCAAGTCAAACTCTACTTACTTTCTCTTAATCCTATTCTCAGCTTTCAAATGTAAGAAAGCTCTTTCTAGAGGAGTCTTCTCTGGTGGGCCGAGATGACTGCATCAAAATTAAACCCCAGAAAGTGGCCTGAGCTTATACTAAAATCACCAGCAAGCGATATCCCCATCAATAGCCACCGAGAGAATAAGAAGGAGGTTAGAAAATGCGGAGCTCTGACATATAACTGCTTATCTGGTAATCTATCAGACAATATTGATGTCCTTAAATTTATGTTCATCAGCAAATGCAACTCCATTTGAAACCATAAGAGATGGACAGATTTAAATATGAAACCCCAAAAAGGTATGGTTCCAAAATAAACACAGAGGTGAATAAATAAATTGCCATGAAAGTATTTTCGGATTCTATACTTTTCCTTGCAGATCTTAAAGTACTTTTTGCTTTGGGATTTATTTCTCGTCCTCTCTCCAAGACCGCACCAGGCTTTCTCAGTAAGCGCTTTCGATAACGGTAATTAAACTTTTGAAGGTAATCGGTAGCTGTTTCTAGAAAAGTACTTTTAACAGGTAGTGGCCCTGCCTGTACCTGATTTTCCTCGCAATGCTTTTGTGTACAATGTAAAATAAACCCCGTGAACATGCCACCAAGGGGACAATGAAGAGAAACAGGTTCCTGGCCCTGAGTTCTGAAAAAAATATTCTGTTCGCACTAGCGCCACCCAGCGGTTATAGAGGGGAACGACTACACTTTACTACAAACTGGGCTTTTGAAGAACAAGTTTTATAAAATTTAGAAATCACTCATTACGAAGAAGCCCAACTTCTATGGCAGATCATTTTTATCCAAAGATGTCGGCGAATTAAGTGACGTGACCGAGAGGCCTCCCGGTAAGCGATCACCGACTGTTGGAGTTGCTGTTAACTCGTGCCAGAGCCCGCCGGCCAAACCGCGGCTCCCGGGACTGGGCTCCCGCTCGCGCTCTCCGCAGGGCAAAAGCAAGTGCTTCCCGGAGCCAGTGTTTTCAAAACCAGAGTTTCCTAAAACTTTGCTCGCTTCAAGCGCCAGGACCCAGGGGCAGCGGGCTGGCAGGGAGGCCGGGCCGGGGGCCACACTGAGAGCCGCGCCTGGAATGAGCCGTCCTCAGCTCGCCCGCCCCAGTCCCGGCAGGAGCCCACCTCGCCCGGATCTTCCCGGACACCGACTCTGGGGACGTCCCGCCGCCTCCCGGCTTCTCACCTCCTGCGTGTCCGCGTAGTAGCTATTCCAGTCGCTGCTTTCATGCCCTTCCATCTTTACAGTCCCTAACATCCTGGAGCCACCCTACCCGACACAACCATCCAACCCTTTGCGGAGCGACGGGCGGGTGCTCTGCGCGGGGCGGGGGAGGGGCGCGGAGCCGCTGCGGTCACCGGAGCGCTGGAGGGCCCAGCGCCACCCTCCTACCCAGGAGGAAGCCGGGCGCTGCGGGGTGCGGTGTGCGCGGCGACCGCGCGGCGGGAGGGGGCAGCGCCGGGGACCGGAGGCGACCGCGAAGCCGGGCGCCCGGCAGCGCCTCCGCGGGAAGTGAGCGGGTAGCCTGTGCGGAGCGAGTGCAGTTGAGCTGATGTGGAGCTTACGTCGCCGGAGTGCCCACCTCCTCGTCCTCTCCCCATTTGTCCGCCGCACAAAGACGCTCGCACCTACAAAGCCCGAGGTGCACCTGCGAGGCGGCCGCCCGCCAGTCCGGCCGCTGCGCCTCCCGCCCGCCGCGCCAGCGCCGCGCGCCTCCCGCGCTCCTCCCGCCAGCCCCCTCCCCCAGACCTGGCCCTCACTTTGTTTACAAAGCAGTGTAATTGGTTTAAGCCCCGAGGCTAGAGAAAGAGGGAAATGGGGCGGGTGTGTGTGTGTGTGTGTGTGTGTGTGTGTGTGTGTGTGTGTGTCCCCTTTGGAAAAGAAAGAGAGAGAGAGAGAGAGAGAAGAAAAGAAAAATAGGCGGTGCCTGGAGGACAGGCCACGGCTCTAGACCAGAGCTGTGCTACGGGAGAAGGGCCGGGGCGGTGGCGTCAGAACCCTAGCGCTAGGACCGTGCTCTCTGAATGACCCCGAGTTCCCGCCCAGAGGCGCTCACTACCCTCTAGACGTGACTAGGGCTTGGCTTTTGGACCCTTCGGCTCCCTTTCTCCCTCCACCCTGATTCTTGACCCAAAGTTCAACCCTAGGAGACCACCCCTACTTCCCGAGATTCGGACTTGTCAAGGGAAAAAGCCCCACTTTTGCCTCGTCACTAGAAACCCAGTCATCTGAGTCAACCCAGCAGAGTGACGTTGTTAGGCCGACCTGGGCTCCTGGCTAGCAGAACGGAGGCGCTGCCACGAAACTCGTACCTGCGGCTAAGAGCAGGTGAGTCACAGCACCGTTTTATATTTTTATGACATAACTTTTTTTTCTTTCCGCCTCAGTCCACTCCACTCCCCTTGTCATCTGCAGCGATCAGAAAGAGGAAGAAACTGAGAGCAGATGTTTGTGTGATAGGGCAGGCGGATCCTTGTCAAGCCAGCCTCTCTCTGCCGGGCTCCTCCTCCTACCCCCCTTCTGCAGCCTCCGGGACCAAGCTGGAGGCGACCGTCTGGTTTCTGATAGAGAAAGGTCAGGGGGAGGGGACATCTCCCTAAACACCGGCGTAACTGGGAGTGTGAGGACCTGGGTGCTGGAACGCATCTGCCATGCTAAGCGGGGTGCCAGCTCGAAGACAGCTCATAGCAGTGCCTGGTCGTCACTAATCTGGAGGAGGGGGGCTAGGGTATCAGGCTCTCAAAAGGTCCTGAAGGACGGTGAAAAATTCTTCCCCCCACCCCAAGTCTTGCTTCCCTCCAGTCCTTCCTAGGTAGTAGTTTGTTCTCAAGTCCTGCGGAAAGAGACTAATCAAAGAGCTGGCTTAGAGAGGCAGGCGTTTGTGATAGATTCAGAGAAGGTGCCTACCTCTGAATGCCGGACTGCATGTGTGTGTTTGTGAACATGTATAACTAGGCGTTTCTAAGTGGATGTGACTGTGTGGCCCTGTGTGTGTTGTGCCAGTCTGTAGATTTACTAGATTTCTTTTAGAAGCAATAAAATAAACTTTAAAGTGACCAAGAGACTAAAATATTCTTGTTTTGCAAAGAATTTTTAAGGTAATTAATCTCATTTGAAGGAATGTGTTTTCACTTGTCTTCCAAATAGATACTCCCCCCACTACCCCATGCTTTGTTCTTTTAAATCTTTCTTCCTTGAAATCTGGCAAGAGAATCACGTTAAATCCCTGAACCAAACAAATCTCTTAAATCAGCAGGGGCGCAGAGAAGGTGAAGATGTGTAGTTAAGGAAATAAAAAAGATAAAAGCATTGGATTACAATTCCTTTTTGAACAACAAAAAGTGTGTGTGTGTGTGTGTGTGTGTGTGTGTGTGTGTGTAGACATCACATTATAAGCAAAGGAATGAGAGTGAAATTAAATCCACCTAGAACTCAGTAGAGCAGGCAACCCTCCCCAACTTCAATGTGCCCTAGTGACAGAAGTCACTCCCATCAGTTGTGTACATGTACCTGTGGATGTGTGTCAAAAACTAATTCCCTTTGCAAAGGTCCCACAGACAGCAGGACCTCCGTTTCATTTGTAAAGCACACGGGATGCTTAGCTTCCTTAGTCTGGTCCTGGGGACTTCCAGGGCTTAGAAGCTTCCTTGTTCCTTCATGGTTGGTTCTCTAATGCCTTCTTGGCTTTTCTACAACACCTAGCATGACTTAGGCATTTCCTTTGGGTAGTAACAACTTAGTAATAGCTTTATATAGTCCATAAAAAGCTGATGACCTCGGGGGGTTGCACTGTCACGTGAAAGGAGTTAATTAAAATATTACACGCTCTTTCAGCCCATTTTCCAAATCTACTTGCCCGCCATTTAAAGTCTACTTAAAAGGGGAAGGGGGCCATTCACAGTGTGAGACCACAGTGAACTTCCTCTCAAGCTCTTCAAAAATGCAAGAGTGGTGGTACAGAATGGACTCTGCACGCTTTAAAACTTTGATCTCTGTTCTTGACTTTTTGGCCCAACTGCTGAGAAAACAGCGCCTCCTGTATGTGCATTCCTCAATACCGCTGGGCTACAGGTCTGAACCCGGGAATCAGTCAGGTAGCCAGGGGTTTTGATTATGAGTTGACGGAAGCCAAGAAGAAGGAAAAGTAGTAATTGGGTTATTTAGTGATGGCCTTTCTGGGCACCTAACAAATTCAGTTGGTGAAGTTTTAGTACCAACAAGCGTTTTCCCCAGGTTTAAAAGTGAAACAGTAGGGTCTCTTCTTTCCAAGTCTTTGATCTGGCCACCCCCCCTCCCACGGTGGAGGGAGGGATGGGCTGTTGTCTTCGCTTTCTGGCTAGTTGGTACCCAGATAAGGAGTCCAAGCTTCCTAAATCTTGTTCGTCCCTAATATCTTTCCACCAGTAGGCTCTTATGCCATAGCAAAATCGGGCAATTAAACCTGCCTTCCGGTCTGGGGGACGGAGGGAACTCAAAAGAAGGGAGCCACGTGGACTCTTCTGCGACTCCCCAGGCTGAACTTGCCTAGGCGAGGAAGGTCGGCTCTAGCCTAAGGCTCCCCAGGTAGCCTAAAGTAAATCGAGGAAGCTACCTAGGGCAGTGAGGAAGTTGGGCTGCGCTGATACTCGACAGGTTTCAACAGGGGAAGGGGTTCTGCCGTTCCCGGAAGCTGATCCTGCTATGTCCTTAGGGCTCGCTCAGTGTCCTGCCGACAGCAGCGAGGTCCTCTAACCAACTTGTCTGCCTTAGTTTACCGTTCCAGAGTGACCTGGCCTTTCTCGTTAGCTAATCACGGAACTGAAGGATACACAGGATGTGGGATGAAAGGAGAAAAGGCCACAGGATCCTGTCTTGAGACCAGCTGGTGCCTCCTCTGATGCCAGTGACCTTTGCAGTGTTGCCGAACTGAGAGGTGGGCGGAGAGTAGGACTTTGAGTAGGGAACCTCCTCTGTGGTGCCTGCTGCAGTCTTTTGAGAGTTCCCTCAATGGACCTGCCCCCTTTCTCTGCTGTTCCTACGTCTCATCTCAAGGCTGTCCCCAGGTCAAGGCCTTGGTGGCCCCGGTCACACTAGGTGCCCATGCCGGTGCCAGGTGGTCTGAATTCCTCCGTGGGCCCCACCTCCTACCAGATAAGCTTAAGTCCGCCTCCTACTAGGGGCAGACGGGAAGCAGCGGGAGTTGGATGCAAAACTAAGACCTGTAGTCTTTAACTGGATTCAAAGCCGACTCCGACTGAGACCAGCTTAAGGATGCATTGGAAGCATCCCCTTTGCACTTGCGTGTGCGGTGCCGGGAGGGATCGAGGTGCTCAAGGCTGGGGAGGTAGCTTGATGCCTTCGGCAGCCAGCCTTAGCCACCGGTGACCCGGCGGCCCTGGCCAGTGGGCGCCACTACCACCCAAACCAGCCTGATGCTCGGGGCAAGCGTTCGGGTTCCAGCTCTTTCATTGCCTCTCTTTCCCCTTTCTTTCTGTCCTCACACGTTCCTTTTACTCTTTCTTCCGCTAAAAAAAAATCCCCATTAAGGAATGAGTTCACCGCACAAGACGTCCAATCTCCAGTAGGTGCGATCCCTGGGGCCACCCGACAGTCCTTGTCTGGCTAGTACTATGCCAAATCTTCTACTGCTCTGGGCTGCACACCTCTCCAGGTTTTCGACACACGTATGCATATTCAGGGTTTTCGCTTATTTTGTTAAAAACAAACAAAGACAGGCATAGGGCTTATCCGTTCTCTTGCTCCTTAAGTTGTCGTCAGGTTTCAGAAAGTCTCCGGAGTCCGTGATCCAGGCTGGTCCGCAGCCGGATGTCTGAGCCGGAGCTGCTCCCCACCTGGCCTCACCCGCCGGCAACAAAACCGTCACTCTGGCCGTGAGAGAGCTTCACCTTGCCAAGATCAACTCACATTTTCATGTATTCAAATGAGAAGTGTTGGGGAGAATTACTTGCCTCTCTGGGCAATCCACAACCTCAGACGGAAATATTAAGTGTCCACAGACCCTGGAGGAAAATATTACCTCTGTCCCTCCAGGAGCGTTCACTGTTCCTCTCCTGCACCTCCCACCTCCGGACCACACCTGGATCCCCATGATCCTGTTGAGATAGATACTTGTCGTGAAAGTTGTCTTGAAAGTTCTCTATACTTTATTCATGCCCATCGGCTGAGCTAGTTGGAAGACTGGCTCAGTTCCAGTCAGTCCCTCTTTCCTAAACTAGCCCCTCAGGTGCATCCTTATGTGTTTCTCTAATTAACGACCGGGACGGTTCTGAAAGAAGATGGAAAACGATCGTTTCACATGAAGAGTTGGAAAATCATGTTTTTCCACGTGATGCCTCTTCAGTTCGAGAACAGAGAGAGGGCCAGAGCGGCAGATATTTTACTCTGTGCCACAGTCTGGGTGGGGCACTTTGAGATCCGGGCGTTTCCCACCTGCTGCCCAGGTGCTCAAGAGCTGGTGGGGGATTTGGTCGGGACTTGCCCCTTCACAGGACAAAAGTCCATGCTAACTGGAAGCATCCAAGGAAGTTGAGGGCTCCGAAAAGTCAAGGAATTTCATCTTTTGCATCGAGGGTAGCAGCTTAAATGTAATCTTTCCCAAGAGGGGAAGGTAGCCAAGTATTTAACTTCCTCAAGCCTTCCAGGCACCCCCTCCAATGCACAGGAGCCTCCCAGGCACCCCCTCCAATGAACAGGAGCTCCCCACTTTCCACACACACAGCAGCTTCCCCACATCCCTCAGTCCCCTCTGGGGGTTTAACTTTGCTTATTCAAATGTGATTATCCTCACATTTACATAGTTCTATATAACTGATGATTTTGAGACAATCAACTAAATCATATCCTACATTTACAAAAACAATTTAAAAGTATGTCATTTTTCCATTGTATTCTTGTCTTGATTCCCCCCCCCCTCTAATTTTGAGACTAAATTACAGACACAACGAGGTGAGGTTACATTCTTAGTTAAAGAATAGAATTTGATTGGTAGGCAATTTGGGCTTGTTGCTTCTGCTGTTTCCAGTAGCATCCTAGGGCTGTCTCATAATCATAATGAAACAGTTATTTGTAACTTTAAGTTTTTCTTTGTCTTATGGGTCATACAGCAAGGCTTAGCTCATCTTGCAATGAGTTTGTTTCTAAACAGAAAGTATAGGTAGAGGTGTCTTTGGGGCCATTTGCTTAGGTGGGATACTAGAGAGATTTGCAGAGACTTTGACTGTTTCCTGAATGGTGTGATTCCAGTTCCATGATGTTCCTGGATCAGAATGAGGAAACGTCTATGTCTACCCACTGTTGGGCATTATGAATGATAGCAAGCCCAAAGTAACTCCCCAGAGTGAGAACTTAGAATTTCCCCAACTAACAGAGTCTTATCCTTAGCTCCAGGTCTTGCTTTAGTCCTTCTATGTTCTTAACATTCCTGTACAACAAATTGCTCCCACCCCATTCTCTCTTGTTTGTTTCCCTCAAAGGCCAAATAACTCCCAGAGGCAGAAACTATTGAGGTTCTCATTCCTCAAGGAGTCCCTGGAGCATAATTGACTAGCTCTGAGACTGGCCTGGCTGGCTTCAGACAGGGAGAGATTCCTGAATTTAGAAAAGGGATCCAGAATGGTCAGGAGGGAGAGCCTCATAGCTTCAAGAAGTCCCTTGAGCCTACTCTACCTGGGTCTCAAAACAAACCATCAGTTAACATCAGAATGAAATGTTCCCCTTTTCTAGCTCTCTGGACATGGATAGAATCACAGCTATGTGTTGCTAATATAGGTTGGTGAATGTATGGACCAAACGAATATTTCATGTTTCCTCACTGAAATGGCAGCAGTGGCAACAGCACATATCAATAGAAGATATTGATTAAAAGTTAACCCCATCAATTTCCCATCAAGCAAATCATTTTACTCAGAGCAGAACAGGAAATGTTAGAGTTTAAATAATGTGTTTAAACTAGCAAATAAATAAAGCAGAGCCCACACAGTGAAGGGGGAAATCTGGCAACAGAATTCTAAAGTTGGGGTAATACAACGTATGGAACTTGCTTGCTGCCTGCTGGGTTCCACCCTGCAGTGGCTGGCGCCTGGGGTGCTAGTGCTGCCTAGCAGAGTTTGCTCAGTGGCAGTCAGTTGCCTTCAAGATCCTCTGTAGTTCCTACTTCTTAGTGGTGGGTCTTGGTAGAGGGAGCAGGCCTTATCCAATATTGACCTCCAACATCTCTCCACCCACAGAATACAACGTATTGTGGTATTGTGTTCCACTCATTTTCTCTTAGTCTTGTAATGACTTTTCTTACAGAAACACCCATCTAAAACCTATGGTGTGTTGCAACATACCAACCAGAGAGTGCCCAAGTTAATTTTCCCTCCCCAATTTGTATTTGCCATGGAAATAAGCATTTGGAGAGGCATTGTGGGAGTAAGCAACTCTGCCTCATCTTTTGAACTCTTTTGAGGGTTCTGCTACACTCCCCCAGCCACATCTGGTGTTCTGTGTCCCTCCATCCCCACCAGACATCTGGGTTGCTCAAAGAAGAGATGTTTGAAACGTGAGTAGAGCCAGACTCACTATAGGGGGATAGGATCTAGCAGATCTGATGTAAACTTTTTTTCCTGCAAATGCTTTTGAAGGTGTGATCAGTTGGGTGGTTGCACTCTCTTTACCCCACTACCAAGCCAAAAACTACCTTCTATTGTGAATCCTGGATTCCCTCTGACCTCCCCATGACCAACCCCAACACCCCCTGTCAGGAGAAGTGGCAGAGAGTATGTGTGGAGATTCAGGCTGAGTCTGAGGAGTGTGTGTGCTGGCAGTCAGTCTGGATCTGAGCCACCCTACTACTATCTGAAGTCTGCTAGGAGGCAGACAAACATGAAGGCAGTACATTTCTCCTCCAAATGAGGCTCTTGGTCACAGTGCCTGGAGTTGGCAGTGCCTGGGAGGGAACAAAGCCTGAGTGATTGGTGTGACAGAGCCAAACCTGTTCCTATTCCAGGAATGAGGGATCCCTGTGAACTCCCCGCTTCCCAGGGATCAACTGCTGTGGGTGGAGTAGGGTGAAAAGCACCTCTATGGAAAGGGAAGGTCCTAGAACCTGAAGGTTTTCCTCCTTCCTGCCGAATATTTAGTTTTGTGGTCCATGTCTCTTGGTAAATTCTGAGCATAATGTTTTCTGGTTGTCATTGTCACTGTCATAAAAGGTGGGAATTACAGCAAGAGAGAGTCTGAGGGTTAGAATCAGACATACATTTCAATGGAGATCATCCAGGGCACTGATTCCATCTGAACTTTACTTTCCTCAGTGTCAAAACTGGCTTATTAGAGTTCATTTTATATCAGCTGAAAGAGAGCAAACTGGAGACAAAAGGCAGGGAGAGAGTTGCAGGTGCACAGGCAGGTTGGGAAGTTGGGATGTGAGGCAGTTAATGGGGGCTCTTGCCATCCAGGTGTACCTTACCTTCTCCATCCCAGTGTTTTGTTTGTGGTGACCAGCCTGGGCTATCCCTGCTAGTCACCTCAGTGGCATTCTGTGTGTGGAAGGGACAGGAGGTCCTTGGTGTTTCCTGAATCTTCCTTGAATTCCTTCTCTCTCAAGTTGCTGGGACCCTTTGGGGGAAACAGGCTGAAAGGATGAATATATGGTGAAAAGTCATGCATCTCCCATTCTGGGCAGCAAAGAACTGAACTAGGAAAGTGGAACACATTTTCCCTCCCCTACACTCCCATTCCGAAAGGGAAGATGTTTCTTAAGAGCCATCCGCTAGCTACCCTGTGTTCTAGAGATTGTTGTCCCAGGCCACGATCAACAGTGGATGTTGGGAGATTCACCATACTTCCTTCCTGGGCTCTCCCTATCACCTGGGCTGTTGGAAGACCTGGAGAAAGTCTGATGGGGCTTAGATTCAGTAGCATCCCTACAGGAAAAGAGGGCTAATGGGAGAGAAGCTGAGAGGTACTGGGTCCCTTAAGTACCTGAATTTAGAAAGAACAGAGATGAGAACACCTTTGATTATTCTTTGTTACTTTCAGCTCATTCCACTTCCCTTCCCATGAGTAGAGTTAGAAGGAACCATTTTCTATCATTTGAAGAAGAACCTCTTGGATAGTTTCTAAAACCCCCAAACCCAAGATGTCATTATAGCAAGGTATCTTTATTTGCTGTCTTTGAGACTATTTGATTTAAATTCACTTTAAAAAAGGTTTCTTTCTAGGAGTTTAAGTCCATCTGAAATGAAGCAGGAATACTGGACTCACAGTGGATCCTTCAAATACTAAAGATTATAAATATTACCTTGTGTGTACAAAAGGCTTAGTGGGGTCCTAAAACTTAATTAAGAAAAACAATACAGTGTGTGGAAAGAACAAATCACAAGAGGGCTTCCTCAGGCATAGATTCATCTGCTGGGTGAAGATTCATGAATGATTAGCCCCTCCCACTGAGGGAATTTGGAAGGGCTGGAGTTCAGTTGTAGCTGGAAGGGCTCTCACGAATAAGGTCACACACATTTCAGACAGTGCTTGGGTGGGCTAAGAAGGTCCCTGTGCAGGCGCTAATAAATTTTTGACTCTTGCTTCTCTGAGTAATCAGAGTGGGGACAGATAAAATATTTCCTTCACCGGGGAACAGAAGAGCAACACAACTTCAAAGTTTATTAATTTTTCTTGGGTTGGTAGTGGGGGAGGAGAGTACAAGAAAGTGGGCTGGCACACAGAAGTCACAGGCAGTGCTCTCTGGTTAAATGCACCTTCTGTTTTCACAGCTTACTTAGGGAGAGCTGTTAGTTTTTCTAAGCACAAACTGCCATTCGTCCTCTAAGCTCAATGTTTAGGCTACAAAGCTGGTACAACTGTCTTACATACCTACCTTCAGAAAACGAATGGTTCTGACCTCTAACTCAGCAAAATCTCCACCACATTACCATGCTTGGAACCCATCTAAGCAAAGCCCTTTGGAGGACTGAAGTGTAAGTGGAATGCTAAATGTCAGCCCCTACCTCCAAGAAAAATAAATCCTTAATTCTCAGCCAAGTACACCTGCTTACTTGTATCTTTTCCTTTCAATGGGTCGTTTTACTTCAAGCTTTCTTTCTGCTCTCCATGCTTGCTATTTTTATCTTACCTAAGAACACTGAGATCAGACCAGGCGCCAGACTTCTGAGACACCCTGGGGAAGAGGTGACTGGCTTGCTATGGTCTGTTGTTTGAAGCACCTTAGAGTTCAGGATCTGGGGAAAGGCATATTAGTTCAGCACAGGGTAAAAATGGTGACCAGTGTCATCGGGAAGACTGGAGGGAGTCAGGGCTGGGGTGGACCAGAGGGAGTAGAAATTGTCTCACAACATATCCATTTCCACGGGGGTCATAACAGTACAGGAAACATTTTGGCAAGGATTCTTCTGGATGTTATCCTAGGAAGCTGACCTCAATTGGGGATGCTGTGTAGTACTCCTGACTTTTGGGTTCCCAGTTAGATTTGACCAGTGAGGGGCAATTGTACAGAAATTTAGAGGAAAGAGGGCAGAATGAGAGGTGAGAATTCTTGTTTCTGGCTTTCCCCTTCTTTTCTGTGGCTTTGGCCTTTGTAATACCATTTGGTGTTTTTAGACATCTGATGACTCTTTAATTCCATCCACAGTCATGCAAATAATTATTTAAGCTCTTTCTCTTTAGCCCCATTCTACTTGTTTTTCCTTCAAGCAGGGCTTTGTTTCCTCTGGAGACCTAACAGGAGAGAAGGAGTAGCCTTCAGTAATTTCTTGTGTTGTCCTTTTAGTATTGTAACTCACCATAGAGTTTGTGCCTATTTACTCTCACTGTCTTGAGGTGCAGGCATGTTGTTTCTAGGGTGGCTGTGCTCCTGAAGGCAAGGATGTCTCTGGGTCTAGTATCAAAGTAAATTTGGAGATAATCTGCTTTATACTCATTGCTTTAATTTGGTAAAATGTATTTGATGTTGTTGTTGAAACAATTACAGCCAAAGCCAACTATAACACTATTTAAGAGTGCTTTGACCTTGGTTGAACTGATCTTGCTGTAAAGCAATGATTGAGACTTTTGCTAAGTTGTATGAATATAACCAGACTGTGAACTAAGTCTAGCTTATAGGAAATGTTCATTTAGATGTTGAGAAAGATCTAGCATCTTTGGCTTCTACATTTCCACAATTCTTATTTCTATCTAGGTCAATTCTCTTCACTCCCATTACTTGATAACAATTCAGTATTAAGTAATACTGTTGGCCACATTATTTGGGTGTGACCATTAATGAGAACTCTGGTACCTGACACCATGCTAGACATTAAAACGACTAAATTTAAAAACTTTTAAACTTGTGATTTTTTTTTTTTTGCCTCCATGGATGTGTGTGCATCATGTGTAGCCTCATACGACAGGGGATGGAAGAGGGCTTCAGATCCTAGCGCCTGATGATTGTGGACCAGTATGTGAGTGCTGGGAACCTAAATCAGGGCTTCTGCAAGAACAACAAATGCTCTCAACTGCTGAGCCATATCTTCCAGTGATACTAAATTGAAGGCAACGTTTTTATATACTAATGATTAAAACAATGCTCCATAGAAATTATGCTAGCTCAGAACTGTAGCTAATAGAAAACCTGCAACAGAGACTTACTTGAGTTGGGTGCAAGCCAGTCTGGTCAACTAGCAAGATGCTATCTAAAAAATAAACAACAAACAAAAAAAAAAAAGAAAAAATCTTCAATATTTAAAATTTGTGCATGTTTCTATCTACTTTAAAAAGGTCATAAAAGTGAAATTTCTGGGTTAAAAGGTAATGTAAGTAGTTAGGACTTTCAAGGATGTTGTCCCCATGTCTAGCAGGGTGCTGTTAAAAATGTCTGAATGTTGAATGATCGATCCCTGCATTCCTGGGATGAATCCTACTTGATCATGGTGTATGATGCTTTTGATGTGTTCTTGAATTCAGTTTGCTAGTATTTTATTAAGTATTTTTGCATCTATGTTCATGAGGGGGATTGGTCTGAAGTTCTCTTTCTTTGTTGGGTCTTTCTGTGATTTAGGAATCAGGGTGACTGTGGCCTCATAGAATGAGTTTGGCAGTGTTCTTTCTGATTCTATTTTGTGAAAGAGTTTGAAGAGTATTGGTGTTAGCTCTTCTTTGAAGGTCTGGTAGAATTCTGTGCTAATACCATCTGGTCCTGGGCTTTTTTTTTTTTGGTTGGGAGGTTTTTAATGACTGTTTCTATTTCCTTAGGGGTTATAGGGATGTTTAGTCTGCTAACCTGATCTTGATTTAGCTTCGGTAGGTGGAATTTATCAAGAAAATTGGCCATTTTGCTTAAGTTTTCAAATTTGGTGGAATATAGATTTTTAGAGTAGGACCCAAATATTCTCTGGATTTCCTCAATGTCTGTTGTTATTTTTCCCTTTTCATTTCTGATTTTGTTGATTTTGGTTTTTTTCCCTCTGCCTTTTAGTTAATTTGGCTAAGGGGATCTATTTTGTTGATTTTCTTGAAGAACCAACTCTTGGTTTCATTGATTCTTTGTATCGTTCTTTTTGTTTCTAAGTTGTTGATTTCAGCCCTAAGTTTGATGATTTCCTGCCTTCTGCTCCTCTTGGGAGTCTTTGCTTCTTTTTTTTCCAATTCACTCAGTTTAGCTGTTAATTCGCTACTATGAGCTGTCGCAATTTTCTTTTTGAAGGCATTTGGTGCTATGAACTTTCCTCGTAGCACAGCTTTTATTGTGTCCCATAGGTTTGGGTATGTTGTGCCTTCATTTTCATTGGATTTTGAGAAGTCTTTGATTTCCTTCGTTATTTCTTCCCTGACCCAGTAGTCATCCAGTAAAGAGTTGTTCAATTTCCATGTGTGTATGTGTAGGCTTTCTGTTGTTTCTGTTGTTGTCGAAGTCCAGCTTTATCAAATGACAACACACGCTGGCGAGGGTGTGGAGAAAGGGGAACCCTCCTCCATTGCTGGTGGGAGTGCAGGCTTGTGCATCCACTATGGAAGTCAGTCTGGCGATATCTTAGAAAACTTGGAAGAGCTCTACCTCAGGACCCAGCCATACCACTTCTGGGTATACATCCAAATGACTCCTCACTGAATCACAAGGAAGTTTCCTCATCTATGTTCATAGCAGCCTTATTTGTAATAGCTAGAAACTGGAAACAACTCAGATGTCCCTCAATGGAAGAACGGATTAAAAAACTGTGGTACATCTGCACAATGGAATACTATTCAGCTATCAGAAACAATGAAATTATGCAATTTGCTGCCAAATGGATGGAACTAGAGAAGCTCATCCTGAGTGAGCTAACCCAGATTCAGAAGGATGCACATGGCATCTATTCACTTATAGCCGGATATTAGCTATATAATACAGGATATCTATAGTAAACCAATGTACCAAAGGGAACATAGACATAGACTTTTTGTTTGTTTGTTTGTCTTTGTTTTGTTTTCTCTCCCTGGCAATGAGACACTTTTCCCTGGTGGTACTGCCTTGTAGGCCCCCAGTGTATGAGGAAGTTTTTGGCCCTCATATGACTTCTGAACTGGGGTGGGGGACTGTTATGTAGGGACACTCCACTCCAGAGGAGTGGGATGGAAGGGTTAGGGGGTAGACGGTGGGAGGGCGGGACTGGGAAGGGTGGAAAGAGGACACTATGATGGACATGTAACCTGAAGCAATAAATGAATAAATTTATTAATAAAAAATGTCTGAGTGATCCTGGCAGGAGCAGGAGGCTGACTGGTCACCTTGCATCTGCAGTCAAGAAGCAAGGAGCACTAATGGTAGTACTCAGCTCACCTTTTCACTGGACTGGGTCTAGGATCTCAGCCCATGGAATGATGCCTCCTACATTTAAGATGGGTTACCCAGCCCAGTTAACCTAATCTAGATGGTCCTCCACAGGCATGGCCACAGGCTTTTCTCCTTGATGATTCTGGATCCTGTAAAGTTAATGATGGAAACTAACCCTTCCCTACTCTATTACTAACTTAAACTTTGGTGATAAAAATTGCAACCATTGTTTTAGTTTCTATTTCTCTATTTATTGGCAGAGTTGAATCTGTTTCTATTGACTACAGCATTTCTTCATTGTGGATTGGCTATTCACACCTTTTTTTTACCCTTGAAAAATCTTGAGCATTCATCTGTTTCTCATCTACAGGATTATTTTATGGTGCTGGGAATTGACCCTAGAGATTTGTTCTCTTCCTACTAGATAAAGACTCTTTCACCGAGCTATACACCTCAAGTACTCACATGCAATTTCATGTCTACCAAAAGCATTAAGCATTATAGATTTTCACCCCTTCTTCTTCTTCTTCTTCTTCTTCTTCTTCTTCTTCTTCTTCTTCTTCTTCT
>CAJQZJ010032137.1:3866880-3880361 GCA_907164525.1 Lophiomys imhausi | reverse complement strand
CTTCTTCTTCTTCTTCTTCTTCTTCTTCTTCTTCTTCTTCTTCTTCTCCTATTGATACAGGATTTCTCTGTGTAATAACCCTTGCTGTTCTGGACTCACCTTGTAGACCAGGTTGTCCCTAAAGTCCCAGAGATCCACCTGCCTCTGCTTCTTGAGTGCTGGGATTAAAGGTGCATACCACCATGCCCTGCTGCCTTCACCAGATTCTTATTTGCATTCTAATTTTATTTTAACTACATAGAGTTAGAACTTCGTGACTGCTATGGTTTAATGCTTATAAGTCTTCACTACACAAATAAAAATCTTTCATCCAGTTGAAATAAATTTTTTTTGGTGCAGAATATGAAGTAAAAATGTACCTTTATTTTTCAAATCTTTTAACCCTTGGGCAGGCTCTAATTATGAAGATCCTTGAATTCTACCTGGAGAACTGCATTTGGACTTTGTGACACTTTGGAGGTATGGAAACTGAAGTGTTATATTGAGTTTATCATTACTTCCTGTGTATGAACCGGAAGTGACTCCAAAAATGGATGACAAGAGACCTAATAGGTAGACAATGGTGAGTAAAAAGTAATTGGTTATATTATAACATTTCAAAGATTGCTTGAATAATTTTATTGTACTCTTCCAAGTTAAATTTCCTCTCTTTAAGATAATTCTTCAATTATTAGCATTTTAGTTTGCAACACCACAGAACAAATATTAAATGACTTTAGATTTTAGGTCAATAACTAATATGACTGTGGTGGTTTAAATGAGAATGACCCCCATAGGCTCAGGTATTTGAATGCTTGGTCCCTAGTTGGTTGTAGAAAAAAATTAAATTATGTTGAGCTCCATTTGTAGAAATAATTAATTAAATTGTTTAACAGTATTTATATTATTGTTAATTGATTGGGCACTGTTAATCCTGAACCAGACATTATAAATGAGTACACAGATGCCACATGGATTTTAACAAGCCTTAGCCTGAATTGAGCAATCTTGGCCCACCCAAGCTAGCTCTTAATTCTATTACCCAAATATGACCCCATATATACATACGTTCCCTTGGACTGCCATTCTCCACTCTGTGCCAATGTTCCTCACCATGTGGAGTGAAATTTTTTTTCCAAAGCCATGGTGTGTATCTTCATTCTTCCTGCTCCTGGCTGGAATGAATTAATCCTCTGTGTAAAACAAAAGGTTCCTGTTCTAATCTCAGGAAGTCCCACCTTTCTCTGTCCTTGCCCAATCTCAGGCCTCAGCATTTTATTTAACCAATCAGAGACAATGTAAGTAACAGACAGCAAGCAGGACCAAATAATTAACATTTAGAATGCTTAACACTACACCATCAATTCCCTCCTTTTGTCTAATAAAAAGACTAAATTGTTTAACTCATATAGTTAAAAACAATAAGAACAAATATGAAATAATCAAGAAAGCCATATATAAAAGTTACACACATAATATTTAGCCTATTTGTATTAGGAAATCTTGAAGAAGAAAAAAATCATCTACCTATCTTGGTGTGCTAAAGTTTTGAACCTAAATAATTTCTATCATATTATATATTTATAAACCTAGATTTTATTTAGACTTGAAAATATCCTTTTAAAACCTAAACAACTCAAGTTCAATTGAAATTTTATAGCCATTATTCCTTCAACCCCATCAAAAACATAAGAAGGGATAAAGTTATTAGTTGAGTGAGTAGGAAGCATAGGAAAGTAGCTTCCAAAAAGAAATATGACAGTTTGTTGCCTAGACATTCCCAAATATCTCTCGATATCATTGGAGCATCATCTTCAGCCTTCCGACCAACCATTTTTCACAGACTAAATTGTGCAGCAGAAAGTAAGAAAGATTTTCCCATTCTGTCTCTACAGAATTAGGACATTGACTTACCTGCATTTAAGCTCTGGTCCATCTTTGGATTGTATATAGTCTGTTGAGAGAGCAGGGGCATTTTTGCCCAATAAGAATTATCTCCTGATGGGAGATTTCTTCTGATGCTCATTGTTTTCCAAGTCAAATTGGAGCTGTTAGCAGTTGACTGTCTTAAGTCAAACAATTCTTAAAATAATAAAAATACCTTTAAATGCAATTTTTGTATGCCTCTGAGGGTTTTGAAGATATCTACTATTTTATTTATAAATCTATCTATCTATCTATCTTTGAACAAGCAAATTGTATTTTTAACCATTTATTGTCTGTTTAACCTAGTATTTGACCAGGAGGTTGACTGGCTAGCAATCAACCTGTATTACCCAGACTCTTAAATAGATTGCAGTAGAAACCCATAAAAGGATTGGAAGTAAATCTGTACTTTTACATGAGTTGTATGGGCACAATACCTTGTATAAGAGTTGAAATATACATATTATGTGCCAAAATATAAAACTCTGTCCCATTGAATCAAAATTAATCTTATTTTTTTATCATTATACAAAATTTTGATACCAATGTATCAAAAGATAACCTTATTTTAATAATAACAACAGTTTTAAGTTTTAGAGAAGATTCAATAATCTATCCTTATATCTTATCATATATATATATATATATATATATATATTCCCTCCTCTTTTTCTTTTCAAGTGTTTCTCCCCTATATAAGAGAGAAAGAAGGATAGAGAAAAGAAAAAGAGATCTGCAAGTCTAACTTTCTATACCTTGCTTAACAAGACCATATAACAATTTTGTAACCATTCCCCCTAAACAACATCTACAGCCCATCAAATGACCAAAATTCATCCACCCCACTTTTTGGGAATTGGACATCCCTCTCTTAAAACTGCTTCCTGTTGAATTAAGATGCAGAAAACCTGTTTGGGGGTCCCGAAAATGGAAAAATGGTTAATCAAGTTAATTGTAACATTTGTTGTCCAGTCTCTATGTGCTCAGCAATTTAAATGTCCTGAGCAATTTGTAGTTCGAAACTGGACTTTGGGTAGGAAAGTTCAGGGCTTACTGAAGTCCTGTCTGGAACAGTCTTTGAGGCTGGGCCATCTCAGCAAGCCGTTTGAAGTTGTTCTTGATGCAGATTTTTGAGGAGAAACAGCTATTGAGGAAGTCTATGAGGCTGGATCATCTGGGTTACTTGTCTTGTCTTCTTTGAACTCTGGTCCTGTTGTTCTGAAAACATATAATTTCTCACAAGTAACATATAGTTCTGCAATTAGCAAAATGCCTTGGATGTGTAGGATTCACAAATCAATTAAGGAATATCTTCTGTGCTTTGTTTGAACAGAAGAAAACATTTGTAAGTCTCCATTTATGTCATATGAAATGATGGTGTGTAATAGTATTACATATATATGCTATATATAATCTATTTGAAATTGAAAATACAGCATAAGACTGTATGGAGTTTAAGTATTCTTCTCTACAGTTGACATGCATTTATTAATTGATAAAAACAGGTTTATTATGTGTTTTGTCTGTTATTTTGTAGATTAGGTTGGCCTCAAACTCAAAAGGAACCTATCTGTCTCTGTATTTGTTTCCCAAGTTTTGGGATCAAAGGTATGCACTTATATATTTTTTCTTTCCTTTTCTCCTTTCTTTGGAGATTTAATTTCGATGTGGATATATCTATCCTTACTGAGACAGGGTTTCTCTTTGTAGCTTGGGCTTTCTTGATTTTCTCTGTAGAGCTCTGTAGAATAGATTGGCCTTGAACATACAAGGAACCTGTTTTTTCTTTGTTTCCCAAGTTTTGGGATCAAGGTATGATTTTAAATAATTGAATTACTCTTATTAAACAATAACATTAATTAAGCCATTTTGTATTATTGATTTCCAATTCTCCCATGGAAATCCCATGTAGAATAGCATGATATGCTAACTTATGCTACCTTTTCTTAACTGTTTGCTGTGGGAGGCATGCAGTTTGCTTGCTCTTCCCCAACCTAATTCTGGGTCCTTACATTGGTTAACAGAATATCTCTCTCTCTCTCTTTTCCAAGACAGGATTTCTCTATGTATCCTTGTCCTAGATTAACTTTGTAGACCAGGCTAGCCTTAAACTCATAGAGATCAGACTGCCTCTGCCTTCGAAGTGCTGGAATTAAAGGTGTGCAACACCACACCCAGCGATTAACATATCTCTTTTAGGGGCAAAATGCCTCTTGGAACCAGTTCTCCAGTGGGAGCCCCACAACTAAGGAGACTGGGTTGTGATCCCTTTCTCTTTATGTAAATTTAAGATTATGTACATTTATCCATTAGATCAGTAAGGACATTACTAAACTTAATATAAAGGAAAAATGTCATTTTTTTATTTTTTAAAAAGATTTATTTATGTTTGTATATGAGTGCTCTGTTTTCATACACACCAGAAAAAGGAATCAGATTCCATTACAGATGGTTGTGAGCCACGATGTGGTTGCTAGGAATTGAAGTCAGGACCTCTGAAAGAGCAGTCAGTGTTCTTAACTGCTGAGCTATCTCTCCATCCCAACATAGACATATTTATTTTTTTCTTTTTTTCCTTTACTTTTTATTTCTTCAAGTTACATCTCAATTGCAGTCCCCTTCCTATTCCCCTTCCAGTCCCACCCTCCCACCCTCAACCCCCCATCCTCTTCCCTTTTTTTTTCTTTTAAGTTTAAGGTATATCTTATTTCCCCCTACAGTTTCCCCTTTCAGTCCAACAAATGGCTCGTTCTCTTATAATAATAAATACAATACAGTACAACAGAGGTAATTAGGCCACAGTTATGAGGGTTATATGGCTTAACATACATTCCCAATGACCAGTCCATATGTATTTGGTACCTGACTTTAACATTCTACTATCTAACCATCTCCATGAGTTTAAAGTTCTATATCTGACTCAACATTCATACTAATTGCAACACAATTTTAAAAGTATCTTCTTAGATGTATAACACTCTCTTGACTCCTAAACAACTCAAAATTTAATTATGAGACACTATCTGTTCTTCAATCACCTCAGAGACCTGAGAGGGATAAATATATCTGATTTTATAGGAAGTACAGGGCCTGCAGCTTCCCAAACTAAGAAATGACATACCAGTGGCTGCCTGGACAGTTCCCATTTTCTCTCCATAAATTACAGCATCGCTCTTCAGTCGTTTGGCCCCACTTCTCTGACAGACATTGATTGTAGAGCAGGGGTTATGAAGGACTTACCTACCCTGTCATGGCAGAGCTAGGCTGTCGACTTACCTGCTTCCAGGTTTTGTCCTTTTTGGACAGCATTCTGTCTACAGTTGGAGAAAGGGGCTTTTCCTACCAAGAGATAGGCTTGCGACTAATTCAATCATCTCCCACTGAAGATTCTTCGATGCTCATCTTCTACTTGGAGGAGAATAGGGGGTGCTGTCAGGAGTTGATATGTCTTGATATAAAAAAATCTAAAGTTATGGAAACATCTTTGAATGCCATATTCTGCAGATCTCTTGAGGTTTTTGAAGAGGCACTATCTATCTCTTATATTAAGGTAAGCAGATGTTGCTTGTCTCTTAGCAGGTTTATTTCTGATTAGCTTAGCAAGTAACTATAATAGGCTGTCATAGTACCTAACAGAATGACCGGCTTGCATAACCATTAGTTTGCATTTCTTAATTATCCTAAATAGTTTATGACATTTAGTAGTAAAAGGCCGAAACATCATATTTCATTTTTTTTCTTTACCTCCTAACCCTTCCATCCCATTTCTCTGGGGTGGGGTGTCCTTATATAACAGTCCCTCATCTCCGTTGAGAGGTCGTATGAGGGCCAAGAGCCTCTTCATTCATTGGGGATCTACGAAGCAGTACCATCAGTGAAAAGTGTCTCGTTGCCTGGGAGAGAGAACTACTAAACAAACAAATCAATAAGCATACAATAGATAAAAAAGACTAAAAAATAGAAAAAATATAATTAATATATAAAAAATAAAAATTAAAAATAAGAAGTCTATGTCCAAGTTTCCTTTGGTGTGTTAGTTGCAGTATTGATACCTTCTACTATATAACTAAAATCCTACTATAAGTGAATAGATGCCATATGTGTCCTTCTGAGTCTGGGTTAGTTCACTCAGGATGAGCTTTTCTAGTTCCATCCATTTGGCTGAAATTGCATAATTTCATTGTTTCTGATAGCTGAATAATATTCCATTGTGTAGATGTACCACAGTTTTTTAACCCATTCTTCAGTTGAGGGACATCTGGGTTGTTTCCAGTTTCTAGCTATTACAAATGAGGCTGCAATAAACATAGATGAGGAAACTTCCTTATGATTCCGTGAAGAGGTATTTGGGTGTATACCCAGAAGTGGTATGGCTGGGTCCTGAGGCAGAGCTATTCCAAGTTTTCTAAGATATCGCCAGACTGACCTCCATAGTTGTTTCACAAGCCTGCATTCACACCAGCAATGGAGTAGGGTACCCCTTTCTCCACACCCTCGCCAGCATGTGCTGTCATCTGAGTTTTTGATCCTAGCCATTCTAACAGGTGTGAGATGGAATCTCAGAGTCGTCTTGAGTTGCATTTCTCTGATGATTAAGGATGTTGAGCATCTCTTCAAGTGTCTCTCAGCCATTAGGGATTCCTCCTTTGTGAATTCTCTATTTAGCTCTGTCCCCCATTATTGATTGGATTATTTGGTTTCTTGGCATTTAATTTCTTGAGTTCTTTGTAGATTTTGGATATTAGCCCTCTGTCAGATGTGGGGTTGATGAAGATTTTCTCCCAGTCTGTAGGCAGCGTTTTTTTTCGAGTGACAGTGTCTTTTGCCTTACAGAAGCTTTTCAGTTTCATGAGGTCCCATTTATTGTTGATCTCAAGTCCTGAGCTGTTGGTGTTCTGTTCAGGAAGTTGTCGCCTGTACCAATTAGTTCGAGGGTTTCTCCCACTTTATCTACTGGTAGATTTAGTGTGACCGGCCTTATGTTAAGGTCTTTGATCTACTTGGACTTAAGTTTTGTACAAGGTGATAAGTATAGGTCTAACTTCATTCTTTTACAAATGGACATCCTGTTGGTCCAGCACCATTTGTTGAAGATGCTGTCCTTCTTCCATTGTGCCGTTTTGGCTTCTTTGTCAAAAATTAGGTGGCCATAAGTGTGTGGGTCCATTTCTGGATCTTCAATTCAATTCCATTGATCTTCTGGTCTGTTTCTATACCAATACCATGCTGTTTTTACAACTATTACTCTATAGTAAAGCTTGAAATCTGGGATGGTAATACCTCCAGATGTTTTTTTATTGTACAGGATTGATTTAGCTGTTCTGGGCTTTTTGTTGTTCCATATGAAATTGAGACTAGCTCTTTCCAAGTCTATAAAAAATTGTGTTGGTATTTTGATAGGAATTGCATTGAATCTATATATTGCTTTTGGTAGGATGGCCATTTTTATTATGTTGATCCAACCTATCCATGAGCATGGGAGATCTTTCCATCTTCTAAAGGCCTCTTCCATTTCTTTCTTCAAGGGCTTGAAGTTCTTATTGTACAGGTCCTTTACTTGCTTGGTTGGAGTTACCCACAGGTATTTTATGTTGTTTGTGGCTATTGTGAAGGGGGTTGTTCCCCTTATTTCTTTCTCAGCCCATTTGTTTGTTGTATAAAGAAGGGCTTCTGATTTTTTTGAATTAATTTTGTATCCAGCCACTTTGCTGAAGGTGTTTATCAGCTGTAAGAGTTCTCTGGTGGAATTTTTGGGGTCGCTTATGTATACTATCACATCATCTGCAAATAGTGATAATTTGACTTCTTCGTTTCCGATGTTTATCCCCTTGATGTCCTTTAGTTTTCTTATTGCTCTAGCAAGAACTTCAAGTACTATATTGAACAGATATGGTGAAAGTGGACATCCTTGTCTTGTCCCTGAATTTAGACGAAATGCTTCAAGTTTCTCACCATTTATTTTGATGCTGGCCACTGGCCTGCTGTATATTGCCTTTATTATTTCTAGGTACGGCCCTTGTATGCCCGTTTTCTCCAGAACTTTTAGCATGAAGGGGTGTTGGATTTTGTCAAATGCTTTTTCTGCATCTAGTGAGATTATCATGTGGTTTTTTTCTTTCATCTTGTTTATATGGTGAATGACATTGATAGATTTTCGTATGTTGAACCATCCCTGCATCCCTGGGATGAAGCCTACTTGATCATGGTGTATGATACTTTTGATGTGTTCTTGAATTCGGTTTGCTAGTATTTTATTAAGTATTTTTGCATCTATGTTCATGAGGGAGATTGGTCTGAAGTTCTCTTTCTTTGTTGGGTCTTTGTGTAGTTTAGGAATCAGGGTGATTGTGGCCTCGTAGAATGAGTTTGGCAATGTTCTTTCAGATTCTATTTTGTGAAAGAGTTTGAAAAGTATTGGTGTTAGCTCCTCTTTGAAGGTCCGGTAGAATTCCGTGCTAAAGCCATCTGGCCCTGGGCTTTTTTGGTTGGGAGATTTTTAATGACTGTTTCTATTTCCTTATGAGTTATAGGGCTGTTTACTCTGTTTATCTGATCTTGATTTAGCTTCGGTAGGTGGAATCTATGAAGAAAATTGTCCATTTCACTTAAGTTTTCAAATTTGGTGGAGTATAGATTTTTAAAGTAGGATCCAAATATTCTCTGGATTTCCTCAATGTCTGTTGTTATTTCACCCTTTTTATTTCTGATTTTGTTGATTTGTGTTTTCTCCCTCTGTTTTTTAGTTAATTTGGCTAAGGGTCTCTCTATTTTGTTGATTTTCTCGAAGAACCAACTCTTGGTTTCATTGATTTTTTTTTTTTTTTTGTATAATTGTTTTTGTTTCTAAGTTGTTGATTTCAGCCCTAAGTTTGATGATCTCCTGCCTTCTGCTCTTCTTGGGAGTGTTTGCTTCTTTTTTTTTTCCAATTCACCCAGTTTAGCTGTTAATTCGCTAATATGAGCTGTCACAATTTTCTTTTTTTCCCCCTTTTTTATTAAATACTTTTATTTTCAAGTTACATCTCTTCTTGGGAGTGTTTGCTTCTTTTCTTTTCCAATTCACCCAGTTTAGCTGTTAATTCGCTAATATGAGCTGTCACAATTTTCTTTTTTTCCCCTTTTTTTTATTAAATACTTTTATTTTCAAGTTACATCTCAGTCACAAACCCTTCCCTATTCCCCCGTCCTGTCCCACCCTTCCACCCTCTTCCCCCCAACGGCTTCCCCTTTCAGTCCAACAAATGGTTCCTTCTCTTATAACAGTAAATATTATACAAAACAACAGAAATAAATATGCCACATTTATGAGAGTTAAATGGCCCAGTATACCTTCCCAATGTCGAGTTCATACATATTTGGCCCCTGACTTTAACATTCTACCATCTAACCATCTCCATGAGTTTAAAGTTCTATAACTGACTTAGCTTTCATACTAACTTGCATCACTATTATAACCATCTTCTTAGATCTAGAATGCCCTCTTGATTCCTAAACAATTCAAAATTTAGCTATGAGACTCTAGCTGTCTATTCTTCAATCTCCTCAGAGGGATAAATACATCTGATTATATAGGAAGTGCAGGGCCTGCAGCTTCCAATACTAAGAAATGACAAACCAGTGACTGCCTGGACAGTTCCCATTTTCTATCCATACATTCCAGCATCAGTCTTCAGTCTTTTGGTCCTGTTTCTCTAACATACATTTATTGTAGAGCAGGGATTATGAAGGACTTACCTATCCTGTCTTGGCAGAGCTAGGCTGTCAACTTCCCTGCTACCAAGTTTTGGTTTTTTCATGCCAAGAGATAGGCTTGCCACTAATTCAACCATCGCACACTGGAGATTCTTCCATGCTTATCTTCTACTTGGAGTAGAATAGGGAGTGCTGTCAGGAGCTGATATGTCTCGATATTAAAAAAAAATCTTAATTTAAGACAACATCTTTGAATGCCATATTCTTCAGATCTCTTGGGTTTTTTTTAAAATATATTTTATTTATTATGTATAGTGTTCTGTACTGCATGTATGCCTGCAGCCAGAAGAGGGCACCAGATCTCAATATAGGTGGTTATGAGACACCATGTGGTTGCTGGGAATTGAACTCAGGACCTCTGGAAGAGCAGCCAGTGCTCTTAACCACTAAGCCATCTCTCCAGCCCCTTCTTGGGGTTTTTGAAAATGCCCTATCCATCTCTTGTATTTAGATAAGCAAATGTTGCCTGTCTCTTAACAACTTGATTACTAGGTAGCTTAGAGAATATCTGTGATAGACTGTCATAGTAGCTAACAAAGTGAAATGCTTGCATGACTAGGAGTTTGTTTTTCTTAACTATCCTAAACAGTTTAAGACGGTTGGTATCAAGAGGCCAGAGCTTCACATTTCATTTTTAAGTATCTCTGCGTACGATACCGTTAGGAAGCGTTACCTTTAATTTTGTATCGATATACAAAGATCTATTCAAATGTGGCTAAATATACTCTTAATTTTGTATCAATATACAAAGATTAATGCCTATGTAGCCCAATACAATCTTAATATTACATCCATATACAAGGGTCAATACCATTGTGGCCAACTATAATCTTAATTTTGTATCAATATACAAAGATCAATACCTATGTAGTCCAATACAATCTTATTTTTGCACAATAAACAATGGTCAATACCATTTTAGCCAAATATACTACTAATTTTGTATCAATATACAAAGGTATAAGGGCATATTCAATAATCTGTCCCTTCTTCTTGGTCCTTCCTGTGCTATGTCTATGTCTCATTTTTCTCAAGTCCGTGGACTCCTACATAGGAGAGAAAGAAGGATACAGAAAAGGGAAAGATGGAAGTCCCTGGGTCTAACCTCCAAAACCCATTAAACAGGACCGTTTAACAACTTGTAATCTCTTCCCCTAAATAACAGAGTTTTCAGTTATCCTTCAAATAACCAAAAGGGGGGGGGCGGCGGAGAAACACCCTCCCCACCCTCTGGGCATGGGACTTTGCTCTCTTAAAATGACTTCCTGCTGATTTGGGTCATAGTAAACCTGTTTGGGTCCCGAACCAAAATGGAAAAATGGTTAACAATGTTAGTACAATCCTTTTATGTTCAGTCCTTCTGTTCTCAGCTGTTTAGATGACCTAAGGAGTTTGTAGGCCGAAGCTGATCTTCCAGGCTTTACACAATTTTCTTTTTGAAGGCACTTAGTGCTGTGAACTTTCCTCATAGCACAGCTTTCATTGTGTCCCATAGGTTTGGGTATGTTGTGTCTTCATTTTCGTTTGATTTACAAGAAGTCTTTGATTTCCTTCTTTATTTCTTCCCTGACCCAGTGGTCCTCTAGTAAAGAGTTGTTTAATTTCCATGTGAGTGTATACTTTCTGTTGATTCTTTTGCTATTGAAGTCCAGCTTTATTCCATGGTGGTCTGATAAGATACATGGGGTTATTTCAATTTTCTTGTATCTGTTGAGGCTATCTTTGTGTCCAACTATATGGTCGATTTTGGAGAAGGTTCCGTGAGGTGCTGAGAAGAAGGTGTATTCTTTTGTGTTTGGGTGAAACGTTCTGTAGATATCCGTTAGGTCCATTTGGTTCATGATCTCTGTTAGACCCATTATTTCTCTGTTTGGCTTCTGTCTTGATGATCTGTCCATAGTTGTGAGTGGGGTGTTGAAGTCTCCCACTACTAAAGTGTTTCGATCGAAGTGCGATTTAAGTTTTAGAAGCGTTTCTTTTATAAATGTAGGTGCCTTTGTATTCGGGGCATAGATGTTCAATATTGCGATGACCTCTTGGTGTAAATTTCCTTTAATGAATATGTAATGCCCTTCTCTCTCTTTTTTATTAACCTCAATTGGAAGTCTATTTTGTTTGATATTAGGGTGGCTACTCCAGCTTGTTTCCTGGGTCCATTTGCTTGGAAGACCTTTTCCCAGCCCTTTACTCTGAGGTAGTGTTTATCTTCCATAGTGAGATGTGTTTCTTTTTTTTTTAATAATTTATTTTTTATTTCTTCAAGTTACATCTCAATCACAATCCCCTCCCTACTCCCCCCTCCAGTCCCACCCTTCCACCCTCCTCCCCCTCAGCCCCACCATCCTCTTCCCTTCTTTTTTTTTTTTAGTTTAAGGTATTTATTTTTCCCCCCAACAGCTCTCCCTTTCAGTCCAAATAATGGTTCTTTTTCTTATAACTATAAATACAATACAAAACAACAGAAATAAATAGGCCACGATTATAAGAGTTATATGGCTTAGCATACATTCCCAATGTCCAGTCCATATGTATTTGGCACCTGACTTTAACATTCTACTATCTAACCATCTCCATGAGTTTAAAGTTCTATATCTAACTCAGCTTTCATACTAACTTGCCTCATAATTTTAAAAATATCTTCTTAGATCCAGAACACCCTCTTGATTCCTAAACAACTCAAAATTTAACTATGAGACTCTAGCTATCTATTCTTCAACCACCTCAGAGACCTGAGAGGGATAAAATATATCTGATTATATAGGAAGTGCAGGACCTGCAGCTTCCAAAACTAAGAAATGACATACCAGTGGCTGCCTGGACAGTTCCCATTTTCTCTCCATACATTACAGCATCAATCTTCAGCCATTTGGCCCCATTTCTCTGACAGACATTGGTTGTAGAGCAGGAATTATGAAGGACTTACCTACCCTGTCTTGGCAGAGCTAGGCTGTCGACTTACCTGCTTCCAAGTTTTGTCCTTTTTGGACAGAAGTCTGTCTACAGTTGAAGCAAGTGGTTTTTCTTGCCAAGAGAATGGCTTACCACCAATTTAATCATCTCCCACTGGAGATTCTTCGATGCTCATCTTCTACTTGGAGTAATATAGGGGGTGCTGTCAGGAGCTGACATGTCTCGATATCAAAAAATCTTAAGTTAAGAAAACATCTTTGAATGCCATATTCTGCAGATCTCTTGAGGTTTTTGAAGAGGCCGTATCTATCTCTTATATTTAGATAAGCAAATATTGCTTCTCTCTTAGCAACTTGATTTCTGAGTAGCTTAGAAAATAACTGTGATAGACTGTCATAGTAACTAACAAAATGACATGTTTTCATGACTACTAGTTTCCGTTTCTTAATTATCCTAGACAGTTTATGTCGGTTGGTAGCGAGCGGTCAAAACTTGACATTTCATTTTTACGTATTACTACAAACAATACCTTTAAGAAGCGTTACCCTTAATTTTGTATCAATATACAAAGATCAATACCAATGTGGCCAAATATAATCTTAATTTTGTAACAATATACAAAGATCAGTACCAATGTAGCCCAATACAATCTTAATTTTACATTAATAAACTAGGGTCAATACCATTGTGGCCAAATATAATCTTAATTTTGTATCAATATACAAATATCAATACCGATGTAGCCCTATACAATCTTAAATTTGCATTAATATACAATATATACAGCAAAAAGATGTGTCTTGTTTACGGATCCAGTCTGTAAGTCTGTGTCTTTTTATTGGTGAGTTGAGTCCATTGATGTTGATTGATATTAGTGACCAGGGGTTGTTATTTCCCATTATTTTGGTATAGCT
>CAJQZJ010032137.1:3831094-3854484 GCA_907164525.1 Lophiomys imhausi | reverse complement strand
TCTTTCTTTCTTTCTTTCTTTCTTTCTTTCTTTCTTTCTTTCTTTCTTCTTTCTTCCTTTAAAAGTGAGGAAATTAGAATGCAATAGCTTACTTGTTACACTCACAAAAAAAGAATAGTTATCAACTACACTGAGAACAGAACATTACAACTAGGCCCCCCAAGGTACTACTCACTTATTCAACACCATTTTCCCTCTCCCAAGATGACTACTGTTTTAGTTAGGGTTTCTAACATCGTTGTCAAAGCAACTTGGGCTTATTTTGGTTTACTCTTACCTTATGAAAGGAAGTCAGGACAGGAACTCAAGCAGGGTAGGATCTGATGCAAGGACATGGAGGGGTGCTACTTACTGGCTTGCTCCTTGTAGCTTGCTCAGCCTGCTTTCTTATAGAATCCAGGACAACTGGACCAGCGGCCACTGTCTCACATCTATCACTAATTAAGAAAATGCCCTATAGGCTTGCCTGCAGCTAGCCCTTTCTCTTGGAGACATTTTCTCTTTGAGCCTTTCTGTTCTCCAGAGACTCTAGCTTGTGTCAAGTAGACATGAAACCAGCCAGCACAGCGACTATGTAGACTTCTGTGGAGAGTACATTCATATGTTTATTTGTAATATATCAACTGAGTGTGTGTAGTTTATGCTGATCTTGGATTTGAACTCTAAATGATGGACTCAGATAACATGGGGCACTCTGTGCCCAACACCTTTGCCACACATTGCAGGTGTGAGAGATTCCTGTGTTCCTGTTCCCCAAAGCTGAACTTGATTCATTTCCTTAGAATAAACTATCGTATTTTATGATCACACATCTTGTGAATTTTGCTTTTGTTGAACATTTGGGATGTTTTCAGTTTTTAGCCATATAGACAAAATGGCTAGGTTTTTAGGTAAAAAAAAAAACCCATTCAAATATAAATGCTTATAATTTGCCTTTTTCCTAAAATTCTGCACTTCTATATGTGTTTCTTGCTGTACCTAGCAGATTGCTGGATGTTAATTATGTGTACATTCAACTTTATTAGATAAGGGCAATTATTGCTTCATGGATCACATCAGAAAAACTGAATATTGCAGAATTTAGGATTATTCTGTGAGTTCTGAAAACCTGAATGTCATGCCTCAGAGATCAAGTCTCTTTAAGTTGGGTTCATGGTGGGCAACACGGCAGCACACTGACAGGTAATATAGACATACTCCTTTAAAAACAAATGGTTGTATGTCTGAAGCCAACATTATTCTTTTAAAGGTGCTGTAAGTGGTTGGTTAAGATTGGCGATTGGCCATTGTGGGAAAAGCAGCTGTTGTAGATGATGCGTAGTTTCCACCATCCGTTGAACTGAGACCTCTTATGAAGGGTTTAAGCTGCTGGGGTCAGGACTTGGAGCTGATTTCTGGACGCTAAGCCTGCGGGCATCCACTGCGGGAAGAGTTGGCAGTGGAGCGTGTACAGAGCTCAGTTGTTAGAGCCACGAGGCGAACCTTGTTGCTGGACAACGAGGGAACGGTCCTTTCCTTCCTATTTAGCTGGTAGATCCTGCCTGGGCCTTGTGTCCCCGCAGTCTGTGAGATATCTGGACCATTATCATCAGTGGGGACAAGGTCTGGACCTCCTGAATCAGCCAGGTGAAAAGAGACTGGGCCAGGTGCAGGAAATTTCCCTGGGACTCTGGTGGGGCTGTATCAATTGGCTGAAGCAGTGTTCCCACTCTCTAGTGAGCCTTGGCAAGCTCCAAGTTCACGAATGTCCGTGTCAAACAAAGGCTGACACTGAGAAGCGGCTGGGGGTGGGGGGGAGCAGCCTATGGGCTTCTGTAGGCTGTAAGCTAGAGCTAAAGGGAAAACGAGCATGGGTTGAATAGGAGCTAGAAGCGAATACCGCCAGTGCCAGCGGAAGTACTAGACTCGGTTTTTGGGAACGGCAAAGAGGGTGAGGAATCAGGACAGCTGTGGGGAGGGTGAAAGCTCACAGTGGAGGGAATTAATGTCATTGCTGACCATCTCTGTCACGTTGACCCAGGGCAGTTTGTTTGGAAAGGCGTTAACCACCGTTAGGTGAGAACTCCCAATGGAGTCTAATGTCAGACTAGAGAGCTGTTTCTCTTGAATTTGGGGGTAAACTAGATATTAAGAGCTTTACTTCGAGAGTTATTTGCTACTGAAGGCTACAGACAAAATGAATCCTTTTGCAGACTTGTGTTAGATGAGCTGAAGGAGATAGTTTAAAATATAAATGCTTGCAATTTGCTCTTTTCCAGTTTACAACTTTAAGTAGTAGTGGTGTGATTTATAAGCAGCAGTCTGCACAAAGGTACAGTCTAGTCACTGGAAAATCCATACAGGTCTAGTTTAAGGAATTTTGTCAGGTATACACACCTTTGAAACAATTTCTTCAGTAAAGATAACTGAATCTTTCCCATTTTCTGCTCACTCTGCCATTCAGAGCTGCTCTCACCTCCCTAGCTTAAAACTACCACTGAGGTCTGTTGTGTGACATTACAGAAGTAGCTGTGCGTTCCATAGTTTAAGTAGATAGTATATACACTTTTCTGTCTGGCTACATTTACTCAGGGTGGTGACTTGCCAGGGGTGTTTTATCAATTATCTAGTTTACTGTGGTAATGTGCGTTTGTTTCTTTGGGTCTCACTATATAGCCCAGACTAACATGACTGTGATCCCTGTCTTTGTCTCCCAAAGGCTGGCTTTAAAGGCATGTTCCATCATGCTTGGCCCTGGAGTAAGTTTTGAAACCAGATATTGTAAATTGTCTAGATTTGTTTTTCATTTTGAAATTATTTTGAAGATTTTAGGGCATTTGAAAAATTGTTTTGTTTTTTTTTTGTTAAAAATATCTGCTGGGGATTTTTGTAGACAGTAGATAACAAGCCAATTGTGTCTGCTAAAATCTCCAGAGAATAAACTAGTGAAAGCTGGGTAACAACTATCAGAATAGATGGCTGACAGCCAAACATTTCTAGTTTAATATCAAAGCTAAATAGAAAATGATGTAAAGCAGTAAAGAAAAAAAAATCTAGAGTCCATCCTGGAGGGCTTGGTATGGTCTAGGGAGTTTTTCCTTCCCAGAGATAAGAAGTGACCAGGTGACTGGAGTAGTGGATAGGACAGACAGCTTCAAAAATTCTATACTTTACTCTCAGTAACAGATATTTTAAAGTGGGGAGGGAAAAAGAAACAGAGTAAAGAAAGGAAACAATTTGGGGTGTAAATGAAAAACTCTCTTGCAGCAGTCTACTTGAGCAGCAACAAGATGCCATTAAATACGATGCCAAACAAACTAATGGAGCCACAGTGGGAAACTATTTTAACATGACCCATGTTGGTCCCACATCCCCAGTGAACTGCACTCTTAGGAAACTCAGAGCAAATGTCACTATGATATGCTAAAACCTGACCAGGACACATCTAAATTATGGGGAAGAAACTTTGAACCAGAAATGTGCAGTATTGAGTGAGTCGGAAACCTGGATGGAGCCAGCATCTTTAGGGGAACATAAATACATGTTCCAGGTAGTGCACCTGACACAGAAAGGATTTCCCAGTGGGTAAGGTCAGCACTTGAAACTTGTAAAGAAAGATAGGGCCAGCATTTGTGACTCAGCCTTTCAAAGGATCACCTACCATGGAAAACTGCATTCACAACCCAATACCTCTAAGGAAGTCTGCAAAACATCCTTGCAAAAACCAGGTGTTTGGGAATCATGGAAGGAACAGGAGTGGGTGTGGCTGGAGCAGCAAGGAGTCAGACCATTCAGAATGTATGCCTCTACCTTTCTTCTAGCTATCTCTACTCCACATTTATCTATCTTCTGTTTAATATCCATTACTACATTGTTACAGACCAGGTCTGTCCTGTCCTGTTCTCAGAACCCACTCCCATTCCTTGTGAGTTGCTTCTTTACTTTTTCACTAGTCTTTCTTTCTTTTTTCTTTTCCTTTGATAAACTTTTCCCCAGAACTTGAGCTAGCCTGGTTTGGGGGTGTCCACATGTCTCAAGACTTCTAAGAGCTGAGATTGTTTTAGGATATTTGATTGAATTTCCTTACCTCCCAATCATTATGCAACCTTTGGTCAAAGTTATCTCATCTCTCCCTCTTTTCCCCTGTTGTTTCCACCTTCTATTTACTTTTCCCTACTCTCTAATGATCAGTGTCACTCTTTTTCCTTTATATTCATACCTTAGGAGTGTGGTTCTCAGCCTTCCTAATGCTGCCACCAATTAATACAGTTCCTCATATTGTGGTGACCCCCCAACTATAAAATTATATATTGTTGCTACTTCATAATTACAATTTTGATATTGCTATGTCTTGTAATGTAAACATTTGTGTTTTATAATGGTCTTAAATGTCCCCTGTGAAAAGGTTGTTCAATCTCCAAAGGGGTCATGACGCACAGGTTGAGAATTACTGCTTTAGGCTCTTGTTGGTGCACAGTTCTTCAGTCTTCCTCTGCTTCTCAAAACGATGAGTGCTTCAGCGGCAGTTGTTCTGATTTGACAAACGAACACTGAATTTTCATAGTGGACTTACCTTTTGATAGTATTCTACTCTTAGGAAAGCACTAGGAATTGAGTCTGGCCTCTTAAACACGGGTATGGCAGAGAAGGAAGAGGATGCCTCAGCCTAACCCCAACATAATCTGCCTTGAACACTTCAACCAGTTTCACTAAAATAATTATAATTAAAAAAATCATTCAATGGCCAACTCCAGGGTGTGCAAGTCTCAATACAAGCATGTGTGCACACACTCACGCACATAACACACACACACACACACACACACACACACACACACACACACACTCACAATAAGGTAGCATGACTGCTCCAGAAATTACCAATCCCATTAGTGACTTCCCAGTAAAAGAAAATTAGATGAAATCCCAGACAAAGAATCCAAAAGAATGATTATAAATATGTTAAAAAATAAAAATAAAAAAGAACACAAACTCCTGAATAAATCCCAAGATAACAAGAAAGGATGAGTGAAATCGTGTATGAAAGTAGAATTCAATAAAGAGATAAAAATAGTAAAGCAAACAAACTGGAAATGAAAAATTCAGAAAATTAAATAACAACCTCTGTGAAAAGATTCACCAATAAGATGGCTCGATGAGAAGACAGAAGATCAGGGCCTGAAAACAATATGTGTGAGTTGGAACATTCAGTCAACCACAAAGATAAATTAATAAACCTTTATGAGTGAAACCTTTGAGATCTATAGGGCACCATGAAAAAAAAAATCTGTGATTTATGCTGTATGTTTTTTTTTCTAAGGAGACTTGAATACATGTCTATCCACTCCAGATAGGGCATTGTAGACCAAAGAAATTATTTCACCCCAAGCTAGCTTAGTGAGCCAGTGAGTTTTCTGCAGTTGCTTACAGGAAAACTGATGACTCAAAGGCAACTGAGTCACCCTGAGAAGCCCATTCTGCACAGGCAATGACTCATGAAAACTGCATCCCCAGAGCTCCCTGAACAATGCACAAGTAGTGGAAGAGTCTTTCTCCAGCAGGTGTTAAAGCTTGTATCACAGAGGGGAGGAGCATTGGGACCTTGCAAATTTCATCACTTCTGAGATTTGTAAGCTTCTGTTTACTTCCTAAGTCTTAGGAACTTCCTTTCTTCCCTCCAAGGGGGAATATTACAATTTGGAAGAAATTGCCGCATAATGCACTGACTTAGAAGAAGAACAATTTCATTCTAAAGGCTTAGAAAACATTAAAAAAAAAAGCCATAGCAGAACATTCTCCAAATTGAGGGGAAGAGATGTCTATTCAGGCAACATTTAGAATACTTAATAGACAAGATCAGAAAAGAGCCAGCCCACACCATGTTAACATAAAAAATAATAAATATACAGAACAAAGAAAATACACCCAAACTTGCAAGAGCGAAACACCAAGTCATTATACAAAGTGTAGGGTTGGAATGTAATCATCAGGATAAGAGGAGATTTCTCATCAGAAACTTTGATATTCAAGCTCAGAAAGAAAGCAACAGTTAATCCAGCTTACTACACCGACCAAATCACATTTAAGAAGTTACATAAATGAGCAAAGCATGTTCCAGCAGTAGGTAAGCAAATGATGAAAATCAACAAAATGACAAGAAACATAATACACATCTTTGAAAATCAACTGTGAAATATTAGTGATGTTGATACTCCACTTAAAAGACACAGAGTAGCAGAGTGGTTTAAAAGAGAGGATCCTTCTATTTTTGCCTCCAGGAAATAAGCCTCACCACTAAAAGCAGATTCGACCTTAGGTCAAAAGATGGAAAGTGTGTTTCAAGCAAATGGAATGAGGAAACAAACAGGTGTCAATGTTCTAATATCTGATAACACAGTCTTCAAGCAAAAATGGTATATTTCAAGTCCCAAAAGTTAATAACTGTCAATGAAGATACCTAGCAAATTATTTTAATGGAGAAATTTATGGGTAAATAAGAATATTTGAAGACAAATACAAGTTAATGCAACATTAGCTTAATGCAGAAATATCCTAAAGGAACACCACACACAGAAGGAAAAATGATTCATCCATAAGAATACAAGTGTTATCTTAGTTAGGTTTACTATGTGATGAAACACCATGACCAAAAGCAGGTTGGGGAGGAAAGGGGTTTTTTTTTGGCTTACACTTCTACATCACAGTTTATCAGCAAAAAAAAAAAAAAACCACAAAAAACAAACAAAAAAAACCCAAAAAACAAACAAACAAACAAACAAAAAAAACCAGGACAGGACCTGGAGGCAGGATGGCTCTGGTGCAGAGGCCATGAAGGAATGCTACTTACTGGCTTGCTCTTCATGGCTTGCTCAGCCTTCTTTCTTATGGAACCCAGGGCAACCAGCCCAGGGATGGTACCACCCACGATGGGCTGGGCCCTCCAACATCGACTACTAATTAAGAATATTACAGTCGGATCTTCAGAGGCATTTTCTCACCTGAGGGTTCCTCCTTTTAGATGACTATAGCTTGTGCAAAGTTAACATAAAACTAGGTAGCACAGCAGGAAAGAATGTGTTTGTTGCAGGAAGAGATCAACAGAGAACTAGGAAAGAATGGATCATGTTCAATGACACAAATCTGCAAAAATTTTACACCAGCAAGAGATGGACTAAAGATCTACTAATAAACAAACAGACCAGAGAAATGACCAACAAAATCACCAGAAAGAGCAAAATCTTATCAATAATAACCTTAAATATAAATGGCCTTAATTCACCAACTGTAGACACAGACTAGCTAACTGAATTGATAAATAAGATCCAAGTATCTTTTGTAGCCAAGAAGCCCCCAAAACTAGAAAAGACATCTAAAATATGAGAGCCAAAGTTGGAAATAAACCTACCAAGCAAATGGAAGCTGCAAACAAGATGAGAAAGCTATTCTCATATCTGATAAAGTAGAATTCAAATCAAAGCCAGTCAGAAGAGACATGGAAGGCCATGACATATTAACTTGTGCTCAATTCATCTGGGGAGCGCTCAGGGTAGTTTTACTTTACCAAGAATCTGGAGCAGAGAGCTGAGTGTGCTATTACACCCCTGTAACTCCAGCGCTTGGGAAACAGAGGCAAGAGGATCATCACAGGTTCAAGGCCAGCCTGTATACACAAGCAGGTTCCATGCTTCTCAGGACTAAATTTCAAGAGCTTTGCTCAAAGGAGGCAAAATGGATCTGGAGCACAAGTTTGGCTTTCCTGTTCCAGTAGGAGTAGTGACAACAATCGTTAAGAACCAGAGATCAGCCTGCTTGTGTCAAAATGTAGAGTTCATGCAGGAAGCACTCTGGGAGCCTGTAGCAGCTAGAGTCTAGCTAGTTCTGCCCAGAGCTTCTTCCTGATGCCTCACCTGGCTGGTGAGAAAGGAACAAAAGCTAGATCTTGGCCCATCTGCTGCCTACTGCCTTGAACTTCCAGTATAAGAGACAGGAAAAGTGGTGTACTTTCAAATTTGGAAAGAACAGAACAATGAAATCATTGTTTTCCAAAGATTTAACCACACTGTGTCCCACGTCAAACTATGGAGTAGAGTTAGCTTGGATTTTGAACAGAAAATATAACCCCTTCTTTCATTTCTGATTTTGGGACAACAGTATTATTTTTCATTGACCATCTCCAAACTAGACTAGCCTGTCTTCCTAAATTGCCCTCAAGAAAGAGAATGTGTAGTGTTATCCCAAGTATACTAATTAATACTAAGCAATTTCCTTATTCGGTGGTGTTGAGGGGTGGGTAGGGAAACACAGGCACCACACTCTGATAAGCTGACCCAATAAGCATTCACATACCACCCAGCTTGAATGCCAGATAGAAGATCCTGCCCATCCAATTTGTAAGTCCTCATTCCTATTCCTTTTTTTTTTTGCCATAAACCCCCACAACTTTTCTATTTGTATTTCAAGTGAATATACATAGAAGTGTTAAACAATGAACATTTGTTTAAACTTCAGGAACTAAGGGCCCAGAAGTTGGGAAGGGTGCTCAGAATAGGAACCAAGAAGAAGGAAGTGCAAGTGGGATTGTGAAGCCAGGCTCTTGTCATGCATTACACACTTCTAGTGCGTGCCTCATGCCAGTTACTACTTCTCAGCCACTTGCAGATGGTGACCCTGTGAGCGTATTGTGGCTTATGCAAACAATAAGGACAGAAGTACTAAGAGAAGCTTTTTAATGGGGAAATGTCCTTAAAGACTTTAGAGTTCATTTCTAATGCTCATATTTTATGGGTTGGATAACAGACGATAAGTTTTTTTCCCCCTGCCTACCTTCCCCTTTTTTGTTTTTAGATAATGACAGAGTTTCCTTATGTAGAGCAAGTTGGCCTAAAATTCAACAGAGATGGGCCTACCCCTCTCTACCAAGAACTGGGATTAAAGGTGTGAGTCACCACATCTTTTAGTTTTTACTCTCTAGTAAGAACCTTTAGTGTATAAAGAATTCAACTGTTCCAGGACATTGGTGAAGCTGAGTACGGAAAGAAAGCTTTTTAGTTCCCAGAGGAGAGTTCTGTCATCTTGCAGAGGTTTTCAGTTTAGGAATCACCTGGGTGTGTTTCAGAAATGGACAAATGGGGTAATTTTTTCATATTACCCAAGCTAGATAGTAAATGACTTCTACTAGGAAGACAACTGTTTTGTATATTGATTTGAGTCTAATATGGACAGTGTTAAGCAAATAAATGCTTTAAGTATTTAATTATTACACATTTTAAATAGATCTGATTTATTTTGAGCACAAATCAAGGCATAATTCTTTCCTAAGTAGTCAACTGATGGCCCTGGCATGATTTATTGAAAAATTTTTCCTTCTATCACCAATCAAATTCTGTCTGTAAAATACATTTCATATCATCTCAAAATTATTTCTCAGTCTACCTACTGATTCCATCAGCACTGTTTTAGTTCCAGTGAGGCTTATATCTGTGCAAGTCTCAATTATCTGGGCACTCCCACACAGAAGGGTAGGTATGCCACCCTCCTTTTCTTTTCTCATAGTGCTTGTGAATCCTATTTATTATTTCAAATAAATTAAAAAATTTGAAATATATTTTTATGCATCATAAAATCAATACAGTATCTTGAGGCTACCTGATATAATTTAGACATTTGGTTTCTCATCAGTGAACACTAGTTGTCTATTCAATCTTTATGCCCTTCAATTAAATTTAAATTTATTCATTTAATGTTACTCTTTTAACAATTATGAAGACTTACCATTAAGTTTTAAATTAGAGTATTTGGTATAAAGGATGCTGTTGGCTTTCATATTATCTGTGCATTTTTATATTCAAGTCTCTTGGAGAACACTTAACATTCTAAATAGTTCTTTAGTACTTATGTTCTCTAGCTGAATAATCAGACCTGCAAAAAACAGTGACATTCAGAAGTTGTTTTTGCTTCATCATTTTATTGCTTTTCAAAGAACCTTGGCTTTGGATTTTCTTTTAAAAACTATTGGTGTTTTTTGTAAGTTGATTTGTTTGTAGATAAAGTCTTTTTTGCCCAGTAGTCCTCCATTCTTCATTGTCCTGTCTCTGCCTCCTGAGTGCTGGGATTACAGATACTTCCCATCAATTTGACTTTAAAACCACCACTCTGAATCATTCTTCTCTGCTTTCATTTTCATTTTCATTGTTGGCCTAGTTTTGTGCCTTATACTACTCTTCTTGGCTTCTGGGGAACCCCATTCACTTCCTTTTCTTGGTTCCCTTGTTCTTACTTTCACCATTTTCACCATTTCACAGGTCAGTAAGTGCACTGCAGATTCTCTCACTGGTCTGCCTCTGCAGTTCCTCCTGCTCTCAGTAATGATCTCAGCACTTCCAAGATCTCAAAATTCACTTAGGATCATAGGCATCGACACAAGGGCTTACTGAAGAATGAAATTGGTATTTAAAAATTATAGTAAACCCGCAACCTGAAATTTACTTTCTTAGACATCTTGAAATGTACATGTGGGTGAAAACAAATTTTATTATGCATTTGGTTATGGCCTAGACTTCAGTGAAGTGATGCCAAGTCATTTATTTTTTCAGATAGGATGAAACCGAGGGTCTTGTTCATTTTGACAAGTCACTTCCCACTGAGCTACCTACCTAATCTATAAAAATGTAGTTTTTTTATGAGCTTTTATTGGTCCTATTTATTTTATATTTAAAATTTACATTATGTTTTTTTATTTTCTAGACAGGATATTACTGTGTAGCCTTGATTGCCCAATACTCAGTATAAATAGGTCAGCCTTATCTCAACATTATCCTGATCCTTGTTCCTCTATCTCCTGAGTGCTGGAATTACAGGTTCACACCACCACACCCAGATCTCATTTATTCTTAATCATTGAGCAGGCACTATCATTCTTAACCATTTTGTGTCTGTTTTCTTTCTCCTCTATTACCAATTCCAGGCCTCGGACGAAAGCTATAGAGCTGCTTGGTCCTCCTTTTCCTCTGCATAATATTACCAACCCAAGCACTAATTTTATTAAGCCACTTTGTCATTAAGAATTTCAAGTGGAGCCGGGCAGTGGTGGCACACGCCTTTAATCCCAGCACTTGGGAGGCAGAGGCAGGCAGATCTTTGCAAGTTTGAAGCCAGCCTGATCTACAAAGTGAGTCCAGGACAGCCAGGGTTACACAGAGAAACCCTGTCTCAAAACAAAACAAAACAAAACAAAACAAAAAAGAATTTCAAGTGGTTCCCAGTAGCTCGCAGCTAAAGTACAGACATCTAGCATTCGAGGCTTTGTGAGTTAGCTGCGGCCTCTGTCTCCCTTCCTTCCTTGTGCCAGGGCTCATTGTTCCTGAGCTGTGGCTAGATGAGGCGGGGAGCCACCCAGGAGCATCTGGACAACGAAGGGGCAATCACAGCTATGAAGCCAAGGGTAGAGGTTTGCTCCTTATGATACCAGGGTCCTCACTTTTTCTCCCAAGAGAAATTTGCACATGTACATGTCCCAACTTAAACTTGTCCATTTTAGTTTATATTTTGAGAAACTTCCAAATAGCTGAAAAACATGTTTGTTGGCCCAGTCCAAGCCACAAGGACTCCTATTTTGTATTATGGCTGCTACTTAGGTTTTCTGTACCTAAACCTATGGGAGTCTTGTTAGTTGGAAGTGGGACACGTATTAAAATAGGTCTTGAGGAGTTTGAGAATTATCACTCAAAAAAAAAAAATTGTTTAGAGCAGCGATTCCCAAACTTCCTAATGCTGCCTGCCACTTTTTAATAGAGTTCCTCAGGACTCGTTGCTACTTCATAATTGTAATTTTGCTATTGCTATGAATCATAATGTAAATATCTGCATTTCCTAATGGTCTAGGGTGACCCCTGTGAAAGGATCTTTGGTTCCCCAAAGGGGGTCACGATCCACAGGTTGAGAACCATTGGTTTAGAGGCCTTTCAGGGTTCATGGGAAAGGCCATTGACATAAATTTACTTGAACACAGTACTTTCTGCCCAAGACTTTTCGCAGAACTGTAATTTTATTTACCCAAGTTTTGTTAAATATATGTATTAAAATATTTTTTTTTGGGGGGGCGTGTTTTACAGTTCATCAAGATGACCACCATCCCAAAGCACTTCGGACTAACAGCCAAAGAAGAATCGTACATGTTTAAAGAGCTTGATAAGGTTCGCAAGCAGACCAAGAAGAAGTATCACCAGTTCAAATTGCCCCCCAGGCTGATTTTGGATACGAGTTCTGATGAAGATCTCCAGGAGGAGGAAGAGCAGCGGCCGCACAGCGGAGAGGCGAAGAAGGAGGGGCAGTCATCCTCATCTGGTGCTCGGGGCCGTAAGCGCCCAGCGTACCTGCGGGGGGCGCGGCACCGATCGCGGCCTGGCCCCTGGAAGCGCCCGCCCTTCCTGCCCCGGGAATTCTACATGCGGAGCTCCGCGTACCTGCGGCTTTTGCCCTACAAGAAGCCGCCGGCCATCGCCTGGCAGGAGGGCACAGTGAGACCCGCCTTCCTCTTGCGGAGGCGCACGCGCACTCGGAGGCAGCACGTGAAGCTCCTGGGGGCCAAGGCGTCCAAGCGCGTGTTCATTCAGACCCCTACGCAGGAAGCGCCGGTGGCCGAGGTGTCCCACCCCCGTCCCAGAAAAAACAGCCCCTTGTCCAGCCTGAGCAGCGAAACCGACGAAGGCGGGCGGCTGCGCAAGATGCGCATCCACACCCACTTCATGCGCGAGGGCATGGGCCCGTCTTGGGGGTCCCCCAAGCCCTTGTTCAGGCGGGAGGTGAGCACCGCAGGCCAGACACAGCAGACGACACGCTCCTTTCCCACGAGCATAGAGGAGATCATCAGCTCTCTGCAGTCCGAGGCCCAGCAGGCCTCAGACCAGACCATCAAAGAGCTCATACAGAGCATCCTGGGCCAGAACTACGACCTCACGATGGAAGTAGGTGAACTAGACTAGCACTTCCGGGGGTACGAACTCTAGATTATACATACATGGAATGCACTAATATGTATACATTTTGTGTATGTATGCATATGTAACATTTCATTGTGCATATTTCAGTCTACATGAGGAGACAACGAATCCCAAGGTGTTATTGAAGTTCTTTGCGTCTTGAATGTTGAATTTTTGGATTTTTCCTTATGGGAGATTGTATGTACAATATGTACAATCTGTATATCGATGTACATCTATACAATCTGTACATCGATATACATATGTACAATATGTATTAATGCATATTGTATGCCAAGCACTATGACACATATTACACAAATATATTTTTCTGATTTTCAAGCATGTGCATATTTTCCTGTGTGTGTGTGTGTGTGTGTGTGTGTGTGTGTGTGTGTGTGTGTGTATGTGTGTTTGTGTGCATCTGGACACCTGAGGTTGGTGTACAGAGTGACGTCATGTAAGTGGATCGCAATAGAAGCTTTGCTTCATGTCAGAATAGAAGTGAAATTTTCCATGTGAAATGAGAAGCCTTTTGGTTTAATGAAGGTAGTGAATTTGCACACCCACAACTAATGAGTTGAGATTTTAACTCCAGGCATCTTATCCCAGAGGTTGGGTCAGAATTATGTCCAGGACCCCATTTATTGAATACATGTCCCTCATAGGAAACAAAGTTATAAGGTCATATATAAGATATTTTGTGATATACACTTTGCTTTGGTGGTGGCTCTCAAAAATATTAATAAGGGAACTTGAGTCTTACATGTCAGAAGCCAGGGAGAGAAGAAGAGAAGAAGAGAGAGAGGGAGGAGGGAGGGAGGGAGAGAGAGGGGGGAGAAATATATATATATATATATATATATATATAGAGAGAGAGAGAGAGAGAGAGAGAGAGGGAGAGCTGTGAAAATTTGTCTAAGTTAAGTTAGCCTCTGAGCATGCCTGTAGGCTAACTGAGTTGGGAAGAGCCATCCTAGAAGTGAGTGGCCCCATGCCCTGGATGTGGACCCTAGACTGCATAAAAGGGAGAAACCTAGATGAGCACATCTAGCTTCTATACTTCCTGTTGACACAGTGTGAGCAGTTTCCTGGAGCTCTTTCCTTTTTTGCTGCTGATGGAATGCACCTTCAAACTGTGAGCCAAAATAAACATTTCCATTCTTAAGTTGTTTTCATCAGGGTTTTTGTCATAGCAACAAGAAAAGCGCTAGTACATCAGTAGACTCTGGCAAGTTGTGTGTGTGTGTGTGTAAATTGCTACCTAGAGCAGCAAAAAATCTATATGAAGAGGTTTGCTTTAAAAGCACTATAGATAAAACAAAATAGAGTTTAGGATATGAGTAACTAGAAGCAGGCAGGAAAAGATTAGCAGAGAAATAGAAGAGAAAAAAGAAAATAAAGCAATAAAAGAGGAGAGTTAAACTGTAATGTACCACTAAGTGTATGTGATCTAAATACATCAATTGAAAGACAAGGATTGAACTGATGTAAGCCAACTATATATTGTCAATAAGAAATGATCTCTGAAAGGATTATGTTGGTAGTTAAAAATGAAAGTGGAAATGTATCATTCACCTATCAACCAAGAGAAAACAGGAATGGCTGTATTTTCAAGAAGGTAGACTTCAAAGCTTCTCAAATAACTACTGTAGGCATAAAAACTATCAATCTGCCAAGAAGGCAAAGGATCCTACATGTGTATGTATTAAGTAACAGAAATATAAAATGTAAGAAGAAAAACAAAGCAGGAAAGTCTAAAATTGTATTTGAAGACTTCTAATATTTCTCTTTTAAGAATCAATTAAGAAAACTAGGAAGAGAATCCCCCAGTAACAGCCAAATATATGATTTGTCCTTGCCAAAGGATCATATAATAAAATGGACCATATAATGAATGAACCATGAAATAATCCCAGTAAAAGTGAAAAATAAAATAATTGCAGTATGTTCTGTAACCATATGGAATCCAGAGCCGGGCGTGGTGGCGTATGCCTTTAATCCCAGCACTTGGGAGGCAGAGGCAGGCAGATCTCTGTGAGTTCGAGGCCAGCCTGGTCTACAAAGCAAGTCCAGGACAGCCAGGGCTGTTACACAGAGAAACCCTGTCTCGAAAAACCAAAAAAATAAAAAATAAAATAAAATAAAACATATGGAATCCAACTCTAAATGTACAGATAAGAACATCTTCACACAGTTGGAAACTAGACAGTATAATTGGGAGTAAGTTCTAGGTCAAAGAGGACTTGTCACAGAGAGAAAAACAATACACTGAACTGAATTTTGATAAAAACAAAATGTCAAAAATTTGTGGATCACAGTTAAAGTAAAGCAGAGGGGGGAGTTTATAGCATTATATTTGCATATTATTAGCAAAGAGGAAAAGTACCAAATCAGTAGCAAGAATTATGCTTTTTTTTTTGAGACGAGGTTTCTCTGTGTAATAGCCATGGCTGTCCTGGACTAGCTTTATAGACCAGGCTGGCCTCTAACTCACAAAGATCCACCTGTCTCTGCCTCCTGAATCCTGGAATTAAAGGCATGCCTGGCTGCCATGTTGGTTTTGTTATGACTCACTGACATCATAGCTGGGTAGTACTAAAGGTTGCCTTTCTCCTTTGAAAGCTTGTATTGTGCCTTTTGATAGATACCATGAAAGGTAGTCTTCAGGGAAGGGACATTCAGGTCAGTTCTAGCTCAGGGGTCTCTAGGTTCTGTTTTTGAAGGGCATGGTGTCTTTAGCGGTAAGGATTTACCTTCTACCTCTTGGGGGTAACCAAGGGCAATAACAATAGATTTTATGTTTTGGGAGTCTCTTAGCCCTGCCAGCAACTCAAAAGACTTCTCCTTTCTGGTAGGTAAATGAAATTTTAGGTGGTCTTTGATCCTTGGAGGGAGAAATTTCATTCCAAATGAGAAAAGTTCATTAAAAGCAGATGTGTATATTTATACACATAATTACACATATTATAGAGGTTTTTAAGATGAATAGCTAAGATCACGATTCTTCGCTATTTTTCAGACATCCTTATTGTTATTTTACCGACCCCCCACCTTTTTTTATGTTTACCACCCTGCCCCTTCTAAAAGGAGCCCCTTATTTTTCCATTTTCTTTATCCCAATTCCCTGTACAGTTGATCATGGTACAATTGCTTATACCCTTCTATTTCCCTCTCTATTGCCCCAGCCATCCTATATTGGTGTGATGGTTGAATAAGAATGACCCTCATAGGCTCATGTATTTGAATGCTCAGCCATCAGAGAGTGGCACTATTTGAGGAGGACTAGTAGATGTGGCTTTGTTAGAGTAGGTGTGGCCTTGTTGGCTGAAATTCATTACCAGGGCTGGGCTTTGAGATTTCATAAATCCAAACTAGTCACATGGACTTTCTTTTTCCTGCTGCCTGCGGATCTGGATGTAAAACTCTCTCTCAGCTATTTCTTTAGAACCATGTCTGCCTTCATGCTGCCATGATCCCCACCATGATGATAAAAGATGATACCTCTTAAACTATAAGCAAGCTCCAATTAAATGCTTTCTTTTATAAGAGTTACTGTGGTCATGGTATCTTTTCACAGAAATAGAACAGTGACAAAGACAGCTGGCAATGTTCCTGTTTTATTTTCCTAATTATTTGTAGTTATTGCAGGCTAAATGCTTACACTGAAGATTTGGAGCTAGAATTCTCCAGTAAGAGAGACCATGTGACATTTGTCTTCCTGGGCCTGAGCTACTTCATTCAATATGATCTTTTCTAGTTCTATCCGTTAACTGCAAAGTTCATGATTTCATTTTTCTTCACAGCTGAAGAATATTCTATAATGTGCATGTACCACATTTTCATTATAATTCATCAGCTGTAGGACATTTAGATTGTTACCATTTCCTACCTATTGTGAAAAGAGCAACAATGAACATGACTGAACAAGTATCTGTGAAGTAGGATGTCAAGTCCTTTAGGTACATGCCAAGGAGTGGTATAACTGGGTCATTTGGTAGATTTATTTTTAGCATTTTAGGAAATTTCTACACTGATTTCCATAATGGCTGCACCAGTTTGCAATCTCACCAACAGTGGATGCGGGTTCCTTTTCCATGCATTCCTTCCACCATTTGTTATCAGTTGTGCATTGATCTTTGCCATTCTGACTAGGGACAGATGGAATCTCAAAGTCATTTTGATGTATATTTTCCTAATTGCTAGAGACAATGAACATTTTATTTTGTTGAGATATTTCATAGAGAAATTTCATAAAATTTCTCTCTTAATTTTCTGTTAAGACTCCAGGCCCATTTTTTTTCAAACGGCTCATTTTTGTTTTTATTCTTTGTTTAAGTTCTTAGTATGTTCTGGATATTAATCCTCTGTAAGATGTAAATCTTCTCTCCCCATCTGTGGTCTTCATCTTCACTTGGTCAGTTGTTTCTTCAGCTGTGCAGATGCTTCTGAGTTTCATGAAGTTGCACCTGTCACATGTTGGTCTTAATTCTTGGGCAAATGGAGTCCTATACAGGAAGTTCTTTCCCAGACCTGTATCAGGTAGGGTTCTTGTCTGTTTCTTCTAGTGGTTTCAGTGTTTCATGTTTTGTGTTTAGGTTTTTGATCCATTTGGAGTTAGTTTTGTGCAAGTTGATAGTATGGATTTAGTCTCATTCTGCATGTGGACATCCAGTTTCCCCAGCATAATTGCTTAAAGATGCTTTTTTTCCCAGTGAATATTTTTGATGTCTTCATCAAATATAAAGTTGCTGAAGTTGTTTATACTTATGGTTGGCTGGGTCTTCAGTTTTGTTCCATTGTCCTGCATGCCTGTTTTTATGCTGATACCATATTGTTTTTGTTACTGTGGCTCTGTAGTATGCCTTAAGATCTGGAATTGTAACCCTCCTAGCATTGTTCTTTTGCTCAGGATTGTTTTGACAATCTTGGGTATTTTGTGGTTCTGTATGAATTTTTGGATGGTGTTTTTTTTTCTATTGCTGCAAAGAATGAGAGGGAGATTTGGATTTTAATTGCATTGAATTTGTAAATAGCTTTTGGTAGAATGGTCTTTTTTGTTTTAACAAATGAGCATAGGTTGTCTTTCCATTTACTTGTGTCTTTATTGCATTTCTTCAGAAGTTTAAGGTTTTTATTGTAGGTGTCCTTTAAGTCCTTGGTTAGGTTTATAAAGAGATATTTTCTTTTTATTTGAGGTTATTGTGAATGGGAATGTGTTTATGATCTTCTGTTCAGGTTTGTTGTTGGTGTATAGAAAAGCTATTGATTTATGCAAATTGATTTTATATCCTGCCATGTTGCTGAGTTTATCCTTTTCAGTTTTCTTGTAGAATTTTTGGGATCTCTAATGCATAGTATCATATCATCTGTGAATAGGGATAGTTTGACTTCTTCTTTCGCTGTCTGCATCACTTTCATTTCCTTCTCTTGACCTGTTGCTCCAACTAGTAGTTCAAAGACAATGTTTCAAAGGTCTTGAGATAGTGGACATCCCTGTCTCATTCCTGACTTCAATGGAAGAACTTCAGGGTTTTCTCCATTTAGGATGATGTTGGCTATGGGTTTTTGTATGTTTGTATTATGTTGTTATATGCTCCCTCTAGCCCTACATTCCCTAGGACTTTTACCATGAAGGTATATTGGATTTTTTCAAAGCCCTTTTCTGCTTTTATTAAAGTGATGATGGGATTTTTGTCTTAAATATATCTATATGGTTTATTGTATTTATTGACTTGCATATGTTGAACCACCCTTGCATTTTAGAAATACAGCTAACTTTGTCATGGAGTATAATCTTTTTGGTGTACATATTTACTCTGTTTGCAAGTATATTAGAGTATTTCGAGTCTGTATTCATTAGGGATATTGACCTGTAGTTTTCTTTTTCTGTTGTGTCTTTACCTGGTTTTGGTATTAGAGTGATAGTGACTTTGTAGGAGTTTGATAGTGTTCCTCTATTTCTCTGTCATTCTCTCTCTGTCTCTCTCAATCTCTCTCTCTCTCTATCTCTCTCTCTCTCTCTGAATAGTTTAAGAAGGACAGGCCGTAGCTCTTCTTTGAAAGTCTAGTGGAATTCTGCACCAAACCCGTCTGGCCCTGGGCTTCTTTTGGTTGGGAGCACTGCTTCTATTTCACTAGGGTTATGTATCTGTTTGATCTTGATTTAACTTTGATAGATGATAGATATCAAGAAATTAAATTTTTAGGATTTTCAGATTGGTGGTATACAGTATGTTCTTATGAGTCTCTGAATTTCTTCAGTCTGTTGTGATGTCCCCCTTTCCATCTTTAATTTTTTTGATTTGAATCTTCTTTCTCCTTCTTTTAGTTATTTTGGCTAAGGGTTTGTCAACCTTCTCTATTTTTTCAGGAAACCAACTCTTCATTTCACTGATTCTTTTTATTTTTCTTGTTTGTTTCTACTTCTTGATTTCATCCCTGAATTTGAGTATTCCTTGCACTCTACTATTTTTCAGTATTATTTCTTCTTGTTCTAAAATGTTCAGGTATTTTGCTAAGTTACTAATATGAGATCCCTCCAGGTTCTTGATGCAGACATTTAGTGCAATGAAGTTGCCACTTAGAACTACCATCTTTGTGTCATGGAGATTTTGTTGAGATATATTTTCATTTTCATTCAATTTCAAAATATTTTAATTTCCTTTTAGGTTTCTACCTTGACCCATTTTTTTTTCATTTAAGAATGAGTCGTTCAGTTTCCATGACTTTGTATATTTGCTGTTGTTTCTATTGTTGATATCCGACTTTAACCCATGGTGGTCAGATAGCATCTGTTGTGCCATTTCAGTTTTCTTAAATATGTTGAGACTTTGTGTCCAAGTATGCTGTCATTTTTGGAGAAAAATCTATGAGCTGCTGAAAAGAAAGATATTCTTTAGTATTTGGGTGGAATGTTCTGTAGATATATGCCAGTTCCTTTGGCTTACAATATTTAATTCCAGTATTTTTCTGTCTTGATTATTTGTCTGTTTTGAGAGTAGGGTATTGAAGTCACCCACTGTCACTGTGTGGGGATCAATATGTGATTTTAGCTGTGGAGGTGTTTTATTAACTTGAATACCATTATATTTGGTCATAAGTGTTGAGAATTGCAACATCTTTTTGGTGGTCCCTCCTTATTTCTTCTCATTAATTTTACTGTGAAGTCTATTTCATCAGATATTAAAATTGCGACATCTCTTCCATTTGCTTGGAATTTTTTTTTTTGATCCTTTTACTCTGAGGTGATGTCTATCCTTGGTGGTGAGGTATGTTTCGTGGAGTCAGCAGAAAGTGTGATTTTGCTTTCTAATTCAGTCTTTTAGTCTTTGTCTTTTTATTGGATAATTTGAGATAGTTAATACTGAATTTTATCAATATCAGTGTTTATTGATTCCTGTTTTGTTGTTAGAATGTGGGTTTCCCCCTTTTTGTTTTCAGAATATTTATTCTCTGTGTCTTCTTGGGTGTGATTAGTTGCTTCAGTTTTCTTTCTAGTGCCTTATGTAGAGCTGCACTGATATATAGAAATTGCTTAAAATTGGTTTTATTGTGGAATGCTTTTTTTTGTTGATTGTGATGGATAGTTTTGCCGGGTATAGTAGTCAGGGCTAGAATACGTGTTCTGTGAGTTTGTGGAACATCTGTCCATGCCGTTCTGATGTTCAGAGTCTCTACTGAAAAAGTTAGGTGGTGTTCTTATGGGAGGGCCTTCAGCTTTTAATATCTTTTCTTTGTTCTGTGTACTTAGTGTTTGATTATTGTGTCATGGGGAATTTCTCTTCTGGTACTGTCTATTTGATGTTTGGTGTGTGTTTTGTTCCCTTTTAGATACCTTCTTTAGAATGGGAAAATTTACTCCTATGATTTTGTTAAAAATACTTTTATGCCTTTTACCTGGGTTTCTTTTTTTTTTCTCTACTTCTACTATTCTTCTACTATTTATAGGGTTTTTTTTTTCATATTGTCCCAGATTTCCTAGATGTTTTATGCCAGGATGTTTTAGATTTAACTTTTTTTTTGACTGACCTATCTATTTCTTCTACATTGCCTTCAAGAAATTCCCTCTTCCACCCAGAAATGAACCCACACACCTATGGTCACCTAATTTTTGACAAAGAAGTCAAAACTGCACAATGGAAAAAGGATAGCATCTTCAGCAAATGGTGCTGGTCCAACTGGATGTCCACATGTAAAAGAATGAAATTAGACCCATACTTATCACCTTGTACAAAACTTAAGTCCAAGTGGGTCAAAGACCTTAACATAAGGCCAGACACAATAAATCTACTAGAAAAGAAAGTTGGAAAAACACTTGAACTCATTGGCACTGGTGACAACTTCCTGAACAGAACACTAACAGCTCAGGACCTAAGACCAACAATCAATAAATGGGACCTCATGAAACTGAAAAGCTTCTGTAAGGCAAAAGACACTGTCATTTGAACAAAATGGCAGCCTACAGATTGGGAAAAAAACTTCACCAACCCCACATCTGACAGAGGGCTAATATCCAAAATTTACAAAGAACTCAAGAAGTTAAATGCCAAGAAACCAAATAACCCAATCAAAAAATGGGGAAAATAGCTAAACAGAGAATTCACAAAGGAGGAATTCCTAAAGGCTGAGAGACACTTGAAGAAATGCTCAGCATCCTTAACCATCAGAGAAATGCAACTCAAGGCCACACTAAGATTCCATCTCACACCTGTTAGAATGGCTAAGATCAAAAGCTCAAATGACAACACATGCTGGCGAGGGTGTGGTGTGCAAGCTGGTGTGAGTGCAAGCTTGTGCAACCACTATGGAGGTCAGTCTGGTGATGTATTAGAAAACTTGGAATAGCTCTGCCTCGAGACCCAGCCATACCACTTCTGGGTATACACCCAAATGACTCCTCACCGAATCACAAGGAAGTTTCCTCATCTATGTTCATAGCAGCCTTATTTGTAATAGCTAGAAACTGGAAACAACCCAGATGTCCCTCAGCGGAAGAATGGATTAAAAAACTATGGTACATCTGCACAATGGAATACTACTCAGCTACCAGAAACAAGGAAATTATGCAATTTGCAGCCAAATGGATGGAACTAGAGAAGCTCATCCTGAGTGAGCTAAAACCAGATTCAGAAGGATGCACATGGCATCTATTCGCTTATAGTCAGATTTTAGATATATAGTACAGGATATCTATACTACAACCAATGCACCAAAGGGAACATGGACTTAGACTTTTTCATTTTCTCCCTGTCAATGACACACTTTTCCCTAGTGGTGTTGCCTTATAGGTCCCTAGTTTATGAGGAGGCTCTTGGCCCTTATATAACTGCTGAACTGGGGCGGGGGACTGTTATGTAGGGACATTCTACTCCAGAGGAGTGGGATGGAAGGGTTAGGGGGTAGAGGGTGGGAGGGCAGGATTGGGAGGCATGGAAAGAGGACCCTATGATGGAGATGTAACCTGAAGCAATAAATAAATAAATTTAAAAAAGTTCACATGAAAAAAAAAAAAAAGAAAAAAGAAATTCCCTCTTCCCTGTGTTGTAAATCATTGGTGAAGCTTGCCTCTAAGGTTTTTGTTTGATATCCTAAGTTTTTTATTTCCAATTTGTTTTGGTTTGGACTTTCTTTAGGGATTCTATTTCTAGTTTCATGTGTTGAACTTTTTTCATTATTTCATTTAACCATTTGTGGTTTCACTGTGTTTGTAAATTTTATTCATTTAAATATATTCTCTTTAAGGACCTTGTACATACTTGTAGTTGCTATTTTGAAGTCCTTGTCTTTTTTTTAAATACTTTATTTTTTTTCTTCAAGTTACATCTCAGTCACAAACCCCTCCCTATTCCCCCTTCCTATCCCACCCTTCCACCCTCTTCCCCCCAGAAGTTTCCCCTTTCAGTCCAACAGATGGTTCCTTCTCTTACGACAGTAAGTATTATACAAAACAACAGATATAAATATGCCACATTTATGAGAGTTAAATGGCCCAGTACACCTTCCCAATGTCCAGTTTATACATATTTGGCCCCTGACTTTAACATTCTACTATCTAACCATCTCCATGTGTTTAAAGGTCTATATCTGACTCAACATTCATACTAACTTGCAACACACTTTTAAGAGTATCTTCTTAGATCTATAACACCCTCTTGATTCCTAAACAACTCAAAATTTAACTATGAGACTCTAGCTGTCTATTCTTCAACCACCTCAGAGACCTGAGAGGGATAAATATATCTGCTTATATAGGAAGTGCAGGGCCTGCAGCTTCCAAAACTAAGAAAGGACATACCAATGACTGCCTGGACAGTTCCCATTTTCTCTCCATACATTCCTGCATCAGTCTTCAGCCTTTGGGTCCTGTTTCTCTGACAGACATTTGTTGTAGAGCAGGGATTATGAAGGACTTACCTACCCTGTCTTGGCAGA